>CM056998.1:11937988-12437988 GCA_029891345.1 Dryococelus australis | reverse complement strand
ATCTAGCTTTCCCCTAAATGAAGCCGCTAATGTTTCATGTCTCTAACTAGAAATTAATCTAAGTCTTGATCTGAAAGGGTCAATGTCTACTAGGATCCCTGTTCTTTGTCGGCTTGTTCTGTCGTTTCAGTTATTTTTTAGTGTTTAATTTCTGTTAAACATTTTTCTTACATTTTGAAACGGACTGTCGATTTAAACTACCAAGTAAACCTATTAGATTTCGTTTCACTTACAGTAGAGTAACAATTGGCCTTGACAGTAACGCACTTATGTTTGTAACAACTCCGCAGTTTTACTTGATGACTGGTGGAGATTCAAGCCACCAGGTCCGTAAGGATGTTTCATTATTACGTTGATCACAAAGTTGTGCGATCAGCAGAAAGGAGGAATGAATAGGAATCTTGAGAGGGAACACTTGAAGTTGGTTCCACGACAGAGCGATGCGTTGCGATGCAGCGGACGAGTTATACTTACTTTTTCACAATTGTGCGTCTATCTGTCGGCGACACAAGCCTTCTGAGAAGATGCTGCTATCTATTTAATGGGCGAAAGGTGAAAGCGCTGTCTTCGTGGACATCGGGAAGCTGGATGACTCAGTACGAGATGGCTAAGCGCATCTGCAAGGGGTGTCCCGACGATCATTGACCAGGGGAAGGGGGAATCCCGAGGTGCTGAAATATGCGAGATGTGGCAAACCTCGCTGCTAGATTCTGCGGGCTGTCGACTGCGGCTGCGTGAGGAATAGAATTGAATGTAATGCATCGGACCTCGGAGGTATCCCGATGTCAGCCTTCACACCTGGGCCAGCGGATTCGCCTCCACAACTAGTAGCTTCTGGATGTCCCGCCAAGCACCTTAATTTCATTCTTAGACCTCAATAATGTAACAAAATACACGCGTAAAACATTGCCACTGTAAATTTTAAGTGGGTAGAAGACAGACAAACAAATTCGTGTGAACGCGAAGTGCGATGAATAATACTTACTAGCATACAGTGAGTACGACAGACATAAAAGAGGAAGGAGAAATGTTTTAATGTTGTTAACAGACGCTTTTTATGACAATCTCCATATGTACAGAAAGCCTTGCCTTCTATTTTGTACATCGGTTCAGCAACAATAAAAATACACATACAAAGACATGGGCGTAAACAGGATTGTCGTCCTCAAAATGTAAACAAATAGTTATTATTCTCCACGCACAAATGCACTTGTTGTTCTCCGTCGACGGCTATCGCCGACCGTCGCAGACAATCGCAACTCCAGAAGGTCGCGCAACACGCTCGCCGCCGACCCACTGCGACAGATTGCTGATTGGCTACAGCTGATTGCAACACATTGCATCGTTGCATTGTGGAACCAGCTTCACCTTTCCAATCATAGTGACCAATATCTGGAGCGATGTGCCCGTAATGGCTCTAATTGCAGGTACTGTGCACAGCAGAATACATTGTCCGACAAGAATTTCCTCGCATGCGGGAGACATCATTCGTTGTTGAGACAAAAGTCCATTCACGGTTACCTCCATATTTTTCCGAAGCCCTGATAATGTTATTCTCTCAAGATATTCCTCCGACTTGAGCAAAAATAACTGTACTAATTCTAGGCATTTATGTCAAAGGGACAAAGCACCGCATTGGTGCGCGTTTACTTGAATAGAATTTTTCATTAGAACTATTTATTCCTAGACAATGCCAACACATATTTTCTCTTCGTTTTTTACGTAAATCATAATCGAAATATTATAACTAGATACCTGCCAAACTTACGTTATTATTAGAGGACATGTTAAACTTAAAACTCTTTTCCTTTGCAATGCGTTTGTCATTGGACCATACTTTACTGAAAACGCCCCGGGAAACTCTGCGCCAATAAATGAACACTTCAAAATTGTGTGCCCCAATCACGTGCAGTTCACTCAGAAAGGGAGTGACCTAACATATAGACAGCAGCCAATTTGGAAACGACGCCGGATCGAGTATATATAGTAGTATGAATTTTAGCTCGGCGCCAAAAAAATTACGCAAATATTGCAGGTCTCTAATTATAACTTACAGAAAAAAATTTAGTAAAAGTTCAGTTTAACCAAACATGAAATTACGATAACAGAAGTATAGAATGCTTGTGATACCTAAATTGCATATTTAGTAATCAGCCAAACACGTCAGACATGGGGCGATTTTACAAAGGTCTGATTAAAAATAAGTAACAATAGACGGCGAACAGACTATATAATCCGAAGTATCATAAACACCTGCTGCCAGTAACATGAAGCACCATACAGTGTTGACAAACTCGGGGGGTTTATTAGGATCTATAAGGCAATCAGATGGCCGTGGTCAATACTTGGATAGGTGACCGCCCAGAACTGTGATGTATCGTTGACATAAGGGAGTTTACTCCTTACCCCTGTTCTTTCCCCCTCTAACCAAATCGACCTCCACACCAGAATAACAGTCGTAAAAACCAACCTCAACAGTCCCACGCCTCACCTACACAGCTTCCATCTGGATCTCCACATCAGTCGCTAATCTCCGTCCACTATACACAACTCTTTTGAAGCCCTCAGAATCACAACCAACTCGCCACGACACACACTCACAGGAAGACACTTCTACAGGAGACTGTGACTCAAAACTTAATTCACCATCTCCAAAATATCTCCAATTCATTCACAAACACAATTCAAGAACACGCAAGTCCACTCATCCGATCTCTCGCCACACACATGACACGAATAAGAATAAATCCCTTATCTACAGGCCACCTCCGAGAAAATTACCACCATGGCCTGCTACATCCATCCAGTTCCAGCAATGAAGACGAAGAAGAAAGACAAGACGAAGGTGTATCAGAGAGAGCAACGGGACTTTTTTTTACCGGCTCGCTCCGCTCCCCCTCCCCCACCTACTAACAAAAGAATGGAAAAGTCCCAAAAAGTAAATAAACAAAGATTCTCAACATGAAAATGTTTCAAATAGAGACTTGTAATCCTTCCTAAACACATTACCTTTAACGCCATATACACTTATTAACTTATGATGAAATCACTTTTTCGGAAAGTTTTCAAATTGAATTAGGGATAAATAAATTAATAAAAAACAGTTATTTTTTTTGCAATAAAATAATGAAGTCAGTAAAAGTCTTTGGAATGGCTAACAAAAAAAAAGGTGCGGCCTTCGGGCATGGAACTCTACACAGACTTCCAAAAATGCAACTGGCAGTTGTATGAGGCTAAGGAAAGTTTTAACCCCTTAAGTAGAGGTGTTGATTTATCGCTGGAAAAGTTGACTGTTTGCTAGGAATCAACGTACTCTACACATGTTCAACAATTTTCTTTCCTTATTTACTGTCATGCATGTACGATGCTACTATCCCATTTCACTGGGCCAATGAAGATTCTCTTACTGTAAAGCAGAACGTTCGTGATTGGTCTGCAAACCACTTAACCGAGTCGAAACCTTGTTCATCCAATCACGAAAGCTTAAGCTAGTTATAGTGTTATTGAGTACATGTTGGCTCAAAGCATTTTCGCGATTTCCCATCATCTCTACCCTTAAGGAGTATACACGTATTTACTCGGGAGTTAGTTTATATGGAAATATCTTTGATCTCTCAGACAAAACCCACACTTTTCTAGTTTTAATGTTTCTCTGGACTTTGCCAGAATCTAAGTAAAAAATTACAGCTAGTCAACATTTCAGTTCGTTAGAATTGAAAATGTTAATTTTTAATATCTTCTTAAAGGAACACGATAGATTCTAAAACGCGGTACATCCATCGCGACGCATTAATTGAAACTCAATCAATGCGCCAATCCATTGGTCGACGGCTAGCCAATAAATAATAAACGTTGTAAATGACTGTAAGTGTGTGCTGTGTAGCCAGGAGCAATAGGTAGATACGCGGAAATTTCGCGGATTCATTCGGCAACAAGCTAGACTCCAGAGTCCTTCGTGCATTCGAGCATCAGTTAGTGTTTCATTATTGGCTGTTGCTCCAGTTTAACTACAGACCAGGTAGAGCGGGATTAGGTCCATATTTTCGTTATTGGTTGTAATCGTTCGAGGCGTGTCTAACACACTATGGACCAATGGAAGCACAAGCACATATGTAGTACACGTGAATGCAGTTTGGCTTGTCGTCATACAGGCCCACCAAGAGAAATTCCGGTCCCCTGAGCAATGCGTTAGGTGGGCCCCCCTACCACCTTCCCTCCAATAATCGACCATTTACAACATAAATAGTCGTCATTCATGAAAAAAAAAAAAAAAAGTGAATAAGTTTTTAGTGTCGAGATTACATTTTTACATAATACTTCGTTTTGTAAACAAATATTTACGAGTCGGGCACCCCGGGGACCCGGGCCCCTGAGCATTGCACCCCCTTGCCATCCCTCCTCACTCTCTCTCTCTCTCTCTCTCTCTCTCTCTCTCTCTCTCTCTCTCTCTCTCTCTCTCTCTCTCTCTCTCTCTCTCTCTCTCTCTCTCTCTCTCTCTTGGCGGGCCTGTAGACTTCATATAAATCCTCGAAATTTCCGGGTCTCTAGCAATAGGATGATTTTGAGTGGAAATACAGAGGCCAGCACAACTGATATTGCTGTAGTGAGGAATACAGGCAGGTCACTTCAATCTTGTCTTCAGCGCCAGTAAATTTGTGCCATCTTCAAACAGTTAATTACTGATCCCGACACGTGACATACCGTTTTACCTATAACACTACAGTTCCGAAGAAAAAAAATCTGTTCATCGCAACGCGTAACAAATTGTACACACCAGTGACTGAAATATTTAACCACGAACCGTTTAGTATAGCGAAAAACCTTTTTCCGCAGTAATGCTTGAATAAATAGGTTTTGTAAATTTGTCTCCTGTTCGATAAATAGAGCTCCGAGTATTTCGCGAATTCGTTCTGTGACGAACAAGACTTTGAAAATTTTGCAATTTTCTCCGACCACTGTGATTGGACAACAAGCTGTTAATACGCGCCCCGTTTGACTGTGGACCAGTAGTAAGCAGGAAGCAGTAGTGTGAGCGAGCTTTGAACAGTGGTGTACAGAAGCCTCAGTTGATCTCAACAACTAATAAACAAACGATAGTGTCTCGAGTGTGTACAGGAGTGTGAAACCTAGCTTGCTGCCACAACAATCTGTGAAATACTCGCGGCTCTATTGATACAACAAAGTGCGCGATCCTTAAACGGGTTGGCTTCTGGAAGCAAATGTCTCTATAGTATTTCCCACCACAGCACAAAGATAATTATTAATCGTATCTGAAATGTGTTTTTGTTTATCTCTAACGGATTCTGCTGTGGTATTTAGCTTTAGAAACCAGAGAAAATGTTGACACTTCCTTAGAATGAGAGAAAAACAGTTTAACAGATTGCAGTATTTTTCGGTGCATTGGATTAAATGAGCTTGATAGCTGGCGTTTAAATGGCAATAGTTTGGTTATGCGAGCTTAACCATGATCTTTTTGGTTAATTTTCTGTGCAGCTTGGAAAATCAGGTGCTCTCTCCCTCTATCTCTCTCTATCTATGCCTCTCTCTCTCTCTTCTCTCTCTATCTCTCTCTCTCTCTCTCTCTCTCTCTCTCTGAACATTAATCTTCTTCTGTGTTACTATGTTCGTGTTGTGTTGTTCCGTTATTGGAAATATTTGAGAGTAGTGCCTAACAAATGCGCTATTCAATTTATGATCCAGAGATATGGTTTGCGCTACGATGGAGTGGTTCGCAAATATCTGCAAACAAATTTTACTTGGCGTGATACGGATTTCATAAAATGATACGCCCCAAAACGGCCAGGTAATATGGGAGTGAAAATACAAATAGCATATACATAGTTATAACTAGATTGAAATTTGTATCCTTGCTTAAAAAACGACATTATTTACGTTTGTCGAATTCATGTGAATAAGCCAGATTACTTCCCGCAATATATTGTTCTGTTCAAAGAGGTATTTAAATATTACGTTTCCTCAAGCAGTTATTTGAAAACTGGGTGACAGAAAGTTTGTAACACTGCAAGTAAATGTTATGTTTACAGGACATTGTTATATCATGTATGGAAATTAATCATAGGATGTTCACGGTAAAGTGAGAACTTTTTAAGGCCCTTCTGAATTTTTCCTTTCATCCTATATCCATCTTCCTGCTGCGTTTTAATATAAACCATGCTTTGTGACGAATAAACACAGTCTATACATTTCACCACCCTCAAAATTTATTGCCTGAATATAAGATGTATTTATTAATGGTTAAAGCCTGTTGGAGGGCCTTAAAAAGTGCTCACTTTACCGTGAACAGCCTGTATATAACTAGATTAAACAATAAACCTGAAGTATTACAAAATCATCGTTTTGAAATACGCAGTATCGAGATGTAAGATCTGTTCAAATATTTTAATTTTTATAATAAACCATATTAGACGCAATATTGTCATTTATATTGTATTTTTTGCATTATTAAGAACAATGCTTTAAAAACTTGTTAGTTAGATCATTTCTGTATAATTAAGCTTTAGATTAAACGTGTAACTTGAGAATTGTGTTTTCCGAGCCATCCAGTGTCGTACGTTGTAGGTTAAATTGCTCAAGCAGAAGAAAAATCATGTAATTTAGTTTTAATAAAAATATCAATGCAAAATATTATAAACCCTCTAGATGCCAACGCCTACCGCATTATTGTTTCTCAAATTTTTTCTTCATCTCCTGAGAGTATATCTTAATTGTCGCAGAAAGTGATAAGTAGAGACCTGAAGATTTCGCGGATTCGTTTTGGGACAAGCTATAATTCAAAACACGTTGTGTTTATATAGCTTTAGTCATTGGTCCACACGGTGTTTGACACCTCCTGGAGAACTGTTGTCCAATCGTCGCCTTCCACAGTGACAGCAGACAACCAATCTGCAGTTAATATCGTCGTGTTTGCACATAAGCCTGTAGAGTCTAGCCTGCAGGTAATTGAACTCGCGAATTTTTCAGGTCTCTGTAGTGATAAGTGACTGAAGGAAAAACAATGCTGTAATGGCAAACCTTCCAGACTTAGGCAGGATTTACAACAGCCCGTCGCGTCCGTCCGTCATCCGTCTGTCATATGTTCGTCCGTCTCCCAGCCGAGCGATTTACAACCAAACTTCGCACGTCCGTCGTACGTTCATTGCTGCGAACTAATAAAAACAAAAGTGTTTAAAAATAAGAAAAATAAATCTAAAAAAGTGAAAATCTTTTGCTGTATTTTGTTTCTAAATACCTACCTAAAAACAACCATACACGTATGTAACGAAAATTAATCGATGTAAAAATATTTTTAAATAGCATATAAAGTATAATTTTAGTATTTTTACTAAGAATATCGTGTTTCCAAATGTAGTTATCAATCAATCTTCAGGAAAAATGCACACACTACACAGCCTTGTAAATAACTCGGGATGAACTAGTAACAAAACATGCAAGTTTATAAGGCTGTAATTTCATCCGTTCGTCCGTTAAAAGTTAAAGCTTGACAAGGTTTTGAAGGACGGGCGAATAGAATAAATGGCCCCCTCTGATTGGCTGCTGGTAACGTGATTAACGGAAGGATGACGGACAGACGGACCCGACATGTCGTTGTAAATCATGCCTTAGTGGTGAACAAAATTTGTGACTCGAGAATGGAAGGATGGATAATGCAGGGTTGGGAAGTAAGTTATATACAGGCTGTTCACGGTAAAATAAGCACTTTTGAAGGCCCTGCTTAAGATCTACTTATATGCACGTTGTGTATTCTTCCGCTTTATCTGAGATTAACAGTATCATGGGCCTCATCACTTTATACATGCGTCGGTCAAGTGAAACTGTGAAATTATTATAAAAGTAAATATTTAAAAAATATCTGCTCTTTTTTAAGCAACGATGGATTAAAAAAAAAACACAAAGCGAAGAAATAATTTAAGTTATCACAAATGGTCGCCTAACACTTTTTATTCGGCGTTAAGATACGGAACTACTTCCCATCCACCGTTACCAATTTTACAAGGCTCATGTCCCTCAGTGCGCTCGTTAAAACACATGCAGGTAGGAGCAGTGACTTTTCTCTAGGGATTATTTCAAAAGTGTTCACTTTATCGTGAACAGCCTTTAGGAGACTGTAGCAGCATTATCTACCCCTGGGGCTGCAGCAACACGACATCCACTCCTTCTACGGTCTGTCCGCAGCACCGCTAAACCTCAGGCACGCTAGCCAACCTGCCCCAGCCATCTGCTCTGTGAAACTGGCAGCTGGAGGATAAGTCTCATTCTCGCTTCCAAGAAACATAGGGAAAACGCGCGGGCCTTTTGAGTCGCTATCATTTCGCTTTATAATTAGAGACGTGCAAAATTTCGCGTGGTTATTCGATGACATAATAAAGTTCAGCAACTTGTAAGTTTTCGTATCTTGTAACACAGGGGTACAGTTCGTGTTGACACGTCCTGAATGACTCTGAACCAATAAAAAAAACAACGGTGAGATTGTCCAGTAACGTGCAACCTAGGGAAAGTACGAAAATAGTTCTCGCTGCGGTAGAAGCATATAAATAAATGGCACATGAAGTTTGCAGACTGCATGCAGTCTAATGCGCTGCCAAAAATATTATAATTGTATTAGGTTTTCTAGTTATAGTTTACTTTACAGTGATAGGCTGTTCGAGGTAATATGAACACTTTTGAAATCCCTGCATACGATCTACTTCTTTGCACGTTGTGTATTCTTCCGCCTTATCTGAAATTAGCATTGCCCTGTGCCTCGTCACTTTAATCACACGTCGGTAAAGTAAAACTGTGAAGTTATTAGGAAAGTAAATATTTAAACAATCTGTTCATTTTTACACTATGGTGCATTTAAAAAACCAGAAAAGGAAATAAATGATATAAGTTATCTCAAATGGTTACCTAACACTTTTTATCCGACGTTACTCTATGGAACTTCTTTCCCTCCATCGTTACCAACTTTACTTTGCGAATGTCACTTAGTGCGGCCGTTAAAATATATGCAGGGAGGAGCAGCGACTTTTTTCAAACGTTCTTTTCAAAAGTGTTCACTTTATCGTGAACAGCCTTTAATCTTCATAGAGTTATACGCTTAATGAGTGTCACTGTATATCTGCTCATTTGACACGCACTGCAGGACTTCAAATCAATAACAAACATTCATCAAGATGGTTACGCACTAATTTCTGAGTCGAAGTGTTGCAATCATGTGATATTTTGGTGCACGTTGCACTTAGGGAAAGTGTGCTTTTTGCAAAAAGTGAGCAGCGTGCCGCTTGCTCAGAGACGATCCCGTCAGCCATTCATCAACGAGTGGCATAGTAACGTTCACAAATCAGTTTGCCTGTCGGGAACAGGGTACTGTACTCACCATAAATATACGTCATGCGCAACATGCCCACGATCGTGGATTCGGTGGATGAACAGCAATTCTGTGTAGCCAGTCGAGCAGTAAAAAGGCTGTTCACGATCAAGTGAGCACTTTTGAAATTCAACCTTAGGAAAAAGTCACTGCCCCTACCTGCACTTATTTTAATTAGCGCACTGAGTGACATGCGCCCAGTAAAGTTGGTAACGATGGAGGGAAAGAAGTTCCATAGAGTAACGACGAATAAAAAGTGTTAGGTAACCATTTGTGACGACATACACTATTATTTCGCTTTCTGGATTTTTAAAACATCGGAATGAAAAAATGAGCATATTTGTATAATATTTAATTTTGTAATAACTTTAAAGTGTCGCTTGATAAACTCATTAATAAAGTGATAAAGGCTCATGGCAATGTTAATTTTACATAAGGCGAAATACTACATAACGTGCATATAAGTAGATCTTACGCAGGGTTTTCGAAAAAGCTCATTTTACAGTGAACAACCTAAAGTCAGTTATGTCTGTGGCTCGAGCGAAGAGATGTGGGCGGCTCTTAAGATCGAGGTCTTGAGAGCCGATGAGGGCGAAGCTAGGTGAGTACGGAGCAGCTCCGGAATTAAGAGGCGGGCAAAACGGGAGATCCCCGAGAAAAAAACTCGTCGACCAGCGACATCGTCCGGCACAATTCCCACTTGCTAAAGTCCGGGGGAGTGTCCCGGCCGGGGAATGAGCCCGGTTCGCCTTGCTGGGAGGTGAGCAGGTTAACCGCTCAGCACCCGCGGCCTCATTTATATCATATATCCCATGTATTTAATGACCCCTTATCTTCTCAATATGATGTTGAGAGGGCTGGTGAGCGTTTAATTTCAGCATTATGCATTTGTCAAATAAACGAATCAATCCCCAAGCAGCACAGATTAATTAGTTCCAAGAACATCTGAAGCCGTACAAATTACGCTGTGGTTAGCTCAGGAATGCTTCCTGCTTTGCGTGTTTATCAGGTAGAGTCATAGCAGGGTAACTTGTTAGAGCCACTATTTTGAAGTTAGAGAAGTGTGTTGATCTATATTCTTCCCGTTGAAACCAAAGACGCGCCTGCCCAGTGACAATTGTGGAACTTACTTTCTTGCAACTGTAAAGCAGGTTTGTGCTAAAAACTGTAGACGTGCAAAACCTGGTCTTGGCAGCTCTGCTTTGTGAGCTTCCTGTCGTGGTATTGGATTATTTAATTCCAAGACGAAGGCGACACATATGAAATGACACGTGATGGCACAAAAAATAATTAAAGAAACTCTACCATATGTCAAGAGCCAGCTGCCACTTCTGTACTGAAATGCGGATAAAGTCATTACTGTTACATCACTATATATATATAATATATATATATATATATATATATATATATATATATATATATATATATATATATATAGTAACACCCCACTGACCTCTCGTGGCGCAGTCGGATGGTGGTTCTGGGTTCGAATCGCAGGTAACGCATTGTTGTTAGTTTAAGTTAGGCTAAAAGTTAGCTTGTAAGCCATCTCCTGATAAGACTGGGGTACGTCAATGTTCCCCCTCCAATCCAACTATACCACCCCAGCTAACCAACTTACAAGAATTTCTAAACTTTATTTTCAAAAATTCCAAAAAACTTGTTATTGAAATCGCTATTATCACGGACACTATTACAAATACAAAAAAAAAATAACAGATATTTTATAGGAAATTTAATTTTATACCAATTGGTTACTATCCATTTTTGTCGTAAATGCAACTGTTCGAGAATAATTATTGGAAAACCGGACACATTTATATGATTTGGTGGCCATTTTGGTACCGAAATTGCGGTAGCTTACACGATACGGATGTCAACTTGTAATGTGTTAGTTAGGACAACCTTAACTACAAATGTGCCAAGTTTCAAAACTTTATAAATAATTTCTCACAAATTTCTAATTTGACTGGACTACAATGTAGAGAAAATATTTCGCGTCAATATATACTATGAAGCACTGCTGTATGTTTGCTGCTGTTATGATTTCGCAGTATATTTCTGGTACAATTTGGCTCTTTACAGATGGCTCGGGAGTGTTTATTCTTAAAGTATAAGAATTTCGTCCGTTTTTGATTAAACGGTAAATAGAATAACATATGAGTGTATTGGACAGCCAGTAATTAAACCTTTACCCTGCACATAACAGTCTTTTTTTTTTTGCTGCGGATCAATATCTCTGAGTATATCTTAATCAAATCAATTTTTTTTTCAAAGTACTCAAACCAGATGGTATCGGCAACATACCCCAGAAAGGATTATCCTGATACGTAACTGTAAACAATGTTGATAAAATGTTGTAAGCATAAAAAATTTCCGGATTCCTGAATATATTTTTGAGAATGCATTGCGTTTGTACGTTCACAACAGTAACGATCGCATCGCTACAGATAACTACTTGCATTAAAAATGAAATCCATTGCGGTAATTACAAACAGAAAGTTGAAAGTCCTGGCGACGTTTCTACCAGCAGCAGGAGAAGGCGAAATTCACTTTGACTCTTTCCTTCAGGCCAGCATCCTCCTGCGTGGAACTGCTTTCCACGTTGTTTCAGGCTGAGGGGTACTGGATCAATAAGGGCGACAATGCCTCGCCAATCAAGTGCGCTATCTGAACTGGCGTGCAGAGTTCTCATCGCACTGCTTGTACCTGCACACTTGGGTAATATCGAAAACAGTGAGTGAGTGAAGAGATCTAGGTCTTGAGAGCCGACAAGTGTGATTGAGATGAGTACGGAGCAGCGCCGGAATGAAAGGGCGGGGGGAAACGGGAGATCCCCGAGAAAACCCGCCGACCAACGGCATCGTCCTGCACGATTCCCACATGCGAAAATCCTGAGTGACCCGACCGGGGATTGAACCCAGATCGCCTTGGTGGGAGGCGAGCAGGCTAACCGCTCAGCCCCCTTGGCTCCAGTATTGAAAATACAATTATTTAAAATATGCAAGTATTTTTGGTACTTTTCGTATTTAGTATTTAGTGTCACACGAAGTTAACACCAAGTATTTTATATTTTGTAATGGAAATTCATTTGAGGAGTATTTTGTACATCACAGAATACACAAAATGCAGTACACAATGGACCACATAACCTCCGAAAAAGTAGACCCTAGCTCACGTACACGGAGAACGGAGCTACCATTTTCAATTACTTCTTTTTCAAATTACTATTACTCGTCGTCATCCAATTTATTGCACGAAAGCAGATATATTCAAATCTGTCTTACTGTGTGTCTAAATATATTCAAGTCTGTCTTACTGTGTGTGTAAATATTAAAGTCTGTCTTACTGTGTGTGTAAATATATTCAAGTCTGTCTTACTGTGTGTCTAAATATATTCAAGTCTGTCTTACTGTGTGTGTAAATATTAAAGTCTGTCTTACTGTGTGTGTAAATATATTCAAGTCTGTCTTACTGTGTGTCTAAATATATTCAAGTCTGTCTTACTGTGTGTGTAAATATTAAAGTCTGTCTTACTGTGTGTGTAAATATATTCAAGTCTGTCTTACTGTGTGTCTAAATATATTCAAGTCTGTCTTACTGTGTGTCTAAATATATTAAAGTCTGTCTTACTGTGTGTGTAAATATATTCAAGTCTGTCTTACTGTGTGTGTAAATATATTCAAGTCTGTCTTACTGTGTGTCTAAATATATTCAAGTCTGTCTTACTGTGTGTGTAAATATTAAAGTATGTCTTACTGTGTGTGTAAATATATTCAAGTCTGTCTTACTGTGTGTGTAAATATATTCAAGTCTGTCTTACTGTGTGTGTAAATATATTCAAGTCTGGCTTACTGTGTGTCTAAATATATTCAAGTCTGTCTTACTGTGTGTGTAAATATATTCAAGTCTGCCTTACTGTGTGTCTAAATATATTCAAGTCTGTCTTACTGTGTGTGTAAATATATTCAAGTCTGTCTTACTGTGTGTGTAAATATATGTGGAATTCTAGCCCCGTCTAATCGAGTGCTCACATGTTAACAATATCGTCTGCCAAGATTTCAATGTTAAGAGCCAACCAAATCTATTCACTCCGCTCCACTCTTCACGTATTAACAATGAATGGGCGAGGATTCGGGAGGAAGTAGATAAACATGGCAAGTGAAGTGGTAAATGTATTTGTGCAAGAGTGTAATTATAGATGGGAAATATCTTACTGTTGTTCAAGTAAGCGAGGGTAAAGTAAAAGTGTGATGTAAATTATGTAAACCTGGTAGAGATACGATAGTAACTGGCTCCTATTCTGACACAACAAACTTAACTAATTTATAGGTAAGTAAAATTGTTTTGTTCTTTTATTACAGTCAAATTACCATTAGTTTATAATTTTGTTTTTAAATCTCTGTAGCATGGTGCTGTTTGAAAAGTCATTAATACAACAGTACTTAACCTCCACCTTTTTTTCAAAATATTACTGTATGTTCATTGTATACTTACAGTGAATACGTGAAAGGAGTGTGCATTCATTTGAGACTTATAAACTTGAGTGGGCGAAAAAGGTAATTGCAAGGAAAACGCAACATTAATCTTCAACAAAATCCATTTTGAGATGTGTTTTGCAATTTCACGTGTATTTTAATTACCATTTTGTAATTTGTATCTAAAAGCACATTTCATTTTAAAGTATTTTTATGTTTGTATCTCACACATATACGAGAGTATTTTGCAGTTTGTATTTCAAATACATTTCTCAAGTGTTTTGCCAAGCTCTGTGTGCCGTTGGAAATTTCAGCTTTGACTCTATGATTTTATTGCTGGAAAGGCTGTAGGAAGGTTAGATGCAGGGCCCTTGTGTAATTTTATGTGTGCCTGACGCATATATTATGAGATGCAGAGTTTTGGAAAGCCACTTTTAGCCATTAAGGAGTGATATGAAATTGTAACTCTAATGTTCGTGACGTCTTGAAAGCACTCAAACCCGCTCGCCTGAAGTGTGTGATGCTTTACGTATAAAGGCTGTTCACGATAAAGTGAGCGTTTTTGAAATCAACAATAGAAAAATGTCACTGCCTCTGCCTGCATGTTTTTTAACGGGCGCCCTGAGTGACATGCGAGCGGTAAAGTTGTTAACGATGGATAGAAAGTAGTTTCATATGTTAACACCAAATAAAAGTATTAGGTAACCGTTTTAGATAATTTAAATTATTGCTTTCGCTTTGTGTTTTTTTTTTTTTTGTAAGTCCTCAGCGTGTTTGAATTGGCGGATTTATAAAGTGTTGTTTGGTTTTCTAATAACTTCACAGTTTCACTTGACTAACTCGTGAATAAAGTGATGCGGCCCATGGCAATGCTAATTTTAATTAAGGAGGAAGAATACACAACGTGTATTCAATTAGATCTTAAGCAGGGTTTTCAAAAGTGTTCATTTTACCGTGAACAGCCTTTATCCGGGCATTGGACGCACATTTGAAAGTTTCGCAGGAAAACGTGAATTTCTAACACACTGTAACGGAGCTCAAGCGCCGGTAGGCGGCAACCCCGTAAGGGATTGAATGATCTGATTTTCAAATTCCATTGAAGAGGTGGCAGTTGAGTAGATTGTATTGACCAGCATTATCTCAGTACAAAAATATAAGTTTTTAAGACATCGCTCAGAGAAGTGGATGTTGAATTCTCCTGTACCTTTACCAAGATATTTTGAGAAACCTGTTTCCGAACAAAAACGTTGCAAATGCACAGAAAATTTAGCTTGTGCAGTGAGGGATTTCCAAATGCGTGGTCCCTGCAAAATTGTACGTTACCTCTCTCTAAAAGGAAATAAGTTCCCCGGCGAGTTCCAAGACCAGTACTCGCTACCTCGTAGAATCGACGCTTCCGTTTGGGAAAAAATCCATCACGCCGAACGTTACTCAGGCAAATGAGATTCGAACGAAAGAAGTTCAGAAGTCAGCAGAAAGTTTAGTTTGAGGGTGGGACTCTTTGAGTTGACGCAAGAAGAAACTCTTTCGTATTCCGCAACCTGTTAATGAGATAACTTACCTGTTAATGAGATAACTTACATGTTAATGAGATACCTTACCTGTTAATGAGATAACTTACCTGTTAATGAGATAACTTTCCTAAGTATTCGGAATTGCTTATTCAGTGATTTCACAACAGAGTCTGAAGAGAAATTTAATGATGTATCCTTGATAAATGTAACACGTAGGTAATACAGAGCAAATATTCCTGAAACATAAATTATACTTCAGGGTACAGAACAGAGCACCCAGGGACTCTACGAAAGTATTATTTTTTCCTATTTGTTTAACTCTATAAAATTAAAACTAGAATTTTTCGAATAACAGGATTTTCTAAAAAAAAAAAATTTGAAATGCACACAAACTACGTTAAAAATTATTATATATATATATATATATATATATATATATATATATATATACACACATTAATAACACAGTTTAATAATGCAAGTTTAAATAAATGTAAATTCGCGATGAAACACATGCAAAGCCATTTCGTCACACCATACTTGATTGCAATTTAAACAGTTTGACTTACATCTCCAGACAAGGTAGGTAGGTATTTAGGTATATAGATAGATATATATGCATGTAGGTATGTATATATATGCATATAAATAGATAAGTAAGAAGATAGGTATAGGTATGTAGGTAGACAAGTATATGTGTAGTTTCAAAGATAGATGTGCATCTAGGCACTGCTGTTCACGGTAAAGTGAGCACTTTTGAAGCCATAGTTACTTTTTTCTTTGGGTGATATTTTTTTATCCTTTAACCACTTTTTGAAATAAATATTGTCATGTAAGTAATAAACACAGTGTGCATATTTCACCCCACTCGGAAGTTGACGTCTAAGACTAAAACCAAATATATTTACTGACTATGATTTCAAATGAGAGGGCTTTCAGAAGCGCTCACTTTACCGTGAATGGCCTATAGTTATGTAGATAGATACATAGATAGGTATATAGGTCGGTAGATAGGCATATGGTGAAGGTGCTGGAACACCGTACATTCAGCATTGACATCAGCGCAGAAAACTGTACGCGTCCTAATACGGCGATGGCTCGACAAAGGAGCTGAGACTTACCTTGTTCGTGACCGCTTCGACGCAAGTTGGTAACACGTGGCTGCGTAGCTCGGCAGGCGAGATCAGACTGTCGGCGTGGAGGCTTGGGGCTGTCCCCCCCCCCCCCCCCCAACCATATCCAACGTGCACGGATGGCGTCTAGCAACCTTCCGACGCTACCCGAATCTTACTGGACACGAACCACAACGAAACTCTCTGGGATGTTCCTCAATACCCTGGTCAATGTGTTTCCCAATTACAAAAGGTCTTCTTTTCCTCTTGGGAGAGAGAATGTAAAGGGACATCGCAGTGGGAATTAAATATTGTTTATACTGAATTCAAGGACGTCGTTCCATCACAACACATTATTTTATAACAGATTTCAGGAGCGAAATCTCTACGAGCCTTACCTAGACAGTCGTAGACATTAGGCACACAGAGCAGTGCAACCAAAATGATGCCGAACTACACTCTAAAAAATTATTTTTCTCTATGTCTTCCAGGGTGGTTACTTTGTAGATTGTAGCATTTTCATAAACTGTTCATAATAGATATCCCTGGTTGGTAGAAGGCATATCCTGCCATGCTTGATGATGCCATTTTGTAGGACATCTTTAGGAAAGAATTTTAAGATGGTTTTTTTAAAATAATATTCTGTAATTTTGGCAATTTTACAATAGTTGGGCTAAGTACCTATTGTTATGGGAGCCCATTATTAAATGTAACTTCGTGTAATTTTCATAACAAACATTATAATTGTAACGTATTTTAATGTCTGTTTGGCTATTTGTATTTTATAATACTTGTATTTTTGATATGGGCAGTTTATGAGAAGAAAAGAGAAAAAAACCGAATTAAGCTTGGAGATAAAGGAAAAGGAAACTATAAGTTTGTTGAATTATATCTCACAAATTTGGGCGTTAATTATCTTGTATTCCATTTCATATCAGGGGGATGGTTGAACTGTCACAATTTATTACGACTGCGATAATTGTTTGTACTCTGCTATTTAAACTCTGATGCTTGAAGGCACGTTATTTTACATAGTTAATCAACATATTTCATGTTAATGTTTGTCTTTTCTCATGCTACATTTTATGTATTTTTCTCCATCTGCAAATATTGTTGCCATGCACATGTAATATATGAAATTTACATATAATTTGCATTTGTATTTATTTTAATATTTTTCTTATATTTATTTTATCATGCTAGGATTTTTTTACCTTAAATTATACTGTTGCAATTTTATTATGTGTAAGAATAGGCTCTTAGCTAGCTTTAATTTTATATTTATTTTTGTATTAATGATTTTCTTTCATTTTAAAAGTCTCTTATTTGTAAGTGTTTTTTTTTTTTTAATTTAATTTTGTTGTGTATGTTTTAAGACCTAGTATCCTATGCCTTTGAGCAGTTAGGACGTTGAAAATGGTACGTAAGGGCGTTTAGAGAGTTTCTAGCTTCCCATTGGCCCACATGTTCGAATCCTGACTTCCCATTGGCTGGAGCATTGTAACCCTTTTAAGCTAGCTCCAACCAAAACAGCTTGGATCCTCTCTCTTATCAACCATTGTACAGCATACACGTTAGTGATAGTATTTTCACCTGTAAGTGGGTACAGAGTAATAATTTAATTAGTTTACTTAGATTTGTTTAGCTTCTCGTTATAATTGTACGTGATTTACGTGTTTCCAGCATTAGAAAGTGCCAATTTGCCTCCTTTGCTAGGATTCGAGAGTTAGGAAATAGAAGCTTGGCCACGAACGTGTAGTAGCTGTTTCTCCACGTTCTCCACGACGAGACAGCCTACTCAAGTCCTACTGTCTGCGAGATCTGTTTCTGCTTGTCTTTGTTTGCAGCTATAATGAGAATCTACGTCTACGAGAGCAACGAGAGCTGAACCGTTTTCTGCAAACAGATAAAGTCCATCCAAGTATAGCACTAATATGCCATGTGTAGTGTCAGACATGAATGTTCTAGAAGCTTTTCACCCATTGGCGAAGCCATATTGTTTTAAGTAAACTGACATCCCAGCTTCAAGACTTTGCCTACTGAAAACCTGAGAGGAGTTTTACTCCCACTGAGCTGGGCTCACTATTATGTTTTTTGAAGAAACTGATTTTTAGTATTTACCGGAGAGTAACATTAATTTTAGCAAGAGATTTTAGTGTGTGAACTTAAGCCAGTGCAGCTATATATCTCAGGGATTCTTCTATGCTAGGTACTGCCACTTTCACGTATTTTAGGAGTGTTATTTGTCTGCATTAATTCTTGTAAATTTCCACTAGGGTTTTTCATAGTAGATAGTTCAGAAGTAGTAATAAAGTGAATAATAATTTAAAGAATTTATCAATAAATGCTGGACTTAAACCAACGTGTTTGGGTGGTCTCCCACGTCATTTCAATTTGCTATCCCTGTGTTTCCCCATGCTTACTAATTACCTAATAATTGTGACTAAATATTGGTTAAGTTTCTCTGAGTTGTGAATGTACGCAAATAGTGTACGCAGCAGTGGTCCAACTCTGCGAGTAGTGTTTGAATGGTAAGAGGTATCTTCTGCCTGCCAAGCTTTGGACCAGGCAGAACTGTACTCCATGCTTGGTAATTCACACTTTGCTACATATAAATTAAAACAATATTTGTACAGTGTACTACCCATTATTTCCCACCTGAATATATACATTACAGGCATATTTAGGCACTTTCGCGTTGGATCATTCACAGGTAAACAAATTAAATTCCGCTACCAAAGAAAAATATAATAGATTTAGTAGAGATTATAGTAGTTATATAGTTATGTAGGTAGGTATTTATGTAGGTAGTTAGGTATGTACGTAATTATAAATATATGTATGTAGTTATGTATTTACATAGCCATGAAGGTAGTTATTTAAGTAATTAGTTATGTAGGAAGAAAAGTATATATGTATGTTCGTTGATAGGAATGCCTGTAGGTAGAGAGGCAGTTATTCATGTTGGTGTGAAGGTAGGTAGGTATGTAGTAGGTACGTATGTATAGATATATGTAAGTAAGTATTAACGCCTCGTTGGCATAGTACTCATTATAAACGGAACAGATTTATTGAAGTAGCAGAGCGTGGAAGTAATTAGCCGTGACCTCTATTAATAAACGAACCCATAATTAGCTTAGAGTGATATGTGAAAAACCCTTGATTCTAGCGCGGGTCCTCCCTAAAGCGATTCCGTTGTGTTACAATCACGTCACTTGGCTTGGCCGCAACGTCAGATCACATGAGGGTGTCAGTAGACGGGATTCCTCCGACCAGATAGGACAGGCGTGGAGTTGTAGCACGCCCACGACAAACGCATTGAGAATGCGCCAGCTGTTAGAGGAGGCGGAAGTTCGTGTTGGACGACAAGCGAATCCAATCTCCAGGTCGATAGTCGTCCATCGCCGCGGGAGCTCGTCCTACACCCGGTACCGCGGTATAACTAAGTATGCTGGAGTTAAACCTTCCAGACACACATGAACACGTTCAGTTCCCGGGCATGTTGCACATGGGGATATTTATGGTCTGTGCTGTACACGACAAGCTATCATTTGTCACATTGTAAAAAAGAAATTGAGGTAAAATTCTCTAACATGTAAGGGAAGCTAATTACCTCTACATTATAACATATCTATTTTACTAATGGGCATTATAATGTTATGAATGTCCGTCATTTTATGTATTATTCGTGTCATGTGTGTGAACTATTTTACATAGATTTAGTATGTAAGATGTTTTATTTTGACAGTTATATTGCTTAATAGGTGTGTAAAATTGTTATCTTAAATGTAAATTTTGTCTATACATTTGAAAGTGTTTTGTCAGTTAATTAGTTTGTTATAATGTTTTCTGTTAATCACGCTACACCCAGAAATAACAACCTTTCGTTTTTACTAGGAGCATTTCACTTAAATAGAACATTCCTAAAACAGTCTAAATGTCGCTGTCTTGTTAGAAGGATGTAATAAACGAAGGGCTCCTGGATTTATTGAATATATTATCTACAAGTTCGACGTATTTGAAAAAGTTAATATATTCCAGTGGTAGAAGAATAAACGAATAATAATATTTAATGAACCAAAGCCAAGAAGACATTTTAATTTCAAGAGCAGTTATGAGCCCGGAGAGGATGATGCCGTCTTCAAAATTCACCTCAGTTTGACGACAGAATAGCGGAAGTTGAGCTACAGTCTCCAGAGACAATAGTTTAAGGACCAGAGGACGTTTCCAGGTAAAACGAAGGAAGTGTACGCTGTTCCTGAGCTCGGAGGATCGACTGCCTGCATCATGGACGTCTGGAGTAGCAGCCTGGAGTTGGACGCCATGGGTCCATCTGAGCGGAACATCAGGATGCTTACTGCATGTTGAGTTGGGTTCGACGCCGGGAGTCCTGGTTCACGGAGAGGCGCCAGGACATCGACCGCCCGCAGGACCGTATGCTGAGGAAAGGTGGCGCTACACTACAGTTTCAACAACAGCTAAGTCCTCGCTTGCACAGACAAATGATAAGTGTCTTATTTCTTTTAAAGGAAGCACCAGTAATATTGATAGTTTTTGACAGATGTGCAGCGGTAGTCTTTCTGGCTGGTGTAGTGTTGGTTGAATCTTAATAATTAATATTAGAATAATTTTTGTAACTCAAGTGTTAATATGTTTAATTTATTTGTTGTATGTTAGTTGGTTATTTCTTTCACAATGGTGATAGAAATTTAATTAAAAAAACAAGGATTTTATTGAATACATTTCACATAATTGAAACTCATCTTGTGACTATTCTTAATGTGTGCTAATTTAAACTGCCTTGTGTGATTTTAAGGTGTTTCTCTTCATTGATTCATAAACGCTTAGTTGGTTCTTTTTTAGAAATTTTGGACAGAAATTCTATTTCCCCATAGCCGAGGCAAAAACCCTTATTTATTACACGACTAGTTGGCAATCCTGGCAAACACTGACTTATAAAATGTGTAGTGTAGCAGTGTTAGATGTTACATATACATTTTAATTAGCTTCCTCATATGGGCTACACACCTAACATTCGTCGTGCATCTCTACTGTAATGCTGCTGTGTTACGTATTTTTCAATTGGCGCCAACGCACAGGCAAGTGTCACCAGGCGTGTTACAGCATGTTACGTAAAATTACCTCTTAAATATAGAGTAAATTTACATAACAAGTAAAGGACTGTTCCCTAACCATACGGAAAAAGTACCTGACAAAGTGGGGGGAAATCCCATTCAAGGAAATGAAAATTACCTTTATTGTATAGTAATTTTATATTTTTAAATACCTCGGCAATAATTTTTTTTATTACATATAACCTCTGTCGAATAGCAAGTGGGCGCGAACCACGGTCCCCTATCACGATGGGCCGATGCGCTATCCATTACTACACGACGACAGTGTGACAGTATCAGTGAACATTGGCATGCTAAAGGATTTTCTTCCACCCACCCTGCCACTTAGCTGTTGAGAGTGCTGAAGAGATGCTCACATCGTAAGGTAATTTTCCCACCCTTGCATGGGATTTTCCAATACCATGTGCGTGAATTTTACTACAGAGTGCGATAATTTTACCTTTCCTGTAAGGAAAACTGTGTTTCCTAGACAAGATTGTGAATATTACCTTACAGCTGTCAGGTAATTATCCCAATATTTTCTACAGTGCGGTATAATGAGCGTCTTCCTTGGGCAAAATCTGATTTGTTGAAGTTTCTGCGTCTATCATTTGTGAATGGCTAAAGTTGCAATCAGCGAACATGCACCACGCTCTTCACTATTTGCTACAGGCTATTCACGGTAAAGTGAGCACTTTTTAAATCCCTCTCATTTAGAATAATAGCGTGATCAATGTATTTTATTGTAGCCTTAGACGTTAACTCCCGAGTGCGGTGGAACATACGTGCTGTGTTTATTACTTATAAGGCAATAATAGTGTGATCAATGTATTTTGTTGTGGCCTTAGACGTTAACTCACGAGTGCGGTGGAACATACGTGCTGTGTTTATTACTTATATGGCAATAATAGTGTGATCAATGTATTTTATTGTAGCCTTAGACGTTAACTCCCGAGTGCGGTGGAACATACGTGCTGTGTTTATTACTTATATGGCAATAATAGTGTGATCAATGTATTTTATTGTAGCCATAGACGTTAACTCCCGAGTGCGGTGGAATATACGTGCTGTGTTTATTACTTATAAGGCAATAATAGTGTGATCAATGTATTTTGTTGTGGCCTTTGACGTTAACTCCCGAGTGCGGTGGAACATACGTGCTGTGTTTATTACTTATATGGCAATAATTACTTTAAAATGTGGTTAAATGATAAAAATGGCTGACCGGAAAAAGTAACTAGGGCCTCAAAAGTGCACAGTTTACCGTGAACAGCCTATAGATCTCGCATATTAATTCGCGACTGGACGATTTAATTTATAATGTCGCGTGTTCCAAATAAATGTAGAAATTTGGGCGGCTCTTAAAATCGAGGTCTTGAGAATCGATGACGATGAAGCTATGTGTGTATGGAGCAGCGATGGACTGCAAGGGCGGGGTAAACGGGAGATCCCCGAGAAAACCCGCCGACAAGTGGCATAGTCCGGCAACAGCGCCCACATGCGAGAATCCTGGGGATAGAGCCCGGTTCGCCTTGGTGGACGGCGAGTAGTCTAGCTACTACGCCATTGCGGCCCCTCTCTATACTTAGTCTTATGTGAGGGTACAATGCCGTTACTTCCAGAAGAGTTGCGTGCACCAACTTGCGGCAAGACTGAACGCGACTGTTTTCCAACAAGGAAAGCTGACTCGATAACTGAATGGTTGACTCACTAGAAACCGTGCGGGAACAATGCCGTTACTTCCAGAAGAGTTGCGTACACCAACTTGCGGCAAGACTGAACGCAACTGTTTTCCAACAAGGAAAGCTGACTCGATAACAGAATGGTTGACTCACTAGAAACCGTGCGGGAACAATGCCGTTACTTCCAGAAGAGTTGCGTGCACCAAGTTGCGGCAAGACTGAACGCAACTGTTTTCCAACAAGGAAAGCTGACTCGATAACAGAATGGTTGACTCACTAGAAACCGTGCGGGAACAATGCCGTTACTTCCAGAAGAGTTGCGTGCACCAACTTGCGGCAAGACTGAACGCGACTGTTTTCCAACAAGGAAAGCTGACTCGATAACAGAATGGTTGACTCACTAGAAACCGTGCGGGAACAATGCCGTTACTTCCAGAAGAGTTGCGTGCACCAACTTGCGGCAAGACTGAACGCGACTGTTTTCCAACAAGGAAAGCTGACTCGATAACAGAATGGTTGACTCACTAGAAACCGTGCGGGAACAATGCCGTTACTTCCAGAAGAGTTGCGTGCACCAAGTTGCGGCAAGACTGAACGCAACTGTTTTCCAACAAGGAAAGCTGACTCGATAACTGAATGGTTGACTCACTAGAAACCGTGCGGGAACAATGCCGTTACTTCCAGAAGAGTTGCGTGCACCAACTTGCGGCAAGACTGAACGCGACTGTTTTCCAACAAGGAAAGCTGACTCGATAACAGAATGGTTGACTCACTAGAAACCGTGCGGGAACAATGCCGTTACTTCCAGAAGAGTTGCGTGCACCAAGTTGCGGCAAGACTGAACGCAACTGTTTTCCAACAAGGAAAGCTGACTCGATAACTGAATGGTTGACTCACTAGAAACCGTGCGGGAACAATGCCGTTACTTCCAGAAGAGTTGCGTGCACCAAGTTGCGGCAAGACTGAACGCAACTGTTTTCCAACAAGGAAAGCTGACTCGATAACTGAATGGTTGACTCACTAGAAACCGTGCGAGTGTGACGTAGCTAACTCACTTTTAACAAGCAAATGTTTTTTGTTACTTTCTAATAGTTAATAGTTGGTGTTATAAATACCATTCATTTGTATCATGCACAATTGTATGTTAATATAGGCTGTTCACGGTAAAATGAGCACTTTTTAAAGTTCCGCTTAAGATCTACTTGTACACACGTTGTGTATTCTTCCGCCTTATGTAAAATTAACATTGCCATGGACCTCATCACTTCATTCATGCGTCGGTGAAATTATTAAGAAAGTAAATACTTAACAAATCTGCTCATTTTTACACTTCGAAGCATTAAAAAAAAAAAAAACAGAAAGCAAAAGAAATAATTTTAAGTTATCGCAAATGATTACCAACACTTTTTATTCTGCGTTAAGACATGGAACTACTTTTCATCTATCGTTACCAACGTTACTGGGCGCATGTCACTCAGTGTGCCCGTTAAAATATATGTTCGCAGGGGCAGCGTCTTTTTCTAAGGTTCATTTCAAAACTGCTCACTTTATCATGAACAGCCTTTAATTTTATTTGACATATCTTACATCCCAGCAATGAGGTCAACAAGATGCAAAATGAATGGAATGAAAAATGGTTGGAACTCGATATATGTGAAGGCCTCCTCGGTGAGTTGCTGTGAGTTGAAGTCAAATACAGCGCGGAAGTTTGTTTCGTGGCAGAGCGCGGGCGCTAGGAGCTTAACTCCTACAGAACTGACGCTGTGACGTGGGTGTAACTTGCCCAACTTGCCAGCCAACCAGATCGCCCGGACACACTCGGCCGAGTTCCGTGATGGCGCCCGCCATCTGTCCTCTCTGTAGTTCGTCAACACAGTTTCCCATCAGCACTTCTCCAGTTACAGCCTAGCGTCTGATTTCCCCTCGCTCTGCCCGGAGCGAATATTCTGTAGTGTTTTACAAACATTTCTTGCAAATGGTGCATTCTGAAACATCCGTAATGTAAGTGTGCTTATGTTATTTATTTAATATCCTCCAGTAGACTCTGTTGACGAGGAGAATGCTCACTCAGTATAGGATTCGTTAGAAAATGTAACAATATATAACATTAAGTGAAAATTACAAAAATGGTCAATAATAATACAAATAAACTGGCTTTGAATATGCACATAACTACAAACAATGTTGATGTAAGATTAATGATTAAAAAATGACAAAATGTTTTATAGTACTTTAAATTAGTAGTGACAGTAATACAATGAATAATAAAAAAATAAGTAAATAAAATAAAACGTTGAATACCTCTATCACATTGTAACACAATTCTTAGACTAACTTAAGCATGCTTATGCAGCATTATTTATTAAGACTTTTATTAATTAATATTTTTAACCATTAAAATTTATACATTTCAGCTAAATGTTTTCCAGTGCTTTAAAATATATGCATTCTTCTGTCATATGCATGGTAAAATATACTTTATACTCACGTTCCTGTTAACTGTATAGTGTTATATATAGAGATAGGAAAATTTCGCGTACTCATTTCAGGACAAGATATACGTCAAACACGTGTACACTGAAGTTGACTTTACAATTAGACACGCCCTGGTCGACTCTGAGCCAATAGCAGACTTGCCAGGAAACACGTAGCAAATCCCGTACTGCCAAGTGTGTCGTAACACTGGCTACTCTCTGGGGAAACAGCCAATGATCAAACAACTGAGGCTGGAGTGTATACAGGACTGCGGAGTCTAGCCTACAGATCATTGAACTCGCGAATTTTTCCTATCCCTAATTATATATGACACACCACTTGTAATTATATCATATTGTTCCATTTTTTCATTCTCGGACCTTATTGGCTACACATAAACTAACGAGGGTAAACGTAACTCTGATAGAGAACACAATATTAATTCACTACGTCATTTAATTAAAACCTTTAAGAGTTATCCTGTTACATTATAAAATATAAAACACTTTACATTTTCACTTGAATACCTTAAACTGCACCGGGAGAGCGTGCTACGTTAAGTTAGTATATTCCTGCAATTATCTATATATTTTATCTAATTAAACTATTACCTCGAATTTATCTACGAGTCCTTCTGTCTCCAAGTGGAACAGCATTGCCTTGCCGTTGCCGAAGGCAGATTGGTGTCTCGACTAAGTTGAACGAACCCTCATCTTCTGGTCCATCTTGTCCCGTCATCTGCTTGATGTGGTAAGACCCCGACCTTAACTTCTTCGTTTCCTTTTGTAATTGTTAGCTTGTAAATGACTGTGTTTGATTGCAAACTGCTCCTGCTACTCGTGTCCGGGTTGTCTCATCGGCGGCGGCGTTTTGCATCCATGACACCTCTCTCTCTCTCTCTCTCTCTCTCTCTCTCTCTCTCTCTCTCTCTCTCTCTCTCTCTCTCTCTCTCTCTCTCTCCCTCTCTCTCTCTCTCTCTCTAGACGTGTGCTGGTGCGTTCAGGCGAGCTGCAACCGCAAGGGCTTACCCACAACGTAACAATATCCCGGGAATACGTACAATGTTTAAAAAAAGTTCCTTCCTTTTACAGGAAAAGTGCTGGTAGAAATTTATCCAGAAGTATCCGTAAACTCTCCGTAAAATTACGGACACATTGATTTTCAGAAACTGATTTTCCGTAAATTCCACCGAACCTCTCCGTTAATTTCCAAGATAGTTCCGTGTATAAAATATGTTATTTTAAAAGTTACAATAATTTGTACTTAAACGAGGTTTGAACCCGAGTCAAAAAATTACCAGTTTAATACTCTAACGATTCACCTACAACTATCACTTGTAAAGTTGTGATATAACTCTTACATTTTTATTCAAAAGGCTAAAGCAAAAATTCAGTTTCTATTAAAATGTTACAGACACCTGAAGCTATTTTTCAATTTTTGAAAGAATATGCCATAGTCGCGTGGATAACCTTAACTGCCGCAGAAACGATAATTTTCTTGTTACAGTGGCGAAGAAAGCTTCGTGTAGAATCGGCATTGTTCGTCCCCGTAACTCGAAGCCAAAGGGAATACGGAGACTTTCCGTATTTCGTATTTACGGACTTAACTCGATTTTTCGTCATTGCGGATTTCCTTTCCGTATATACACTGTAAATTTCCGTAAAACATTCCGTAAATATACGGGAATTTTGAACAGTGTAGTACTGTGACTCTGCCTGGAATTGCACGACACGCACTATTGAGGGGTAATTGCGTGGGTGGATAACACAGAAGGTAAAGCAGGAAGGTAAAGCACCTAGTTGTGGCCAACTTCTTTATGTGCTTTAGCCAATATACAATTAACACAACTTGTACAATTATTGTAATACTCGGGGGAGTTAATTAGTATATTAATCAACTATTAATTAAAGCCAAGTATAGCAAATCTAATTAGTCTCTGACTGGGAAGTGGTCGCCTGAAGTCTCGAGTCGGCGGCAACAGAACGCCCTCAAGCGGGCCATCTTCAGGTGGCAGCTGTCTAGAGGTTCGCCGGCGGCAGGCGGTGGGCTGGCGGCAGGCTCTTCTTCGATGTCCCGCGCGTAATTAAATACGCACCGCGGGTTTATTAAACAATCCGCTGCTCAAGGCTTCGTTCCGGATTCCATCGTGGTCGGGGCGTCTTCCAGCCAAGCGCCGGATACTAGCTTTGTAGATCACAGCAGTAGGTACATATCGCGGTGTTGCCAGGTCCCATCACAATGCTTGCCTATAACCATACGGCACTTTAACATGTGTTTTCGTTTTTTACTAGGAATTCCCCTTAAGTAGGGATAGGAAAAATTCGCCAGTTCAATGACCTGTAAGCTAGACTCCACAGTTATGTTTGTTCATCGACTGCTGCCCCGTAGAATAGCCAGTGTTACTTCACACCTGGCAGTATGGGATTCGCTACTTGTTTCCTTGTAAGTCTGCTATTGGCTCAGAGACGTCCAGGGCGTGTCTAATAAACTGCGATCCAATTGCAATGCCAACTCCAGTGTACACGTGTTGGACGTCTATCTTGTCCTGAAACGAACTCGCGAAATAGGGACTCGGTAGCCGTAATCGCATACTATAGTCCACTCACGGTTCTTTCCAAATTTTCTGAAGCCCTGCCTTAGTTCTACTTTCACGATATTCCTCCACCTCATGCAAACAAAGCTTAACCGAGTATAGGATATTTCACTACAGGCTATTCACTATCAAATGAGTACTTTTGAAAGCCCTGTTTTAGATCTACTTGTATGCACGTTGTGCATTATTCCGCCTTATGTAATATTAACATTGTCATGAGCCTCATCACTTTAGTCATGCGTCGAGTAAGTGAAACTTTGAAATTATTACAAAAGTAATTTAACAAATCTGCTCATTTTTACTCTTCAATGCATTAAAGATGCAGGAAGCGAAAGAGACAATTTAGGATATCACAAATGGCAACCTAACACTTTTTATTCGGCTTAAGATACGGAACCACTTCGAATTTATCGTTGCCAACTTTGCTGTACGCATGTCAATCAGGACACCCGTGAAAATATGTGCAGGCCGGGGCAGTGATTGTTTCCTAAGGTTGATTTCAAACGTGCTCACTTTCTCCTGAACAGTCTTTAAAGGGACACTGCGCCCCATACGAGCGAGCGCACTCGCTTTAATAATATATTGCATAATAAACTATTTCTCACTAGGTATTACTACCACACCTATTTCTTCCCTATTTTTCTTAATTTGTATTGCAAACTGCCTGTATAAGCGCCAACATCACGTGTTCAAACACTAGAGAGAAAATCGGGCAGAGTGCGCTCTCTGAAGTGAGCGGTAGCTTTCCCGTATTGTAACATTAGACTGTTTGTCTGCCAATACGACATTACAAAATACACGTGCATAGTATTTGAGGTTACAAAACTGTTTGGTAAACAGGTGCTTAGAGATGTTTGTATGGTTCCTCTAACCTATTTTTCAATTCAATTAGATTATATTTAAATTGGTAAAATTGCTTCATATAAAATGGCCTGTCTTTTAAAAATGAAAACATAAACAAAGACGTTCATCACAGTTGACCACGTGACTTTGACAGCTCTATTGGTTTGAGATAGCTCAGTGTTAGGTACATGCGCAGAAGACGAGGATCAGTCTACCGTATTTTATGTCTATGCTTCAAACAACAGCGTGGACTATTCATGCGCTTATTTTTCCAGCGTAGTTTTGCTTTCATAATTTAAAAAAATATACTTAGAGTGACTTGAATACTTATATAAATACATTAAAAATTAGTCATGAGAACATTACGAACTTTTCGAGACAAAAAAGTACTTGTCCTTTCTCAGAATACCAACATTATAGTAGGTAAGCCAAATGCTTTTTGTCGGTTCTGTTTAAAAAAAAAAAAAAAAAAAAAAAAAAGCATTAAATGTAGGGACTCGGAACTTGGTACCTGCCCACCTGGCATGCCACTTTAGCCCATATTTCTTTTTCTGTTTTACACAAAAAGTTTTACCATCGCTTCGAAGAGAACCGGAGGACGAGTAAACGAGACGTGACATACGCTGTTCTTCCTAATCACATGAGAGTCCGTCAGGTTGTAGGCTGTCCGTAGTCCAACCCTTGACATTAGCCCTTACTTTAGAGACACGTATATAAATGTATATACATATATAGGCTATTCACTGTAAAGTGAGCACTGTTTAAAGCACTCTCACTTTGAATAACAGTTAATAAATATATTTAATTTTCGCCTTCGACATTAACTTCAGAGTGCGGTGGAATCTACACACTGTGTTTATTACTTACATGGCAATTAAGGAATAAAAAATTGCTGCAAAAAAGGTAACTAGGGCCTTAAAAGTGCACACTTTACCGTGAAAAGCCTATATGTATATTAACTAATGTATACATAGATACATATATTTACATAAATGCATAACGTAAAATATATAAGATTTTTTTAAATAACATGTCTAAATTCGAGCCACAGTATCTATGGACTAAAATGAACCAAAAATCCTCGTGGCAAAATGTTTGGAAAATTTATTTAGTATTTTTTAATTAGAATTGAATTTCGCAAAACAGAGCCTGGTGTCCGTAACTTAACGCACATGCGTGCATTACAAATTGCATACTACGAAGGCGAACGGAACTGGCGCGCCAAGCGGAGAGCGCCTGTACATAGCAGCAGACTCGAGGTCAGTGGGCGCCGCTAGTGGTTGCTTGTTAGTACACGTGTGTCTAACTACGTGAACAATAGCACATTACGAACTGAGTAGTAAAGGCTGCCAGAAATGATTGCATTTAATTTCCCGCATGGCGCGCCAGTTCCGTGTGCCTTCGTGGTAATAATAACAATAATAAAACGTCTTAATTTGTTGTGGCAAAGTTAAGGTATTATCACCTTCTCTTACACTTAACCACTTTTCATAATAAAACATACCACTTGATTCTTTTTTAAGAAAAATACAACAATGACACAAAACTTAAGGTCTACTATAAACTTAGAAAGAAGCTTATGTGAAATAAATAAAAGCAACTTACATAAAATAAAATTAACCTTATTAGTGAACTTACACGATTAACACATACATGCATACACAAAACCATAGACACACCTGACATATATCCATATACATATAATTGTACTATTTATAAAATTAAACTACAAGATTAGTTTCACTAACAAAAGTTCTAAAACTAAAATTAATGTCAAGGGAAACATCACCTTCCCATAACGTGACGCTTGCACCAAAATAATAAACAACTTATTATGTGTTCAGGTATACAGAAAAAGAAAATGTGCCTAATCTGAGACGTACCGACATAAAGTGCTATTTTTGTAGTAAGAGCTCAGTTGAAAGGTGTGGAATAGTAGTTTATTCTGAAACAGAAAGTAAAGTAATATTAGGCAATCATAGATGTTTATTTTCACATTTTAATTTAGTTCATTATATGTATAGTGACTGTCATAAAGAGTGGTATCAAAGAGAGGGAAAAATACAAAAAAAAATTAATGTATGACATTTAAAATTATAATATAAAACGTATAAAATTATCAGCTACCTACCAAAAATATACATAAAATAATATATCAATACGTCTACTAGCACACTCTCATTCACACATCTACATACATTAACAGTACATTTAATTAATTAAACAGTAACATAAACATCAGAAACATCACTACAGTTGCATGAAGCAGAAAGCAAATATGTTACAGATATTATAAAAGAGGAACCTCTACAATAAATATTTTGTTTGTTTATATCAACCCTAGATTTCAAGTTCATTTAAGTATTTATAGCATGATCAAACTGTTATCACATTATTTTTTTAATTTAGTGATTGGAATTGTATATCTTCCTTCCTGAGATAAGGAATTCCAGAGTTTGGTTGCAGTGGAGATGAAAAATGAAGCGAAAAATGAGTTGTGTTTTGGTACTAGAAGCTTTTATTGATCGAAATAACGAGTTTTTGATGCATTGGGCGGTAAGAAACGAGACAAAAGGTATCGAGACCATCCTGTTAAATACAATTTATTTAACAAGCATATCTTGTGCAATGATCGTCGATTTTTTCAATCAAGCCATGAGACAGTGTGTCTGTATTTGGTGATATGGTCTTTCTTTTTAAGATTAAAAATAAGTCGTACACAATTGCTTTGTATTCGTCGCTGAAGTCTATGCGCTAGATCTTCATGCAGATCATTGAAGACTATGCCAGCATAATTAAGGCGTCAAATTATTAATGATTCTGTTAAGGTTTTCATCAATTTCGCAGGTAAAATTTTTTTTTAAGCCTTCTTAATGAATGTAAAGTGACATTTGTTTGTCTACAGATGTGAGTGACATACTCTCTCCATGTTAAAGTTTCACTTAATCTTAGACGTAGGTTTTTTATGAACTTTGATAGAAGAATCAGCTCACCATCAAGTATGATATTAGAGGCGCTAGTGACGTTTGGTGATGTAAGTAGTTTCTTGGACCTAATTATAATGCTCTGGGATTTCATAGGGTTTAATAGTAATAGTACCCGTGCTTAACTGACCATTCTAATATGTTTGACAATTCATGGTTAATTGTGTCATTTGATGACGTAATATTACCGGGATGAGCTGGCAGATAGATTTGGAAGTCGTCTGTATAAAGATGGTACTTACAATTTTTTTGTATCTGAGGGAGGTCATTAATGAAATTAGAAAATTGAAAGGGTCCCAGAACAGAGCCCTGGAGAACTCCAGTTTTAACTGTGCGCCAAGCAGATTGTTGTTCTCCGCAAACAACTCTCTGATAACGGCCACACGAGTAACTTTTATCCAGTCTAAAGATATTTCGGAGAAATTAGAATACAATTTTAACTTGGCAAATAATGGCTCATGGTCAACGGAATCGAATGTTTTGCTGAAATCTAATAATATCAAAATCGTTAGCAAACGGTTATCCATGTTATGTTTTATGTCGTCAGTGACCTGAATAAGAGCCGTACATGTGCTGAAACCTTTTCTGAAACCAGACTCACTGTCGACTATAAAGTTATTTTTAATAATGTACCTTGTTATAGGCTGTTCACAATAAAGTGAGCACTTTTTAAGGCTCTTATAAATTTTTCCTTTCATCAAATTTCCATCTTCCTGCTGTTTTTTAATATAAACATTGCAAGGTGACCAATAAACACAGTGTATACATGTCACCACCATCAAAATTTATTGCCTGAGGGTGCAATAAGGGTGCCTTTTTCAAGGGCCTCAAAACGTGCTCACTTTATCGTGAACAGCCTATATCTGTTGGTGTGCAATATATTCAAGGTCTTTGGAAATTGTGGGAAGAATGCTTATGGGTCTATAGTCACTGGCACATTGAGGTTTATTTGTCTTCAGGATCGGTATTACTAAAGCAGATTTCCACTGAGTTGTAAAGCTGCCTGTGACCAGTGAATAACTAAATATTTTAGTCATTGCTTCTAAGATAAATGGCAAGGCTAGGTTTATCAAGTCAATTGAAATTCTGTCATTATCCTCGGCCTTGGTTTTAATTCGTCTGACAGCTTTCAGAACGTCAACAGGCGTGACAACATTAAAGTAGAAACGTTATTCTACACAGTAAGTGTGGGCTTTAATAAGATGCAGTGGTTCTTTTTTTTGTTTCAGGAGTAATATGGGTACATGGAGTTGTGAAATGAGTATTAAGTTCGTCAGCACTTGGATTGATTTTTTTGGTAATAGTTCTCAGTGTCCTTAAACTTTACACCCATATTTTTAACACTGCACCATAAATGCCGCGGGGATGAGTTTGGCTGCATCAAGCGGCCAGCGTACACAATTTTAGCCGTTCTAATGGTTTGGGTACACCGGTTTCTGAGTAAACGGTATTCCTCGAAACTCACAGATACAAGGATATCATTTTTCCTCTTGGAAGATTTATATTTACGAAAAGCATTATCCCGATCAGCCATTAAAGCTTTAATTTCCAGGGTCATCCATGGTGCTGGTGGACGAGAAACCCGCTTAGTTTGTTTCGGAATGTGCTTATCAATAAGTTTGTATAATAAGGTCTTTGCATGATTTAGTTTGTCATCAACTGTATGTAAATAATCTATGTCACTCCACTGCATTTCAGAAGCATCGTTAATAAAATGTGACATGTCAGTCCTTTTAAAATCTCTGTAAGTGATAACTTTCGGTAAACATTTCGGATTACGAAGTGAATAGGTTACATGTATGGGGAGTCCGGCACACTGATTTGTCCACAGTGTAGGACTTTGTCAGTTTTTGACGTGAATATAAGGTCAAGCAGCGTATCCACGTTATTAGTATGGTGGGTGGCTTCAAGTGGACAGTATACTAGATTACACGAGGAGAAGAGATTAGTAAGGAGTAATGTTTGACGTGATTCTGTTAAGAAGTAGGTGTTAAAATCACCCATAATCAATACATCATCACAATTAGGAAGTATCGCAAATAGGTCGTTTTCTAAGTTATCCATGGACCGCATCTTAGGGGGTTTGTAAACAACGGTAATCAGTAATTTTTGTATAGAAATGTTTAATTCAAGAAATAAATACTCAGGTTTTGCACAGTAAGTACTAGGAGAGCTGCAGATAGTTTTAACTGTAATATCATTATGCACATAAAATGCCACGCCCCCACCTTGTTTACCTTGTCGATCAACTCTGTATAAATTATAACCCGGCAAGTCAGCAAGCGAAGATGGGAGACTCTCCTTAAGCCATGTTTCCGACACTATTACATGAAAATGTAGAGGACTAAAAATTGCTCTAAACTCGTTAATGTGGCCGAGTAGTGAATGGCTGTTGACATGGGCCACGTGGAAAGCTCCAGGATTGCGAGATAGCCTCTGAGACAGTATAGCGCTGGTACCGCGTGGAAAGCTCCAGGATTGCGAGCTAGCCTCTGAGGCAGTATAGCGCTGGTGCCGCGTGGAAAGCTCTAGGATTGCGAGCTAGCCTCTGAGAGAGTATAGCGCTGGTGCCGCGTGGAAAGCTCTAGGATTGCGAGCTAGCCTCTGAGAGAATATAGCGCTGGTGCCGCGTGGAAAGCTCCAGGATTGCGAGCTAGCCTCTGAGAGAGTATAGCGCTGGTGCCGCGTGGAAAGCTCTAGGATTGCGAGCTAGCCTCTGAGAGAGTATAGCACTGGTGCCGCGTGGAAAGCTCTAGGATTGCGAGCCAGCCTCTGAGAGAGTATAGCACTGGTGCCGCGTGGAAAGCTCCAGGATTGCGAGCTAGCCTCTGAGGCAGTATAGCGCTGGTGCCGCGTGGAAAGCTCTAGGATTGCGAGCTAGCCTCTGAGAGAGTATAGCGCTGGTGCCGCGTGGAAAGCTCTAGGATTGCGAGCTAGCCTCTGAGGCAGTATAGCGCTGGTGCCGCGTGGAAAGCTCTAGGATTGCGAGCTAGCCTCTGAGAGAGTATAGCGCTGGTGCCGCGTGGAAAGCTCTAGGATTGCGAGCCAGCCTCTGAGAGAGTATATCGCTGGTGCCGCGTGGAAAGCTCTAGGATTGCGAGCTAGCCTCTGAGAGAATATAGCACTGGTGCCGCGGGGAAAGCTCTAGGATTGCGAGCTAGCCTCTGAGAGAGTATAGCACTGGTGCCGCGTGGAAAGCTCTAGGATTGCGAGCCAGCCTCTGAGAGAGTATAGCGCTGGTGCCGCGTGGAAAGCTCTAGGATTGCGAGCCAGCCTCTGAGAGAGTATATCGCTGGTGCCGCGTGGAAAGCTCTAGGATTGCGAGCTAGCCTCTGAGAGAATATAGCGCTGGTGCCGCGTGGAAAGCTCTAGGATTGCGAGCTAGCCTCTGAGAGAGTATAGCACTGGTGCCGCGTGGAAAGCTCTAGGATTGCGAGCTAGCCTCTAAGAGAGTATAGCGCTGGTGCCGCGTGGAAAGCTCTAGGATTGCGAGCTAGCCTCTAAGAGAGTATAGCGCTGGTGCCGCGTGGAAAGCTCTAGGATTGCGAGCCAGCCTCTGAGAGATTATAGCGCTGGTGCCGCGTGGAAAGCTCCAGGATTGCGAGCCAGCCTCTGAGAGATTATAGCGCTGGTGCCGCGTGGAAAGCTCTAGGATTGCGAGCTAGCCTCTAAGAGAGTATAGCGCTGGTGCCGCGTGGAAAGCTCCAGGATTGCGAGCTAGCCTCTGAGAGAATATAGCGCTGGTGCCGTGTGGAAAGCTCTAGGATTGCGAGCTAGCCTCTGAGAGAATATAGCGCTGGTGCCGCGTGGAAAGCTCTAGGATTGCGAGCTAGCCTCTGAGAGAGTATAGCACTGGTGCCGCGTGGAAAGCTCTAGGATTGCGAGCCAGCCTCTGAGAGAGTATAGCGCTGGTGCCGCGTGGAAAGCTCTAGGATTGCGAGCCAGCCTCTGAGAGATTATACCGCTGATGGTTTCTGGGCCAGAAGAGGCAACTAGCTGAACGTTACTAATGCGACTGTTAGCGGAGGTCCTTAGGGAGTACCCTTAGCTGCGGGTAGTGTGACTGGCGAGTCGCACTGGGGGGTTGTGGGGGATGGGGGAGACGAGCAGCTGAAAGGGCGGGTCGTTGGTAGAGAGAACAATTCTCGAAAAAACTTTGTAGTGGGACCCAGTGTTACCAACTTGCTTTTAGTATTGTTGATCATGGATTCGAAAAATTAACTAAATTATCATAACTTAGTGAGGAAGACTTACGTATGTAACTTGTTGTCCACGCAGGTGCATGAAGCTGCAGACTACCGGCGTTTTTTTTCCTTCTAATTTCCATTTAAATTTTAAAAAATACTTATTAAATTTTTTGAACAATTTGCTACAGGATTTTTATATTAGTCAATATGCGCTGTAGTTTGAATTTCGATATGATTTTCAAAAACATCTTGTATATACATATCTCATTTTTACTCCATGGTTGGTTTTTAACGTATTTATTATTTATGAGTGCGTGCCAATATAATCTTGACGTCTATCGAAATGAAGGTAATCGTGCCCAGAATGCAAGATATTCTTTACTAATAAAATTAAGTTCTTGCAACATATGTGCCGCAAGGTGGGAAATATCTGTCAGTAGACAGTAAAATATTACCGCATCATTTTGTTTACTTTTACTGAATGTACACGATATAAATGGGTGCCGAAGTTCTTGGAAATATATTTGCTAAGAAAAGATTAACATTTCATATTTACACATGCATGTGTTTTAAAAATACCGAATAGCTCAATACTATACGATAAAACAGTTTTAATACTTCAGATACCCTTGCCGACATTGTAATTTGAAAACTCCTCATAGAGGCGTAATTGTAAAGGATTTATTTAAGTCTCCCGGTTTTATACTCTAAGACTTGGCAGGGGACGGCTTACAGATTAACTTGCAACCTAACTTAAATTAACGCCCATTCCTTGCCTGGGATTCGAACCAAAAGCCTGCCGTACCCCATATCGGTGGCGCACCAACCGACTGCGCCATGGGAGGTCGGCTAGAGAAGCAATTATTTTATTCGCATTTGTCGTACGTGAGAAATGTTGAGTTTGCAATAGTGTTACGTTCAAGGTGCGATGTGTTGGACAGAACAGGCCTGAGATGGTTGGCGCCTATTCCCTACCACAGCTCGCTTCGTGAGCGCCGAGATGGTATCTCTCAGCCAGGCGTAAACCTTGAATGATCCATCCGTCTTCAGTCTCAACTGTTCATAATCGTTCACGCAAAACGTGGCATTTTAGTCAAGGGTTGAATTGAAGGATCCGGCTCGGTTTTGCGCCACACGTTCTATTTATGTATTTTGAGCCAGAGTTTTGTTTCCCACCACGGTCGCTCACTGAGAAAAAGGTCTTAATGAATCAAACTTTTTTTTTCGACGCAACAAAATGATTTGTTTCTATAGAAACAATGAAATATTTTGTTGTTGAAACCAAACTGTTTTGTTGTTCTTTTTTGGCTGTTCAAAAAAGTAAGATTTTTTGTGATGTAACTAAATATTTTTTTATCTCTACGTACATTAAACAGTTTCGGTTATTAAGGTCTGTTCACAGTGAACTGAGCAACTTTGAAAACCCTGCTGAAGATCTACTTTTATGGGCAATGTGTGTTCTTCCACCATGTGTAAAACTAATATTGCCGAGGGCCTTGTCATTTTATTCATGCGTCTGTCAAGTGAACCTGTGCAATTATTAGAAAAGTTAATAATTTACAAATTTGCTCGTTCTCCCAATTATAATCATTAAAAAAAGTAAAAGAAATAATTTCTGCGTTCTCGAATGTTTGCCTAGCACGTTTAATTTTACATTAAGTCATGGCACTACTCTCTCTCCTCATCATTACAAACTTTCCTGGTAGCATACGAGTCGAAGTACCCGTATAATCGTGTGCAAGTGGGGGCAGTGACATTTTTCAAAGGTTGGTTTTGAAAGTGCTTGAATAACAGTGAACATCCTATATAGAAAAATAACTCAAATCCCTGCCTATAATCGAAACTAGATCGCTTGTGCTCAACGCTATGCCTGATTTAGCTCCGCTATCGCGAGTATTATTGAATAATGAATGTTTTTGAATAAATACTGGACAACGTGCATAAATAAATATTTATGTTTTACAGCTTTCCTTTTCATTTGCCTGTTAAACTTAATTATTGGGTATTTGTAAACCATTATTAACCATCAATAACTGCACTAACAAGTCCTGTTACTCGCCCAATTGTCGCAGAAATTTGAAACCACCCTTCAACCTGTATTTTGGAACGAAGGCAATCAAGCGAATTTATTCAAGCGTGTATTTTATCATATGAACAAAATTAGTTAAGTTACTTTTCAAATTTTATTTAATACACGAAATATTTTGTTCGGGAATTTTTTTGACCCTTTGCGAACAAATATTTTATGGACACTTTCTGTCAGTGTATCTTCATCTGCATAAACAGCTGTATTTCAGCACATCACAACCCTGGCGTCATTCTTTCTAGCGGAAATCCCATATAAGTTTTTCCTTTGCGTCGGATAACATAATTGATGAATGCGGCTTAGCAACACAAGTGAAGTTGATCTAGGGCGTGTTATTCTTGACACTAACACAATCAGCAACGTTAAGCAAGTCGAAATGATAACTAACCTGTCCTAGAGTGTCCTGGACATAATTACGTACAGTTTTGACTTTTCTACAGTGCTTTATATTTTAACAGTTAAATGTTTGATTCACTACAGCTCCCTCTTGGACGATAAAAAAAGAGTCAACTATTCAATTGTTTTTATTGTTTCAAACGTATTTATTATCACTAGACACTGCCGTGTTGTGAGCAATGTATCCTCCATGAAGTCAGTGTAATCTTGCGTGTTCATAATTCATTCCTCTCGGATGTTCAGAGTTAATTTTCCACTCGCATTCTACACTTCGGTCCACCTTGCTAAATTAACTGGATTATCTCATCTCAGTCCTATTTTAGTGAGGTGGTGTATTAAGGTTGACATTTCATGGGGATTCTACTATCCACTCAGACTCCTATATGGAATATTTGTAATACCTCTGAGGACCCTATCTCTCACGAACAAGACTAGCCGTGGGAAAAAAAACTCTCCCAGACGATGTGTTAGCCACCCAGGGCAGAACTTATTCCGTAGCACAAAATCGACATAACCTTCGTATGATGAAACGAGTGAACAAATTTATTTTTATTTCAGTCGTACAGGAATGCTGAAGACAATGGGATCTCCAAGATAATAGTGGCTTCCGAACCACAAGATTATGTATCAGTGTTCATAACCTGACGCCGTGTTTGAATTGGCACTTTTAGTTTACTTAAAGCCGATCTCCCGTGGCGCAGTCGGTTGGTGCGCCATCCCTTTGTGGTGCAGGAGGTTCTGGATTCGCACCCCAGGTAAGGCATGGGTGTCGGTTTAAGTTAGGTCATAAGTTACTTTGTAAGGTTTCCCTTGATAAACCTTCTGACATAACACTGGGGCACGTTAATAAACACTTTCCCAATACAATACAATAAAGTAATTTACTAAGAGGTCAGGTAACCTCGATCAGTTAAATAAAACATTGATATATTTAGTATTTCGGTATTTAGTAGGTATATAAAACAAATTACTAAAATGCTAAATTACCAAATGACAATATCTTCGAACAAGTGACTATCGAGTAAGGGAAGAGATTTGGGCGGCTTTTAACCCCGAGGTATTGAGAGCCGACGCGGGTGATTGAGGTGAGTATGGAGCAGCGCCGGAATGGAAGAGCGGGGGAAACCGGGAGATCCCCTAGAAAACCCGCCGACCAACGGCATCGTCCGGCACGATTCCCACATGCGAAAATCCGGAGTGACCTGGCCGGACATTGAACCCGGATCGCCTTGCTGAGAGGCGAGCAGGCTAACCGCTCAGCCACAGCGCCCCAATTGACTATCGACAACTACTAATTACTTAAATCCTAAACTGCTAAATGGTAAATTCGTACCGCCTGAGTCGTCCCGGAAGCCGGGCATCAGACAACGAGTCTCCAATATGACAGAGGGTTCCGAAATTAATCGAATTTATAGTTCACTGTATGACCTATTCTACTATTAGATTATCGGTTGCATCTCTCAATCCCACTTCTAACACGAGTGTTACAACTTATCTAACAGTGTACTTAGCAAGGTTCTTTAAGCAAGTCTTTCAAAATTGCTTACTTGAGACCTGCCGCTCATTCCTGTGTGAACGCACATCCAGTGGCGGCATTGGTGACCCAAATAGCTCCCCGTCTCTGACCTGCCCGCATGCGTGGGGGATCAGTGGAGACTTTACAGAGCCTGGTCAGCAAGCCAAAACCTTACTCATAAACTTAGTTGATCCGGAGGAAGGGTGACAACCTTCGCTGAACTGACTGCTGTTGTTTCAGCGAGCACGGCTGAGGAGCACCGAGGGACGTCGGATGTGGGGGCCGCGGTGTTGCAGTGGTTAGACTACTCGCCTCCCACCTTGACGAACCGGGCTCGATTCCTAGCGAGGTCACTCCCGGATGTTTACGTTCGGGAACCGTGCCTCGCATTACCGCTGGTCAGCGGGTTTTCTCGGGGTTGTCCCTTCCCCCCCGTCCTTGCATTCCGGCGCTGCTCCATACTCACCTCACTTCACCCTCACCGGTTCTCGAGAGCTCGTTGTCAAGAGCCACCCAAATATCTCAACTCAAAACTTGACCGACGCATGAATAAAGCGATCAGGCCCATGGCAATGTCAATTTTACTTATGGCGGAAGAATACACAAAGTTGATACAAGAAGAACGTTAGCAGGGCTTTCAAAAGCTCTCAGTTTATCTCAAACATTCTGCAGAAATCTGCCTCGCATTCTCGTTGGAGGGATCCATCCACCAACAACCCCTTTACCGGCATCTTGTGCGATAGTTAATAAGGGCGCTCCTGGTTGTACCGCGAAATGCGACTCCACCCTTATTAGACGTCTCCTCCCTACTCAATGCCCACCCTCTTCGTCCTTATCTTCGCTGCACCTATCCAAGCTCTTCTCCGTCTCTTTCTCCCCAGTGTTTGTTCAGGGGCTTTATCGAAATGAACACGTCCTATCTCATGCGTCAGTCCGAGCGGGAGTAGATAATAGGAAGATTTCGCGACTTGGGGCATCCCGCCTGACGATGCCGTAGAGGGTTGTCGAAGGAGGTGTGGGGGTAGAGCGAAAATGTTCTTTTAGCGACGTAGGCAGTTCTCCCACTCTTAACGTCCGCTGCATTCAACAGCCCGAGTGTCTTTTTATCCGCGGGAACATCTGCAAAAATTGCCCATCAGAGCAGCGGAGATATCTCTCTCGAGTTCTGCTTCGCTCTATTCTTCCTGAGTCGCGAAATTTACGACGGAGATGAAAGACTTTGTCGTTTAACTTCTTGAAAAAAAAAAGAGAGAGAGAGAGAGAACGGAGGGGGGGGGGGGTCAGTTTATCCTCAATTCCGCTTGGCCTGTTGTCTAAGGCAAGTTTGTATTGCGAGAAAAAAAAACGTAAACATTTAATTTTGCTGAAATTTTTTTACTTTCATCCAGAATCTGTATAGTCACAAGCATTCATATTGTGTATACGTTCATTCTGTTGCAGAAACGATAATTTTCTGGTTACAGTGGTGAAGGATAGTTAGTGTGTTTCTATAGTGTCTTTATTGGTGCTTACATTTCCGTACACGTTCTACGAATATACAAAAATGATAAGTGTTCGTCAACTGTTTATCTAAAAATTATAGCTATTTCTTCTTTCTACATTTTTTAAACTATATGTTCTCACAGGTAACATTAAACTAACAGATTAGCTTATATTTTACTTTAAAATTGCATTTATCAGCGCTCTCATTTAACTCCGCGCTAAACCTCTTTTGAACACCCACCATCGATTTGCCTCTAAAACCTTGGAAGTCAATGTTTTCTCTTTATTGGGTTCTATGTGAAGAATGTGCAAATTTTCAACGTGCGTCTGCTGATAATGCATCTTTACTTAACTCTGCACCACGCCTTTTTTTTTTGTTATGTAATTAAACATCGTATACTTATTTTAGTCAGTTATTTGGCTTTTCTGTGCGAGTTCTTCAAACATAGCTACGAGGTTTTTAGCAGTAATTCAACGCTATGTTCTCGAAAGGAAGGAAAATATCAAATTATCAAACATCTAACGGGCATAATGTCTGTAAACAAATTTAATTACTATGAGCAGTTAATTATCGCAAATGTTCTAAAGCGAGAATTTTGTTAACTCCAATGAAACAAAAAAAAAAAATATCTCGTTGACCGTAAAGAATACGAATACTTACTTATTTCATGATACTATTTACTTAAATTCAGAGTTTTGTACGAGTAGTATAAACTAATAATGGCAAAGTGTTTCAAGTCAAAGTTAGAATTAGTTCCAGAAGTTCGTGTAGCTAATGAACTTCAAATAAACTTCCTACAGCCAGAAACATCCTCTTTTTCATTTTGCCTCGGTGGCTCTGCGAGCTTCTGCGTGAATTAAAAATACATTTTAGGCACATCACGAAAAACATCACGACATCAGTTTCGAATTTTGCGCGCTCGCAATGCTAATGAGAGCGCGAAAAAAAATGAATAATTCATAATTTTCAGCTAAGTTTCCACGGTAGAGAATTGATGAGGGTAGTTTTGAAAAAAAACATTTTGACAAACATAATCTTTCCAAGCAATGAGTGTATATGTTGGCGGTTTCAAAAACCTCAACATCTTCTTGTTGATTAATCAAATGCTAAAATAATTATAGAAATAAATTCTACAAAATCATCTTGCAAATATGTCTCGATTTAGTTTTAGAATTAAATAATTTCATTTTCACACAGTTTAGTTAAATACAGACAATACTGCTCTCTAATTCAAGTCTGCCTGGCATTTTTCAAACAAAATAAATTTACATAAATACTTTTACAAAGTTGTAAGTTACTTCAAAATTAGATCCTTGAAGCACCGTCGGATATAACTTACTTTTGCCAGAATATTGTATTTGACTGCTGAAGAAACAGTTAATAATTTTATGGGAAATTACTTTCAATATTGTCTACACTTCAGTCTGAATTACAATCTCATCGATAACATTTTTTTTTTTGTGCGGTAACACAAAATGAAAATTTCACCACATCAGAAATGACTTCACAGAAATGTGTACAGAAGAAATATTTACTCAAGCCAATTACGATGCTTACTTTTATATCTAGCATAGATACAAATACTTATGGTAAAACTGTTTTAGCGTTTATGTAAGTATATATGTTTTTTAAAGTTATAGAACTACAGAAAATGCCTAGTTATTTATGATATAGACGTAATGATTGCTTTCAAAAGTTGATTCATTTTAATGACATGTTGGAATCATCGACTTCCTTCAATAAAGACGTTGCGAATTATTATTATTATTATTTATACCTGTTCCAGGAAGAAGCGCGGCATTAACAACTAATCACTTGCCTGCTTGTTTGTCGAACTTCATAATCGGAACAGGGAATGCTTATTAAACAATGGACTCCAAGCTCTTGATATATTTAAAGTCTAGCATTGCATTTAAAGTATCAAAGTACAACTACATGGAAACATGTTTTGGTTTCACGCGACTTTAGACAATCATGTATTTTCCAGTAAAATTCCAGCCGACAATTGCATAAAGTATGTTTCTAATATAGTAGCCAAACTCACAGAGATGGGACAATGAGAGAGAATAAGGATATTTAATTCGTAAACCTATGTCCGGAAATGCGAGCGCTTGCCATCAAATAGCGTTGGAAAATGTGTCACCCAACGCTTGTCAGTTAGCAACAATACGGATAATACAGCCGCGTTGATTGCATAACCTTCAGGCGGTTCTGATACAGTGTTACGGTGCGTGCGATCCTTGAAATTCAAGATCTGAACACGATCACGTACATATTCCCTGACCAGCGCATCGTATTCCACATCCAGCCTCACACATTCGTCCAACAATGATCACGCTTGATCACCGTGATCACACAGAGATCACGATCGCCACACTCAGAAACGATCATCATTCACTAGAATACTATTTTTACCAGGTCAACCGAGATCATTTATTTCCTCGGGGGGGGGGGGGCAACAGGGTCTGAATACAGTGATGATCGTATCGCACTGCAGAATTTTTAACAACGGTGACGTAAATACGCCTTTCAAATCAAACCGTGGCGTCTCAGGACGAAAACGACGATGAAACAATTGCAGGGTGATCCATTCCGACACTAACTTCTTGACATATATATTTAATATATAATGTATGTATACAATGTATTTAGTCGGGCTGTCACTAATATCAGCTGCCGCCAGCACTTTTGAAATAAGTGTGGTCTCATTCGATCTGGTATAAGAGTATGGTGCGAGCGTGACCAATTTTTGGCCCCTTGCATGCGCGAGACGCGGGGTGGGGGCCCCAGGGCAATTTTTGGCATGGGCGAAAATGTTTCGGGCAGTATATCTCAGGACTCTGGTGTGCTAGAAGGCTGATTTTGGTGCCAAATGAAATATCTCGTCAATATATGCCGATTCAGCCATAAAAGCCAAGTACCAAATTTGTTACTTTTATTTTATTCTCAGATTCAGGAGAAAATATTCCCCGCAAAATGCAGAAATATTTACGGTAAACCCATAATGGTGTTTCCAACACATCCACGCCCCAATTTTTATTGTGTACATTGCGTGTTGTATTTGTATTTGGCTGTGACAGGGTAAGGTGAAACAGCCCTGTATGGATTATGTTCAATGAGAGAAACTGCAATGACATATATGCAAGATGTGTATGTATGGTGTGTGTAAAGCTTCCAATGGACCAATCCTCAGGTGACTGGTCATTCCATATACTACTGTAAATATGAGGTAGACCCATTATTCGTCTTCTGCGCATGTACCCAACATTGACCTACCCCAAAGGAACACAATGTCGCATGGTCAACAGTGATGAACGTGTTTGTTTATATCTCGCTTTTTAAAAGATAAACACTTTTATATTAATAAAATACTTATATAATTTTAAATGTAATCAAATTGCATTGCAAATTGGGTAGACGAATAATACATGCGTCTCAAAGCACTTTTTTTCTAAACACTATTCTAACATCAAATCCACGGCGTTTCTTCCTAGACGTGTTTGTAGAAATCAGTTCAATATTGGGACATGGAGTCTGGCTGCGAGCAGCCAGCTTGATCGATCTACTTCATATTTAATCCGTGGAGCATACACTTTCTGGTAAATGTGTAGTAGTTGCTCTTCTGTGAGATTCGTTTTTGTCTAGTTCAACCACACATATTATGGACTGCGTAGTGATTGATTTCGTTTTGCTTTTAGTATCGTCATTCATGTTTGATCACATGTGTCTCCAGCCAACGTGCAGCAGGTTGTCAAAAGACGAGTTAAGCGCTGCATCTACAAAACTCGTTATTGAAAAGGCCAAGTATACTTATACGTAAAGTGTGTGTGCAGTCAAGCTCCCTATATAGGACAAAGTACATGCTATTTGATTTAACGAGCACACTCCGCTGTTTGCATTTGCTTCGTCCGGGCTCCTGGAGCGTAAATTGTTCATTTGGTTTCCGTGGACTCGTCTCTCTGTGCGCACTGCGCAGTTCCTAGAGGGCGATAATACGAAGCGCTCGGGGAATACTTCTGTAAGACGCGCCTCGACTTTGATGTCGGACATGACCGCTTCGCCCGCCGACCGAGTGTAGCGACGTGGTGTGAGCACGGGAGCTCGGCACCGTGTAGTTCCCCCGCGCTGATCGCGCCACCAGAAGGCAGGCTGCAGATTTAATTACATTCCTCCCGTCATCCCAGAATAGCGTCGACAGGAGCTGTAAGCTGCGGTTGTGGTCCCCTGCGGTGCTGGAGATCAGGCAAACCGCAGTGCTTTGTTGTATTGCGCGTGGCGTAACTTCCACACTCTTTGGGGGGGAAGTAGGTAAGGATTGGCGGCACGTCGACAGTGAGGTATTTACAAACGGATTAACCCCACCCCACCCCCAATCCCTCCACCACCCCAGCACCCACGGTATACCAGGTGCTGGAAATGCGCTGCAGAGTGTTTGAAATACCCATTTTTTTTCCTACAAAATTATGAAACGTGCGTCCAATGTTCAGATCTACGAGAAGCACACACACTTTAGACGAAGGCTTTTGATTGATTTCATTACGTCACGCACATTAGAAACATCGCGTAAGACGTCCGTCTGCCTAGAGATTTTTCCGCGTTCGAAGCCGTGAGGCGAGGGAGCGTTAAAGGCGACATTGCCACGCGCATCAAGCCCCCCATCACCACTAAGCGCAAGGCTATGAACTGGCGTGCAGTGTTCTTGTCGTGCTGCGTGTACCTACGGGACTTTCAGCGGCGACACTATTATTTTATTGGTGGAAAGTGTGTAGGAAGGTTCAATGCATGCCCCTTGTCTAGTTTTGTATGGATATGACACGTGCATTTTGAGATACAGCGCTCTGAAAAAACCCGTTTTTAGTCATTTTGGCATGCTCTGAAATGGAGTTTTTAATTAACGTGAGCTCTTCATAACACTCAATAGCCATCGTCTGAGATGTGTTTTCTTGTGGTAGGTCAGTACAATGGACGGGCGTTTAATAGTTTCGTAGAAAAGCTGTATTTCGAACACACTGCAACACACTTGATCCATACAAAACATCTCGCTTACCATGTCCTGGACTTTCCTACAGATTTTCCATCAATAAAATAATAGTGTCACCGCTGAAAGTCCCATAGGTACACGCAGAGCGAAGGGAACACTACGTGCCAGTTAAAAGCCTTAAGCTTAGCGGCGAAGCTGCATTAGATACACTTGACAGTATCGCCCTTATTGCTTCCGCATTTCTCGGCCTCAAACGCCAATAAATGTGCCGGGTAAGCGTGATCCTAAAGTAGTTCTGGGCCGTGGAAACTTCTCGCTATGCGTTAACTCCAGAAAGATAAAATCGAGAACTGAATATTATCTACTGAATATATTTCGATGGGGTTTCTTTATTGTGTATATATAGTCCATTCACGGTTACTCCCAACTTTTCTCAGGTTCTACTAACCCTCTTCTTTCATGATATCCCTCCGTGTCTAAACTACGTCTAAAAAACTACACCAAAGGGATAACAGTAGATTAATTTGGGGGAATCGGGCATAAGGGTCTGGATCCAGGTGATATTTACCTTTGATCTTGGCATCAACCCCGTGATCATGATCCTGGATAACCTTGAACTCAAAAATAATCTTTTTTTTTATTCCGAAAATGAAGAAAAATATATCTTTGAATATTTGATTTTTTAAAAATTGTACTTTAAAATTTATTTTAAAAATTATTATTAAAATATTTGTTTTAAAAAACGTATACTTCCGGAGGTCCACTCACAACCGACCACCGCCAAAAAAAAAAAAAATTTTATGGGTTATTTAATCGGTCAATTACTCGCGTTCGTTAACTAGTCGGCAGAACTCCGCCCCTTCTGTACAACTAGGCCTTTCTTAACTCGTCTTCGGGTGTGATTTTCCTCTATGCTGATCACGTCGTTCTGCTTCCTTTCAAACATACCGGGTACATCTCCACATCACCGCGTACATCGCCACATCACCGCGTACATCGCCACATCACCGCGTGCATCTCCACATCACCGCGTACATCTCCACATCACCGCGTGCATCTCCACATCACCGCGTGCATCTCCACATCACCGCGTGCATCTCCACATCACCGCGTGCATCTCCACATCACCGCGTACATCTCCACATCACCGCGTGCATCTCCACATCACCGCGTGCATCTCCACATCACCGCGTGCATCTCCACATCACCGCGTGCATCTCCACATCACCGCGTACATCTCCACATCACCGCGTGCATCTCCACATCACCGCGTACATCTCCACATCACTGCGTGCATCTCCACATCACCGCGTGCATCTCCACATCACCGCGTGCATCGCCACATCACCGCGTGCATCTCCACATCACCGCGTGCATCTCCACATCACCGCGTGCATCTCCACATCACCGCGTGCATCTCCACATCACCGCGTGCATCTCCACATCACCGCGTACATCTCCACATCACTGCGTGCATCTCCACATCACCACGTACACGGCTCCACTACTTTGGACGGGCTGCCTATCAAACACTTGAAACCCTGGAGAAACTATATTTTTTTCTAATGTAAAAAAATATTTTACGCCAGAGCCACAAATACATGATACACAGGTGTTTTAGAAGCCAAGTTACAATTTTTGAAGACACTTAACTCTTGCCAAAAAAAAATTAATTTTGCTGCAGCCACCAAAAAAAAAAAAGAGAATATAAAATTTCATTTCAGACAACCCTACAGTACAACGCAGAAGAAATCACACACATGTGGACATATGTACAAAAAACTGGGAAAACATACAAGTCCGGAGAACATATATACAAAAATGAAAAAAAAAAATTGAAAAATCACAAACGACGAATTGCAGAATAGCACAAAAATGCATTCAACACATATACGAAAATTCACAAATGTGGAGAACACTAATACAAATATGCAGAAATAAAAAGATCAAAATGCAGAGGCCATCTATGTAAAATAAATCACACGTATCCAAATGCAGAAGACAAGAGTACAAGAGATCTTAAACTGCAAAATTTGGAGGACGCCTAAATATTATAGCTATAGGGAGACGTGCGTACACCATTATCACATATGAGTAGCTTGTTATCTAGAAATGCCAAATCATCTGCGAACGTTAGTCATTCTAGTTTCAATCCCCACGTATTTGGACCTAAACATATTCCTTCTATTTCTTCCTCTCTTATGGCTTTCTTCCATATTCTCATTATTTTCCCAGGACGACGTCGAACAAAAATGGTCAAACCTTTGTTTTAGTTTCAATCATTATAAAAAGTCTAATGGAATTTAATTTTCTTGAAAGTTTATGTTAGAAAATTTGGTTATATAAAATCGTTTGTTCTCAAGACATATAAATTTCAATATAATATAGTTGTCGTTAATATTATTTTGTTAATTTTAATATAATTGTTTCGGCATATTTAGAGACTTTTGTGATTTACATCCAAAAAGTTTCTAAAAAATGTAGCCTTTTTAAAATTATTATCGAAATCTGTCAGTAAACTTTTGCCGTAGGTTATATATTTACAAGCATTCAAATATCTTGTCAATAAATCTGACTCCATAAATTGATATCGATTAGTTCTATGTTAATTTTGTGTCCCGGAAATTCTCGCACTGAGAGACCGTTCCATGGCCCCGGTGCAAAAACCATAACCGTGAAATATTAGCTACTTCGATACACATCGACACTTAGAATAAGTCGGCCACTGCTCGCAGTAAGGAACTATCGCAGTATTCTCCCGGTTGGAGTTCGGAAGACCAGAGGAAACCGAAACCTGTATAGACGGTCCGGCAATCGAAAACTTGCACAGTGAATTGTCACTGCGCCAACTCTCACTATCTATACTCGTCGGCAGTTTTTCCTTGCTAATTATTGCTCACTACTCACAAGGTTCGTCTTATATAATTCACTCACGTTATCTGTGTACTCTTTTTAATCAAACCTTTGAAAATGCACACCTACGCAAGACAGGTACTGTTTCTTTATTGGGCCGCCCTCCACCCATCGCGGGTTTCAAGGCACTCAAATGCTACCTCAATTTACCCTTAACCTCCAAACACAACTCATAAGTAGATGAATAAATTATTTATTTAAAAAAGTAACAAATCTTAAGCGCCGGTAGCAAACTCGTTGTTAAATTTAATTACTAGAATATCGGTGTAAACGTTGCGCAGTCTCATTATGCACATAATAGACCATAAGTTAAGTATTTGTGTTTGCAGCTCTTTTATACGTGCAGGCAGTAACTGATAGCGCACGCCAAATTATTTTATTCACAAATATTTTACATTCTGTTATTTGCACCTGCTTTAGTACTCCGTATCATGCGTGACAAGAATTTACGCTTCCAACCTCTATAATGAAGTTATTAACATTTCATACTAAAAAGTTACGTTTACGGGCAACACAATATAACAAAATATTCCTGGCCTTATATAGAGTTAATATTACGCGTCGCAGTACAAGGCGCTCGCAGACGATGTGCGCTCTGTATCGCAAACTTTGACGACGTGACACTTGTAGGTAATATCCGGCCCGGACAGCCCTGGCCGCACCAAGATTAGCTCCTCTCATACCTGGTTATTTAGCAGCGACGTAGCAGGACGGGACAACATACAGCCACGGGCCGTGTCGCAGGCCCCAGCGGCCGCCAGGACGACTTGGTCGCACAGATCGTCAGCTGACCGCAGCTCCGGCGGATTGAACGTGACACTTGTAGGTAATATCCGGCCCGGACAGCACTGGCCGCACCAAGATTAGCTCCTCTCATACCTGGTTATTTAGCAGCGACGTAGCAGCACGGGACAACACAGCCACAGCCCCAGCGGCCGCCAGGACGACTTGGTCGCACAGATCGTCAGCTGACCGCAGCTCCGGCGGATTGAACGTGACACTTGTAGGTAATATCCGGCCCGGACAGCACTGGCCGCACCAAGATTAGCTCCTCTCATACCTGGTTATTTAGCAGCGACGTAGCAGCACGGGACAACACAGCCACAGGCCCCAGCGGCCGCCAGGACGACTTGGTCGCACAGATCGTCAGCTGACCGCAGCTCCGGCGGATTGAACGCGCCCCGACGCTCCCAGTATTTGTACACACTCCAGCCACGTGCGATCGATTAAATGCATTGCTCGCTGCAGTTACGTTTACTGCACGAAATTTCCCATCACTCGCGGCACTTGCATCCAGCGACAAGTTTCGCAAGAAAACTTTACAACAGGACCGGCACACTTCTGCGGTGACAAGGGCGTAGCTTTAAGTCACGTAACGTAATAATAAACGTACAGTCTTTACACCGAGCTAGCAACATCATACTTCTACGTTACGTGCAGAACATTCCGGCCCGAGACCGTCTTCATTCGCATATCGCCTGCCACAGTTTGGCACCGATCGCGCGGCGTGTGGAGCATTGCAAACTTGTGCCCCTTGCAACGGGCGTCAGCCGACTAGCGCCTAGCCAGTGCTGCACCACGGCACCCGTAGCGCACCTAGCGGCCATCACCCTAACAACTATACAAACTGCGTGCGTTAAGCAGTATTTACAACAGCCCGTCATACGTTCGTCCGTCTCCCAGTCGAGCGATTTACAACCAAACTTCGCACGTCCGTCGTACGTTCATTGCTGCAAACTAACCAGTAGGAAAAAATTATCTGCAGAAAGTGAAAATCTTTTGTGGTATTGTGTTTCTAAGTACCAAAAACAACCATACATGTACGTAACTAACATTAATCGATGTAAAAAAAAATATTTTCATATCATATAAAGTTTAGTTTTATTGTTTTTACTATTATAAAAAAGGAGCTCGTGTTTCCGATCGTAATTATCAATTAATATTCAAGAAAAATGTAACTTTATTTTATTTTACAGTTACATAAACAAACATGTGAAAACAAAAGACAGCGAAAATAAAACTCTGCACACACCACACAGCCTTGTAAAGAACTCGGGGTGAACAAGTAACAAGACGTGCAAGTTAAGAAGGCTGTAATTCCATCCGTTCGTCCGTCAAAAGTTAAAGCTTGCCAAGGTTTTGACGGACGGATGTATAAAATTATTGGCAGCCTCTGATTGGTTGTGGGTCACGTGATTGACGAACGGATTACTGACGGACGGGACGGACGTTCTAAATCCTGCCTCACAGCCAAGTAATATTTGAAATATAACGAGCTAAAATAAATGTACAATAAGAAGATAGGATTAATAAACTCTTAAACATATTAAATATTCCAATACAGTGTACAGTACTAAATAGCAAGCTAATAATCGGCCGGCCAATTTAAAAAATACATAGGATAAAAGTACTCTTCACTCGCGCCACGGCAACCAACTGTTGCCAACCTTGTGTAAAAAAAACTAGGCGCCCAGTTACGTAACGAGGCATCGTCTCATTATAGTACACAGTATTTTACACTTTGTTTATACTTCGGTAAACGTTTATGCGCATTACGGTTTGGTTGAATAAAAACGACTTATATTTTGTCTAAAATTATGATATTTATTTCACAGTAAAATTAAATTCAGAGGCCAAAGATGTATGCTGGTACTGTCTAGGAAGAAACAGTTCTTTTAGAAATATTTTATTCTGTTGATTTCTTTTATGTTATTTGTAAATAAAGTGTCCCTTGCTAGTATTATTAGTTTCTCGGGAAGCAATGTTGCAAACAACACTTCATTAAAAATGTAAAAAAAAAAAAAAAAAAAAAAAAAAACATTCATTTACGGCTATAGTCTGTTCACGTTTAAGTGATTACTTAGGAAAGCCCTGCTTAGGATCTACTTTCCCCTAATTTTGTATAATTCCGCCATACGTAAGATTAACATTGCCGTGGCACGCCCAGTTTTATTCATGCGCTATCCAAGTGGAAACCGTGGAATTTTTTTTTAGAAAGTAATGTGTTGATAAGACGCAGATCCGTGATCTTGTGTGTACAGAACCAGAAACGTCGACTTCAGAAACCATAAGTATTCATATATAACTCTCAATACAATGCTATGTCTTAGAACTATTTTTTATTAGTTCCTTGCCAACTTTCAACTCTCAAAACCACGCTGTCAAGAGCCGTCCAAATCTCTCAACTCAGCAACTCGTTGCCAACTTGACAGGGAACCAGCATGACAATGTAGCTGTGAACCTGATTGTAGGCTGTCCACGGTAAAGTGAGCACTTTTGAGGCCCTAGTTACTTTTTCCTTTCAGCCATTACTTATCCTTTGACCATCTTTTCAAATAAATATGACCATGTAAGTGATAAACACAGTGTGTTCATTCCATCGCACTCTGAAGTTCACGTCTAAGGCTATAATAAAATATATTTATTGCCTATTATTCAAAATGAGACGGCTTTCAAAAGAGCTCACTTTACCGCGAATAGCTTATATTCAGGAATAAACCAGCGTTAAGTGTTTGTGCGCCACACAGTTCATTGTTATCCACAGTAAATCAACCTGTGAAAATAATCACACTCGAAAACACTTTCTTTGTTGTAATACATTTTTGTTGCCGCGATAAATGTTATCGTTAAATATGAACCCCTGCAAAGTAAATTTGACACAAACAAAATTTTGTAAACAAGTACGATGTATTCTTCCTCTAACCAATTTGAAATGCAGTTTGATTAAATTAAAATACAATAAATTATTTTATTCATAGAAGAGTGCTTGTCTTTTGAAAACTGATATATAAACGAACGCGTTCATCACTTTTGACCATGCGACTTAGACAATTGTGTTCCTCTGGGGCGACAAGTATAGCACATGCCAGAAATTTACATGATTGCAATACTTCAATGAACTTTGAGTGAGTGGAGAGATTTGGGTGGCTCTTAAAATCACGGTCTTGAGAGCCGACAAGGGTGAAATAAGGCGAGTATGAAGCAGATCCGGAATGCAAGAGCGGGGAAAACAGGAGATCCCCGAGAGAACCTGCCGACCAGCGGGAAGTTTTTCTTCGCTATGCAGAAAGCTTTGAACGTAATTTTTTTTTTCCCACAGCCTGGCATCTGTGATTGTTAAACAGTGACAGGTCCATCGTCAAAACTCGTAATTTCTCAAACACGATCCCGCCTAAAATTAAATGTGAACTGTGTGTATTGTTTAAATTCAGCACAGAATATGTCGAACTGCATCCATGTGGTTGGCAGTCACAAAAGAAAAACAAAGTTGGCGGGTAGCAATGTCTGCTATTTTGTGCAGCTTTCCTACCTCGTAACCCTCAGTTTAGTTTTACCTTGTTTGTGAAATATGTACAGTTCCATGCGTGCGGTAGCACAAAAGCAAATATGATATCGAACACGGATTCGCAGACTCTTTGCGTGATATGTGTATTTTACTGGCGCAGATAGAACGATAATATTCATTGTTCAAAAATATTTTTTGTTGTTATGTGTGATTGCTTGCCAAGATCACCATTTTCTGGTTTTAAGTGAGCGAAAATAAAAAATCAACAAAAAAATTTCAATCTATTTTAAAACATGATTACGAAACTCGAGTAAAAATATTTTCATGAACATTTATAGTTCGGAAAGTCCCAAAAAAATTCTCTGCAATTTGTGCAGTAATCTTGACAAGAGCGAAAACTCTGCAGAAGTTTCCAATAAGCTTTATTCCTTTTATAAATCGATACAACTGCAGAATCGTTTCATTTATAATTTATAAGCAGAGAAAAATTCGCCTGTTATCAACGGCTATGCATGTGCAGTTTAAAAATTGTTTGTTCAATTTTCCCTCTCCTTTTGCAAGTAGTAATTCCTTCCTCCAGCATTTAATAATGAAGGAATGCGCTAATAATAATATAAATTGTACTAATAAGTATGTTGCAACGAAAAGAAGAAAGAGTTATTTTAATACACTTTTTGTGCACTATTTTATTTTTGTTGTAGCAGGCAGGTTTACTGCCGCTGAACTAAGATATTGTTTGTCAGGGTATACATTTATTTCAATTTAATCGTTCATTGCACATCTTTGGATTGGTTTTCTTAAGAATTAAAGTATAAAAATCGTATGCAGACTCTGGTAACTTTATTATTCCATACAAATGATTATCTGAGGTAATGTTCACCCGAAATAATTCTCGCTTGCAAAGCTTAAAGTAGCTTTTACAGTAGCTGTTGAACAACGTATAATTCAATGAATTTTTTCATATTTATTAATGGCGAGAGGGCATGAAAAAGAAAGGAGCTTCATTATTCCTCCGCCACTAAGTCACGGAGAATCCTTTCACCTTTTTTTTCTGGCCGAAGCAATTAACAAGAAATAATGAGAAAACATAAAAGAAAAAGTTTTTTCCTTTATAAACCATGCCCTATAGAACACCGTTAATGGAAAACCGTCCTTGTCATCAGAAGCAGGTTAAATATTTTCCCGGAGAAAATCTAGCCACCGTAGCGTTAAACACTTTTGCTACACGTCGTGGAGGATAAAATAATATGTTACTTAACCTGAATGCTTTTAATGAAGCTGTGATTTTGTTTCGGGGATGATACACAGAGTGTTGCCTCAAACGAATCATAAATTCGCAGCTGTAACCTCAGAAAATAACGTGACACTTCAGTTCCGGTTTCGTGTACAACATTGATCAAACGTCCTCAACTTGCCTTCGTGAGTTCCTGCTATTTTTCGGACATGAAAGGATTGACACGGAACTTAAACTTTAAACACACCCTTAACTCCAGTGCATTTAACACACATGCGAACCCGATGAGAAACTCGGAGGTGTAAATTAGGGTCTTATTAATTAAGCGTATCATATCTCCTACTGCCATGCTCTTTAGACGTTCAAGGAAACCGACTCATTGGACACGTGCGAATTATAATGTCCCACATTCTCTGTTCTAAACGCGTGACATATTTATTTCTGCTGAAATTGTTCCCGTGTATTCTGACTATCGAAATCCATTAACAGCGAAGCATTCAGCATTCAGCGCAGTTACGACAGTACAGCATGGTCTTGTGTGATGAATCCCAGTTGTCAGTGATGTTGCGTCGGCGAGTCTGTTGCGATAGAGTCGCCTATCTCAGATAGTGGCGAGACATTTGCTGTTAAAGGCCGTTCACGAAAAAGTGAGCACTTTTGAAATGAACATTAGAAAAATGTCACTTCTCCTGCCTGCATATAGTTTAATGGGTGCAACGAGTGACATTCGCCCAGCAAAGTTGGCAATGATGGATGGAAAGTAGTTCCATATCTTAACGTGGAATAAAAAGTGTGAGGTAACCATATGTGAAAACATCAAATTATTTTTTTAGCTTTCTGTTTTTTTTTTTATGCATCGAAGTGTAAAATTGACTAGATTTGTAACATATTTACTTTTCCAATAATTCCACTGTTTCATCTGACTGACGCATTAATAAAGTGATGAGGCCCATGAAAATGTTAATTTTACATAAGGCGTAAAAATATACTAAGTCTCTACAAATAGATCTTAAGCAAGGCTTTCAAAAGTGCTAATTTTGCCGTGAAAAACTCGTACTTTCCATTATATGCTGTTCACCGTCAAATGAGCACTTTTGAAAGCCATGCAGAAGATCTACTTGTAAGCACGTTGTTTACCCATCCGCCTTATGTAAAATTAACATTGCCATGTACCTCACCACTTTTCTCATGCGTCGGTCAGGTGACACTATCGAAATATTAGAAAAACAAATATGTTACAAATCTGGTAATTTTTACACTTCGATGCATAAAAAAAACAGAAAGCGAAAGAAATAATTTAAGTAATCATAAATGGCTACCCAACACTACTTGTTCGACGTTAAGATATGAAACTACTTAATTCTCTCTTTACTAACTTTACTGGGTGTATCTCACTCAGTGCGCCCTTTAAAATATATGCAGGTAGGAGCAGTGACGTTTTTATGAGGTTGATTTCAAAAGTGCTCACTTAATCGTGAACAGCCTTTAAAAGTATTTCTACCCTTATTTTTATGTGTATTTAATGTAGTGTGTATTTCCAGTCTGAAAATATGTCCACACCTAAAGCTATAGGAAGGAATATGTTTTGACCCACTCGGTACGGGTGTCTAGTATCTTGGACCTGTTGGGCTGGTGGGTTATTTACTACCACAGCGGGGCCGCGGTGGTATAGCGGTCAGACTACTCTCCATCCACCTAGGCGAACGAGTCTGATTTCTGGCTGTGTCGCTCCCGGATTTTCGCACGTGGGAATCGTGCCGGACGATGCCACTGGTCAGCGGGTTTTCTCGGGGATCTCCCTTTTCCCCCGCACTTGAATGCCGGCGCTGCTCCATGCTTGCATCGCTTCACCCTCATAGGCTCTAGAGACCCGCTCAAATCTCTCCACTCTACTCCATGATGCAGTGTCTCGGCGACGAAGACGCCGTCCGCGGCGCTTCCTGTTTAATATCGGGCGCGTGTTGACTAACAAGCGGCTTCGCATTCCGACCAGTTGGAGTGGATTCCTTAAGTTAAAGTTGGTGATCCACAGAAGGAAGCTTGTCAGTGCTCAGAGGGAGGCGCTGCTGGCAGTAATTAAGGCATACGGGACAGTGTCAAACGAGACACTCCCTGTGCTGGCTGGTGTCCTGCCAGTTAACTTGCTGGTCCGTGAAAGAGCGTTGGTGCCTGAACAGCAAAGGATTACAAGGCTAAGCAAAGAGGAAAGAAGGGTGATCAGGCAGGACACATTGTACGTTTGGCAAGTGAGGTGGGACCAGTCTACGAAGGGAAGAATAACATATGAAATCATCCCCAACATTGAGAGGAGGATGAGGAATAAATGGTTAACCATGAACCATTATACTGCTCAGTTGCTCACCGGGCATGGCAATTTTAAGGCAAAATTTAACAGTTTGAGATTAGTGGCATCCTCACTATGTGGGGAATGTGGAGTCGACGATACTCTACAGCATGTTCTAATGGACTGTCCGAAGATCGAAGACCTGGGGGAATGGCTTCAAGGAGTTGTTGACAGAAGAAGGCTGCAGCTGGACTGAAGAATGGTGATGGAGGACAAGGAGATGCACATGCTGTGGAGTGGATTCGCCACTACAATTGGAAAAAGGTTTGAAGAATTTTACCGGTGGTAGCTCGAGCATTCCGATGACCGATGAGGGAGAGTTCGGGTAAAGGCTTTATGTTAAAAGTCAGAGCACTTATGATTGGAGAGGAGGACAGGTTATCGCTGAGAAGACCGGCTACGGCGGTGCAGACAGCAAGAAAGGCACAAAGCACAGAAGAGTGAAGACCAAGAGGAGAAAGTTCCGTGCACTGCCTTACTCAGCAGAGTACAGATGCAGTGAGGGAGGGAGGAGGGTGTGCCGGTCTTCGGGCCGTGAAAACCTGTTGAAGTTCAGTGTTATGGAAAATAAGTGGGAGCACGCGGCAATCGGTTTGCCACACCGGAGGTTCTCTCTGGCGACCGATGTTTGAGGTTGGACTCGTGCTGGCAGTGGTTAACCTCGTATGCTGGAGAAGGTCTGGAGATATTCCCACTCTCGACGACAGGGCAGGCGGTGAGCAGGCAAGCTGCTCCGGCGGTGCCTTGGAAAGGCCCTAGGGGTTGGATAATCCCCGGCAAGACCTTCGGCTTGGTATCTAAGTGCAAGGTTCTCAGAACCTGGAGGAAGGGAGACTTCTGATGTGGCTGTTGTTATGGATTATGACTTAAGGTCATATCCATACAATAAGGGTTTAGGGGCGTAGCTGAAATGAGAGTTAATGGTAGAGCTTTATGGTAACTGAGGGAGTTTATTCATGATATGTGAGACACAGACAATACAATAATGAAAGTGTTACATAACAGGGAGTGACTTTAAATGTTATTAAGTTATTAACATAAACTAAGTTATGACTATCTCACGCCATTTCTGTCTATATCTAAATCGGACAGTCCCCACATTATTCTTGATGCCGGATGGTGTATCTAGCTGATCACCGGATGGCAGCGAACGGACACATGTTGTGATCTTCCCTGGCTGCTGGTCGGATGTGGAAAGATGTCGGGCCCTGCCTTACAGTGGCCTATATCGTCGCGTTGTTTAAACATAGCTGTCCCCGATTTCCGGCATGAGGAGGGGGATATTGCTGTCGGCCCTTCTTTTGCAATACGCTGTTGTAATTTCTGGCTTCCTGGTTTACTGAAGTTGTAATACCGGGTTCATACGAGGATTCCAAGTTAGGACTCTTTCATACCACCATAACACTGTGCATCAGTGTTTGGACTTTGGGCCCTGGTCAACGCAGGCGTGAGTCAGGGTTTACTGCTATGAGGATGAGTGATCCCTCTTCTCAGCCTAGAGGGAGGCCGAGGCGCGGTTAGGCCGCATTGGCTAAGAGCGCTGAGTTAAAATATAAAAGCAGGTACCTAGAAGTCTTTGTCAATGCATATGTATGTGTTATGGTTTAGCAGTTGACAGCTCGTGTCCTAATTGGCTATATGAGTACACATCTAATAAGGCTAACACGACCTGACTGCACGATCATAACCAAATCATAGCTTTCTTGGCTGTAAAGTGTATTGAAACGTGTTTCAAGTCTATTGAAAAGTTGAAAAAGAAAACGGCAGAGCTGTCGTAGATGGTGCCAGCTCATGACATCCCGCACTGCTTTTAACAGTACAATACACTATACAACTGCGGTACGTTGTAATATTTTGGCACCAAATCGCATTTTTGTCGCCAGTTCGGTTACTTAATAGAAACACTACGTGCAAAACCGAAAGAAACTAATTTAATTTCCAGCTGATTCAGATTGCTGTGTTTTTAATAAGTGAAAACGTTAATGCGTAGAAACGCTGTTCTTATTTAGCTGCTGAAATCACGTATTTTATAGATGACAGTTAATGTTTGTGTTGACTTTCAAGGCGCCGCGGTGGCGAAGTGGCTATCGTACTCACTCGCCTCTCACCCAGGCGAACCGGGATCGACTCCCGGCGGAAGTCAGCCACCGGACATTTGCGTGTGTGAAACGTGACGGACGTTGCCTGTGACCGGTGGCGGGTTTTCTCGGGGTACTCTCGTCCCCCCCTCCGCCACTGTTCCTTGTACAGTCTGCTTCACTTCCACTGGCACTTGCTGTTAAGCGACGTGCAACTCACGAAAACGACAACAACAGTCGGCCCCTCTGTCTCCGGAGAGGATGTCCGGGTGAGGGTTCGTGGGTGGAGGCAGAAGAATTTTAACTTTGACTTTTTAAATTATAACGTAGCCTTTTATTTTAGACTGTAACAAAATATAATTTTAAGCCTCTGTAATTTTAAAATTTAACCTGTTTTTAATTTTTATAACGCGACAAATTTTATGTTTCGACTATCTTCAAAATTTATTTTAAATTTAAGTAACTAAGACCAGTTATGGCCTTCAGCTGGGTACTAGTGCCATTTTAATATGTTCTGTTAAGTGGCTGTTATAGGCTGTTCACGGTAAAGCGAGCACTTTTTAAGACCCTCGCAACAGGCATCAAACACTAATAAATATGTTTCATTGCAGCCTTGGATGTTGGCTTTCGAGATTATTGGAAGGTATACACTGTGTGTATTAGTCACGTGGCAATGTTTACATTAATAAGTGGCGGGGAGAAAAAATCGGCTAAAAGGAAAAATTTAGCAGGGCCTTAAAAAGTGCTCACTTTAATGTGAATAGCCAATAAATTCATATTACCAACTCCAGTGACGCCATTTTGCTGGCGTATGTGGCTCGAGTTCATAATGCAAGTGGCTGTTACACTTCTGTATTGCATCGGTATTCTTTACCCCGATCATGAACAAAAAAGACTGAAGGGCAAAAGTAATCCCTCCATCGAGGATTTACGTACATTCCTTCATAAGTTAATTTCCGTATTCAGTATCTGAAAACCAAAGGCATGAATAACATCTTGGCAGTCATTTCGAAACCCAACTTATTTCTCGCATGATTTGTTTCTCATCTGTCACCGTAATAAAATGGCATCTCACTATTGAATAAATTGTATCCTACAAAAGAAAACTATTCTGAAACAGTTTGAACTTAAAAATGTACTTTAAGTAGTCCGTAGTACGCTGTGCTACTTTAAACTTTAATTTTAACATCAGGCCATAAAGTTTGATTACGAAGATTTAGACGTGTTCGGAAACTTCCTGTCGAAAATCAGACCAGAGCATCTGTGGGCGAATAGAAACAAGAAACTATAGTCACGAAATATTCTGAAAGGCCATTTACAATGTTTAAATAGAAGTTTAATTTCTGAAAACGACGTCGGCGGATCAGCAACTGACTCCGGGTGTATGCAGCCATATTTCCCTACGTGCAGTACCAGTTGCATAACACGAAGGCAAACTGATCCACGGCAGTGCTGCGTCGCCTGATACCACCCCCCCCCCCCCCAAACCAACCACTATGCATTCCCAGCACTATGAATGGAAATAGGCTCTGTTACAGCATATTTCTACAGAGATATGCTCGCTGCGAGGTAGCACAACATTACCTTAAGAAGCTAAGCTCCGTACACTTACAGCATACGGCCATAGATATGCTCTGTCGCAGCCTATGGCTACATAGACTGACCGCTGTGAGGTAGCACAGCATTATTCTAGATACATATATCCCCGAGGACATGTACTACTATAGGCTATATTTAGGATATTATTATAGGTCAATTAGGCTAGCTTAATATGTCTTTTCATCCTCAGGTCATTACCGTCTTTTAATGTTCTAGTAAAAACCAGTAGGAGCTAGCACTGCTGACACTTACTGGCAGCTCACATACTCTCCTTTAGTTTCCAGGTTCATAGAAGAGATCGGGGGGAAGAGGCCCAATAGCTCCACTCCCCTCACCAGAGAGGCGCCCAAACACCTCTCTGGTTACTGCCGGCACCAAGTTACATAACAATAAAGACCCCGCCCCCTCTCTACTAGTCTTTTCTACTCTACTAACCAAGACCATGTCCCCAGACACTCTGTCTGCTGTAGCATTCTATTTTATTTTATTTTATTCGTGAAATAATTTTGAAATTTTACTTCTCTGTCGCAAGGGTTTTTACTTCTCTCTTGGCGGTTTTTCCCGTGCTCTTCCTAGTTAAGACTAGCTCTAAGTACACTCAAGGAGGTAGTCATGGCCCCAAAGTGCAGGCCATGGCTGCCCAATCCCGCTTTGCCGCGATGCATGTCTCCTTGCATGATTTTCCTTCCTAGTAGGCGTAAGGGGTTAGCCCTGAGACGCAATAAAATCCCGCCCTACCTTCTGGCCTTAACCTCGCATAACACTTAGAATAAGGTAGTTTTAAAAAAAACTGCGCCGCCTGTCGGTCGGATGAGTTGCCACTGTCCTACACACAGGCATCACCGCAGTGGCAGGTGAGCTTGGGCCTCACAGGGTTGCCTATGTACAGGCGCTGGCTGCATGTCGCACCGCTGCCATTCATCAGCCTGTCACGCCACTTGTGCACGCAGGTGCGTAAGACTGCGGGCACCCGGCGTCGTTTACCCAAATTCAACTTCAATTTAAACATAGTAAATGGCCATTCCGAACATTTCGTGACGATAGTTTCTTGTTTCTATTCGCCCACAGATGCAGTGGCTTGAATTTCGAAGGGGAGTTTCCGAACACGTTGCATATTAAAAGACGAGAGAATATTGGTGGTAGATATTACAAGTGGTGGGTGTGGCAGCTAAGCTAAGGCGTGTTGTAGTTCTGTAGGTGTAGTGTGTGCGCGTGTGTGTGTCTGACAGACGGCGTACTTGTTTCAGAATGACCAGATGGCGGCTGGCAACGTTAGCGACCTCTATGAAGACGTTGAAGATCTGGACACGCTCACAACGCTCAGCCTCTTCCTCATTGGTGCGTGTGATGCACGACAACCCACCACTTCGCCCTCCTTACTCCCTCCCCCATCTTTACACTCATTATTTTGCCCTTACACATTTTTTTCGTTGTATATATTCTTACTTTTATGTATTAATATACTTACATTTATGTATTAATTCTATCTATATAATTATTATGTTTTTAGAGTTATTTATTATTGTCAAGAAATGTTTAATTATTTTTATTAGTTGCATGCTTATTATTTTTATCTATAATTTTGTATTTATTCCTGTTTATTTATTTTAGTTATTAATTTATATTAATTTATGAATTTTAAAGTTTTTTATGATTTGAAATGTATTTTTTTAGCTATATTTACTTACACACTTGTTATCGTGTTTGATTATATATTTATATATATATTTGTATTTTTGTTATATAATTATTTTAATCGTTATTTTTTTATTAATTTTTTTGTTGATTTTTTATTTATTTGATCTTTATTACATTTTATTTGTCTACTACGTTTTATATTTATTTCAGAATTTATTTTTAATTATTTCATATATATTTTTATTTTTGTACCTATTTGTTTACTTTATCTTTACTTGCAACTAATATCATACGTAGTAATTCAGACTGCAACTTCTCGAGTATTTAATCATGGCAGTCATATTCCATTACTTATACTAAAATAACACACTACTGCGATAATATGAACAAATTCTGGAGCACGATATAATATACCAAGGTTAAAGAAAAATCGGGTGACGGAAAATATTGGGCGGCTCTTAACTTGGAGGTCTTAAGTGCCAAAAAAAAATTGAATGCGAGAGGAGGAGGGGCGGATGAAAGGGGAATGAAATCACTGTAAATGAGTGTTTTGTCCTTACATTTTAAGTAACAAAATTTCGCCGGAAAAAAGCAAGGTATGAATTATGGAAGATGTAAGTAAACTCGTGACCACTATGGCAGGATGACAATGCGCTATTGTTTGCCAACGAAATATGAATGAGGTGAGAGTCCTTGAAAAGAAAAATATCAGGAATGTGAATATCCAAGGATAGCTTGAGAATACGGGTCTTCATGAACGACTGCATATTCACCTGTAATTGTGGACAGTAAAATAAATGTTCTTTACTGTCCCGTGTGTCCAGAATTATGTACAGACGGAGTTTTATATCAAGCTAACGAAAGTTCACCGGACGTTGGTGGTTTTAAGTATATTGAAGTAACATAATCAATTTAGGCGTTAAAGTTCAAGTCCGGTGACATGTACACACTGTCTTTATTACTTAAATGGCAATATTTATTTTAGAATGTCTTGAGAGTATAAAGCGTGGCTGATAGGATAAAAGTAACTAGGGCGTCAAAAGTGCTCACTTTACCGTGAACAGCATATGCGAGTGATTTTTTTCCCCCACAGACAGATTTCAGAAGTGCTCACTTTATTTTAAACACCCCTTAGGATCGATAATTGTACAGTTAGTTTGACAAGTAGAGACCGTGCTGTTTTCCGCCGCAGCTTCAGCACTTGCGCAAGCGTAGTGCGCAAACAGCTTCGGCACTTGCGCAAGCGTAGTGCGCAAACAGCTTCAGCACATACGCAAGCGTAGTGCGCAAACAGCTTCAGCACTTGCGCAAGCGTAGTGCGCAAACAGCTTCAGCACATACGCAAGCGTAGTGCGCAAACAGCTTCAGCATTTGCGAAAGCGTAGTGCGCAAACAGCTTCAGCACTTGCGCAAGCGTAGTGCGCAAACAGCGCTGCCAACATTGCTGCGGGGGTTGCCGCATCAGTTTTGCAAATAACGATGTATGGTTGGCAACCTCAGCGCATCAAACTTAAACTAGAGTAAGTCGGAGCAACATACGTTTATTTCCCCGATAGCTCGGGGAATTTGTTACTCTGGAAAGCTTCGGGCGTTTTGGCGTGTACTTGCGTGAAGTACGAGAGCAGTGTTAACAATTACATTTCTCTCGTTTCTGCGTGAAACTACACACCTACGTAAACCAGCTTCCCCTCCCGAGGCTTTGCCCGCGTCTTCTACGCGAAATAAGTTTTATTACTTTTTATTTTGTACGCCTCAGAAGCCAGGACAAGTTTGAAAATAACCGAAAATTAGTTTTAGGAAGTCGTATAGGTAGCATTCTGAAGCCGATGATCGACGATACTCATTTAAAGACACTTTGCCCTTTTCACGCTAAACAGATCTAATTTGCAAAAGACCCTGAAATTAAGTTTTTAAAATGTTAATACTTAATTAACTTTTGAATCATTAGGTATCACGATCAAAAGAACAATTTTGAAATGTTTATTATTAATGGCCCAGCGGTTTAGAGCTGCTGTATGTTGGTGAGCCAGTAATAATTGTCTCCGATGTTTTTTTTTTTTTATACATCACTGTTTGCTACTCCGGCAGTCCCGTAAACTAAAGAATAGACACTACCTTTTGTTTCTCTAGTTAAAGCAGGATTGAAATTTGCAGTTTTGAGAATAATTAAAAATGAGTGGGAGGAGGGGAATCAATGAAACACAGCGCGGGCGCCAGTTATTATTTGCCCTATTCTGGAGCTAGGACTCGGAATAACCCTTTCATTCACTCGAGGACGAACTCTTTATTTCATTGAATTGTAGTTGCATAAACATGTTTGACTAATGATATTGTAACATTTGCCGTCTTACATTAACACAAGGGAATTTGTCGTTGAAGAAAGTCAAAGTTCATGTTTCACGGTCGTATTACGTTCCATGAAGTATTGAGTCCACACGGAATCACTGTTCCGCGGTTTTGTAGTGATGAGTATTTCGCCTCCCTCAATGGCGGGCTGGGTTTAATTATAACCCGGATTTTCGCATGTGGAAGAATTGTAGACGTAATTGTCGGGCGGTAGGTTTCTCTAGGGAACTCTGACCTTTCATTGCATCTCACGCCGCACCTATAGGCTATTCGTGGTAAAGTGAGCACTTTTGAAATCAACTTTAGAAAAAAGTCACTGTCCTTCTCTGCATATATTTTAACGGGCTTACTGAGTGACATGCGCCCAGGGCAGTTGGTAACGATGTATGGAAAGTAGTTCCGTATTTTCTGTCGAATAAAAAGTGTTAGGTAACCATTTGCGATTATTTAAATTATTTATTTAGCTTTCTGTTTTTTTTTGTTTTTTTTTTTTTTTTACTGCTTCGAAATGTAAAAATGTCCAGATTTGTAGAATTATTATTTTTCTAATAATTTCAAAATTTCCCTTGAGTGACGCATGAATAAAGTGATGAAGCCATGGCAATGTTAACTTTACATAAAGAGGAAGACTAAACAACGTGCATACAAGTAGATCTTCAGCAGGGCTTTCAAAAGTGCTCATTTTAACGTGATCAGCCTATATCAGCGTTCAAGACTGCAGCTGTTTCAAGGGCTGCCCAAATATCTCTTCTCGCGCGACTCAATCACTCTTTATTATCTCCTCACGGGAGTCTGTAGTTGTAGTGTGTGAGTGTGTGTGATGGATGATTAATGACATGTCATCTCCCTTCGCTGATCATCTTCATGTGTGTTGTTTCAAGTGCATCCCAAATCTGACCAACCAGATTGAAAAACACTGTTAACATACTCAGAAGAGTTTTCCTAGTAATTGCGTGTGTATGAGAGAGATACAGGAAATCAGAGGTGACTGAGAGAGAAGTTCCTGAGTTTCTGTCAGTGCTAATCTTCCTATCAGCTGTTTCATGCACAACCCAAATCTCTCTGTTACCCGATTGAATCACAGTGAGCTATCAACCCATTGGAGTCTGTCCTAGTAGTGTGTGTCAGAGAGAGAGATGACTGATAAACAAGTTCCTGTATTTCTGCCACTGATAATCTTCCTATCAGCTGTTTTAAGAGCAACACAAATCTCTCTCACTCGCCCGATTGTATCTCTCTCTCTCTCTCTCTCTCTGTGTGTGTTATCTACTCGCTGCAGCCTGCCCTAGCAGTGTAAGTGTGTGTGTGTGTGGGGGGGGGGGAGAGAGAGAGATATGACTGACGGTGTGTACTGCCCTTGTGAAAGGCACGTTCCTGTCGCTGATCATCTTCCTGTCGATCGCCGGCAACATCCTGGTGTGTGTGTTATCTACTCGCTGCAGCCTGCCCTAGCAGTGTAAGTGTGTGTGTGTGTGTGTGGGGGGGGAGAGAGAGAGAGAGAGATATATATGACTGACGTTGTGTACTGCCCTTGTGAAAGGCACGTTCCTGTCGCTGATCATCTTCCTGTCGATCGCCGGCAACATCCTGGTGTGTGTGTTATCTACTCGCTGCAGCCTGCCCTAGCAGTGTAAGTGTATGTGTGGGGGGGGAGAGAGAGAGAGAGAGATATGACTGACGGTGTGTACTGCCCTTGTGAAAGGCACGTTCCTGTCGCTGATCATCTTCCTGTCGATCTCCGGCAACATCCTGGTGTGCATGTTATCTACTCGCTGCAGCCTGCCCTAGCAGTGTAAGTGTGTGTGTGTGGGGGGGGGAGAGAGAGAGAGAGAGAGAGAGAGAGAGATGACTGACGGTGTGTACTGCCCTTGTGAAAGGCACGTTCCTGTCGCTGATCATCTTCCTGTCGATCTCCGGCAACATCCTGGTGTGCATGTTATCTACTCGCTGCAGCCTGCCCTAGCAGTGTAAGTGTGTGTGTGTGGGGGGGGAGAGAGAGAGAGAGAGAGAGAGAGAGAGATGACTGACGGTGTGTATTGCCCTTGTGAAAGGCACGTTCCTGTCGCTGATCATCTTCCTGTCGAACTCCGGCAACATCCTGGTGTGTGTGTTATCTACTCGCTGCAGCCTGCCCTAGCAGTGTAAGTGTGTGTGTGTGGGGGGGGGGGAGAGAGAGAGAGAGATATATATATGACTGACGGTGTGTACTGCCCTTGTGAAAGGCACGTTCCTGTCGCTGATCATCTTCCTGTCGATCGCCGGCAACATCCTGGTGTGTGTGTTATCTACTCGCTGCAGCCTGCCCTAGCAGTGTAAGTGTGTGTGTGTGTGGGGGGGGGAGAGAGAGAGAGATATATATATATGACTGACGGTGTGTACTGCCCTTGTGAAAGGCACGTTCCTGTCGCTGATCATCTTCCTGTCGATCTCCGGCAACATCCTGGTGTGTGTGTTATCTACTCGCTGCAGCCTGCCCTAGCAGTGTAAGTGTGTGTGTGTGGGGGGGGGGGGGGAGAGGAGAGAGAGAGAGATATTATATATGACTGACGGTGTGTACTGCCCTTGTGAAAGGCACGTTCCTGTCGCTGATCATCTTCCTGTCGATCGCCGGCAACATCCTGGTGTGTGTGTTATCTACTCGCTGCAGCCTGCCCTAGCAGTGTAAGTGTGTGGTGTGTGGGGGGGGGGGGGAGGAGGAGGAGAGAGATAATGACTGACGGTGTGTATGCCCTTGTGAAAGGCACGTTCCTGTCGCTGATCATCTTCCTGTCGATCTCGGCAACATCCTGGTGTGGTGTTATCTACTCGCTGCAGCCTGCCTAGCGTGTAAGTGTGTGTGTGTGTGGGGGGGGGGGGAGAGGAGAGAGAGAGAGAGAGAGGAGATGATGACGGTGTGTATGCCCTTGTGAAAGGCACGTTCCTGTCGCTGATCATCTTCCTGTCGATCCGGCAACATCCTGGTGTGGTGTTATCTACTCGCTGCAGCCTGCCTAGCAGTGTAAGTGTGTGTGTGTGGGGGGGGGGGGAGAGAGAGAGGAGAGAGGAGAGATGACTGACGGTGTGTATGAGCCCTTGTGAAAGGCACGTTCCTGTCGCTGATCATCTTCTGTCGATCTCCGGCAACATCCTGGTGTGGTGTTATCTACTCGCTGCAGCTGCCCTAGCAGTGTAAGTGTGTGTGTGTGGGGGGGGGGGGGGAGAGAGAGAGGAGGAGAGAGAGATGGATGACGGTGTGTATGCCTTGTGAAAGGCACGTTCTGTCGCTGATCATCTTCTGTCGATCGGAACATCTGGTGTGTGTGTTATCTACTCGCTGCAGCTGCCTAGCAGTGTAAGTGGTGTGTGTGTGGGGGGGGGGGGGAGAGAGAGAGGGAATATATATGACTGACGGTGTGTACTGCCCTTGTGAAGGCACGTTCCTGTCGCTGATCATCTTCCTGTCGATCCCGGCAACATCCTGGTGTGTGTGTTATCTACTCGCTGCAGCCTGCCCTAGCAGTGTGTGTGTGTGTGTGTGGTGGGGGGGGGGAGGAGAGAGAGAGAGAGAGTGATTTGATGACGAGGTGTACTCCTCTTGGAAGAGGCGGTTCTGTCGCTGAGCACTCCTGCGAGTGCGGGGAGGGGTGGGGTGGGTGGGTATGACTGACTGCTGAGCCTGTGAGCAGTGTGTGTAGTGATGGTGTGGGGGGGGAGAGGGTGAGTAGTGAGAGAGAGGTGTGGTGTGTATGCTGTGAGAGGGCACGTTGTCGCTGATCATCGTCGATCGGGAAATCCTGGTGGTGTGTTAGTTAACTCGCTGCAGCTGCCCTGTGTGAAGTGTGGTGTGTGGGGGGGGGGGGGGGGGAGGAGAGAAGATAAAATGATGACGGTGTGTATGCCTTGTGAAAGGCCGTTCTGTCGCATCTTCCTGTCGATCGCGGCAACACTGGTGTGTGTGTTATCTATCGCTGCAGCTGCCTAGCAGTGTGTGTGTGTGGGGGGGGGGAGGAGAGAGAGAGAGATTATATGACTGACGGTGTGTACTGCCCTTGTGAAAGGCACGTTCCTGTCGCTGATCATCTTCCTGTCGATCGCCGGCAACATCCTGGTGTGGTGTTATCTACTCGCTGCAGCCTGCCCTAGCAGTGTAAGTGTGTGTGGGGGGGGGGGGGGGGAGAGAGAGAGAGATATATGACTGACGTTGTTGTACTGCCCTTGTGAAAGGCACTTCTGTCGTGATCATTCCTGCTCGCGGCAACTCGGTGGTATCTCCCTTGCAGCCTGCCTGGTGTAGTGTGGTGTGGTGGGGGGGGGGGAGAGAGAGGAGATATATGACGGTTGTACTGCCCTGTGAAGGCACGTTCTGTCGTGATATCGTTGGCGATCGGGCAACATCTGGTGTGGTGGCATTTACACGTGGACCTTGGAACGTTCCTCGCGTCTCGCCATCGCCGACCTGTTGTGCAGTGTGTCATGCCTTGCCGCGTAAGACCTGCGGCTTGGTGTTGGAGGAGTCTGCGACACGTGGAGCGATTTCGACGTGTGTGCGTCCTTGAAAGCGCCATCTTCGTCGCGATCATCCCTTCGGACCGCTCAGGTACATCCTGTGTTCGTTATCACTTACTCCTAGCAGTGGTAGATTTGTCATTGTTGTGTGTAGGTGGGGGGAGAGGGATGGTTGTGTGCCCTAATGAGAGAGAGATATATGACTGACGTTGTGTACTGCCCTTGTGTAAGGCACGTTCCTGTCGCTGATCATCTTCCTGTCGATCGCCGGCAACACCTGGTGTGTGTGTTATCTACTCGCTGCAGCCTGCCCTAGCAGTGTAAGTGTGTGTGTGGGGGGGGGGGGAGAGAGAGAGAGATATATGACTGACGTTGTGTACTGCCCTTGTGAAAGGCACGTTCCTGTCGCTGATCATCTTCCTGTCGATCGCCGGCAACATCCTGGTGTGCGTGGCGATCTACACGGACCGAGGGCTGCGACGCATCGGCAACCTGTTCCTCGCGTCGCTCGCCATCGCCGACCTGTTTGTCGCCACGCTTGTCATGACCTTTGCCGTCGTCAACGACCTGCTCGGCTATTGGTGCTTCGGAGCGCAGTTCTGCGACACGTGGATCGCCTTCGACGTCATGTGCTCCACCGCGTCCATCCTCAACCTCTGCGCCATCTCGCTCGACCGATACATACACATCAAGGACCCGCTCAGGTACATACCTACGTCATACCACTTACTCACTAGATGTGGAGATTCTTGATCATTCGCCATTGTGATGTAGACGCCTGTCATGGAAAACCAAGAATGAGAACTGTTGTTTTGATCCTACATATTTGGTCTGTGTTGCCCTAATTTTTCAAGTAGGTTTCTAGGCGATGTTGTTTTCTATAGCGAGTGTCACTCTTAGATTGCAGTAAAGTGTGCATGACGGGCGCTGTTTCCAGATGGCTAGAGTTATCAACAGCCAAGAGGTTATGCTGTGTTGGCATAATAACTTCATGTGTACATAATTACGTAACGAAAATTGTCAAATTGTGTAGTACTGTAGTGTATAAATATGAAATTGTTTGTATAGCTACCCGATGCAATCTAAGGTGAGACGCACTATATGTGATATCTGTCGGTCGTGTGTGTGTATCTATACATAATATATATCGAAACTCTACTAACTGTCCTGTTCTTGGGCTCTATATCCTCTCGGAATTTTCCAGTGTTGTATACATATATTTATTTTCTCCCATAAGTTACTTGTCTTATTTAAGTATTTTTCGTGTTCAGTCTTGTTTTTCCATGACAGACATCTCCATCGCAATGGCGAATGTCCAGAAATCTCCATATAGTCATTCTCTCCCATTGCACTATTCGTTCATAGATCACATACCAGGCACTCTAACTCCCAGGGGGGCCGCAGTGGTGTAGTGGTTAGACTACTCGCCTCCTACCAGGTGAGCCGGACTCGATTCCTGGCGGGGTCACTCCCGGACCCTCGCATGTGGGTGGGAATCGTGCCGGGCGATGCCGCTGGTCTGCGGGTCTTCACGGGGATCTCCCCCCCCCCCCTACCCGCTCATGCACTCCGGCGCTGTTCCTCACTCACCTCGCTTCACCTTTATCGGCTCTCAATGACTCGATCTCAAGAGCCGCCAAAATCTCTTCATCACTCTAATTCCCAGTGCCGGACATGGAAGACCGTGGATTTCACTCATTCTTATAGCGACAGATTAGACTTCAACAAAGTATACTCGAGTGCTCCTTTCATGATTGACTATTGACTATAGTTGTTTGGATAAACCCAGGATGGTCTTTCAACCCGTTTAAAATAAAGGCGAAATTTCGCGAATATATCACGTGCAGCCAAATCAAATTAATAACATACTTCTCACCACAGTAGCAGCCGATAAATAAACAGGTGTCGCCCGCGCATAAAAAGAACTGAGAAATACAGGATTATGTCCAAAGAATTTGCGAAATTGAAATACCTCTAATTATAGTTAATTGAGCCCATGTGAAATCAACCACTGAAATTAAACACAGTCCATGTGTACATGTGTACTGCAATACACACTGCCACGTAGGCTCCCGCCTAATTTGTCAGCGAATTAATAAAAGTAGTTCTAATACCTGAGGTCGTATTAGGAGGTAAATAATAACATTTATGTTTGTAAAGTCTGAGGCGTTTTATTAATAAAAAGTAGGTACTCATTTTTATAGTGCTAACATAATAAGATCATTAAAAAATTCTTTGTTTTCGATTTGTATTATTAATAAAGTGGGATGGTTCATGGCGTTGTTAATATAACATTTAGTGGAAGGATTCAAAAGCTTGGAGGGCGAACTATAAGTTATTTTAAGCAGTTCTTTCAAAAGTCCATGAAAATCTCATAAGTAAAGTCTGTTCAAGGTTAATTACGCACTTTCGAAATCTACTTTTGAAAAATGTTGCTGTTCCAACCTGCATACATTTTAATGACGCGCTAGCCTTTCAAGCGACATGTAAAGTTGGTAACCATGGAGGAAAATTTGTCCTATGCCTTAATTATGAATTATGGGCCGTTGAGGGGGATGTGAGCGCTTTAGAAATAAACCTTTGAAAACGAATCACTGACCATAACGACATAAACGTTACCATGCACACTGTTATGCGGACTGCTAGTTAAGTTGGCAGTAAATTGATAAAAAAAACACTATCTACCAAAAAGTAATTGGGCACCTGCCCAAAATGTTTGCTCGGTGGTTGTCACTCCGTTATATTCTCGTAGGCCCACCTCTTGCGGCTATAACAGCAGCCACCCTGTCTGGCATGCTCTCTACGAGTGTTTGCAGGACATCCACGAGGATTCGTCGCCATTCCTCTTGCAACCATTCCATGAGTTGAGCAATGGATATTGGCCGCGCCTGACGAGCCCTCAGCCGATGATCCAATTCGTCCTAAAGATGTTTTATAGGGTTGAGGTCGAGACTCTGGGTGGGCCAGTCCAGTCAGAGAACATTGTTGACGGCGTACCACTGCATAGTAGCCCTTGAAACATGACACCTGGCATTGTCATCCTGGAAGTAACACGAGTCCATTCCGTAAAAACGCCACAATGTTAGGAGCATTTCGTTATCCAGAATGTTACAATAGGACTCTGTGTTCATGCTACCACGGACAAACACCAGCGGTCCTGCGCCGAAGGCCGTGAAACAGCCCCACACCATCACTCCACCACCACCGAATTTCCTAGTTGGCACTATACACTGGCAGAAGCAGTTCCCCGGGTAGACGCCACACCCATACACGTCCATCGGACCGTAATAATGTAAACCTTGACTTATCTTGACTCCACAGAACCAATTTCCACTGCTCCGGTGTCCAGTTGCGATGGTCCAAACACCACCTGAGTCGCCGAGCTTTATTGCTTGTCATGATATGGGGCTTATGTGCGGTTGCTCTTCCGAAATATCCAAGTCTGTGGGCCTCTGTACGTAATGTTCCAATAGAAACAGATACTCCTGTTGCTGCATGAAACTCCTGTCGGATGGTAGCCATGGGTTGTGCCCTATTTTTTGACAATTTCACCTTTCAGGGTTCTGCAATTTCTGTCAGTTATGATTGGAGGTCGCCCAGAACGTGCAGCATTGGCACAATGCCCATCGACCTTCCACTTACGCAGGACGAATGCGACCATTGATTTGGGCCTGTTTACCTTCCGTGCAATCGCCCGGCTAGACAGCCTACTGAGATGGCAGCCCACAATCACGCCCTTATCGAAGTCCTATAGCTCTGTACCTCGTGCCATCTCCTTGTCAACTGGGTCTACACCGGCCTGCAGCGTATGGCGGCCACACAAGTCAACTGACGTACTGAATTACCTATCTTCACCGGTGCTCAATTACTTTTTGGTCGATGATGTAGTTCTTAACTCTTCGCGTTGAATTGTGTTACGTTTAAATGTATGGCCACTCAAGTAATTATTTTTAGTTTTATACAAATTAAGGGCATGAATTTGCGATTATAGTCTACTTACTGTTTCTTCATACCTTTTGAATTAAACCTTCGGAAATTCACCCCATGTATAACGTGTTCGGTTGTTTCCTAAATATTCAATGTATTACAAACGTACTATATGTACTTGTGTTAGCATAAAAGTACATTATTTTTGGTTTAAAATCAAATTTTATTTATATTTGATTTATAATTAATGATATTTCAATTATAATTAATTTGAATAACTAGAGTAAGAAAATATATGCGTTGGTAGTCCCTAGTAAGAAATAGTTCTTATGCAACATATTATAACACTGAGTGCGCACGAATGCAGTGCGTTGTCCCTCTGGTGCAATTTTCTAGATTCGATTAAACTTCGTCAGCACTAAACGGAGGAATATCCTGGAAGTAGGACTTTAGCAGGGCTTTAGAAAAGTGAGAAGTAACCTCGACTCAACTATAGTAACAAATATACATTCCTGACATTTCCACGGCCTATGACGATGTTTATTTTACTTATGGCTGAACGATACATAATGAGAGGAAAGTACACATTATGCATTTCATTCCTAGATTTCAAATTAACCATGCACCGTTTATACCTAACATAGGCTATAGTCAATTCACGGTCACTTCCAACATCTCTGAAGCCCTACTAAAGTTATACTTCCAGAATATTCCTCCGCCTCGTGCAAACAAAACTCAACCAAGCCTGGAAAATTACACGAAAGGAACGACGTACCGTATTCACGCCGCACTGAGTTCAATAGCATTTTGCATTTGAACTATTTCTTACTAGGCATTGCCAACACATCTATATTCTCTCTGTTTTATTCATTTTAATTATAAATGAAATATCATCATTTATAGATCGGAATAAAATTAATAGTTTAATTTAACAAAAGATTAGCTTTTTTAATTTTAACATAAACATAAAACGCCTGTGGTATACTTCATATTTAGGAAAAAACCGATCACTTCATACACAGGGTGATTTTCCAAAGGTTTCATTTAAAAGGTGTGAAGAAACCGTAAATAGACTATACCAATGCTTGAGCCCAGTTTAAGATCTGCTTTTCTTCTCAAATTGTATACTTTCGCTATGTGAAAGGTAAGTATTACTATGCATCATCAGTAGTAGGAGCGCACGACTCTGAGACTGACCTTGACCCTGTGAACTCTTGACCTTGACGTTTTACCTACTTTTGAGATGCACTGTTCACCTGGTGACCTATTTTTTAATGCACTTTTGACCAACATTCTATTTTAGCACATGTGTTGAAATACATTCCTGACATATTTTACATGCTCTTCCGGTTGCAAATCTTTGCACGTGCACTTCCAGTTGCACATTTTTTCACATGCACTTCCGGTTGCACTTCAGGTGCACAGCACTTCAGGTTCGATGCCCGGCGAATGCAATTACTGAAAATTTATAGATTACCGGGTTCGATTCCCGGTAATTCAGAAATAAAATTTCCCAAATCCAAAACTGCATTAAGTACCCCGTTTGGGAATCGAACCCTGAATTCCCAAAAGTTTCCAAAGTTAAAAAATTATTAAGTAGGCCTACCCTGTCCAGGAATCGATCCCGGTAATCTATAAATTTACAAGAATTACCCTCGCCAAGCATCGAACCGGAAGTGCAGTGCACCGTAAGTGAAACCAGACGTGAATGTGAAAAATCTCTTATTACAACAAATCTTTGCACAAAAAAGGATTTGTGAGAATATATAATACTTTTTCTTGGTTTATGATTTTCCAAATAGTATAAGGGATGGGTGATTAGGCATATCACTCCAGACGTAAGTTTGCATACAAAAATGTTTTAGAGAGTGAATTGCTTACCTATAGTCATGTTAGAGTGTAAGGCAAGCACCACCTATACCTATAAAAATAATAGTAATATTTCTTTTCTATTATATTTGTGTGTGCCAAATGCAATTAATGATTAAAATACTACATTAATGTTGGCAATATTTTAATTTTTGGCATCATCTATCATGATTGATAGAGTTCTTGGCCAAGACTGAATGCCCGAAATGGTGTAAGGTAATGTTCAACATGCTGTGAGATGTGCTTGTCAGCGAGGTACAGAGACAGAGGTAGACGATGTTCCGATGGATCTGGACCTGGAGTCTCCATCCACCCCTCCTGGGGGCCGGTCCCTAAGTAGGGTATTCCAGAAGCACTGCTTTCTGACTTAATTTAATTTCCACAAAACAAGAGCTTAAGCTGGCTCAGATTGTTGAGGCGCAACTGGGAATATTCCAAATGTTGACCTGGCCTGCTCGACAGAGGTAGACAGCAATGTGGCGGTGTGTTCCAGGTACGGGCGGTGGGTGACACGGCGCGTGGCTGTGGGCTCCATCGCCGCCATCTGGCTGCTGGCCGCCCTCATCTCCTTCCTGCCCATCTCCCTGGGGCTGCACAGACCGCCACAGCCCGTCGTCTACCAGTCAGGCTCCATGGCCTACCCCACGTGCGCGCTCGACCTCGCGCCCACTTACGCTGTCGTCAGCTCCTGCATCAGCTTCTACTTCCCCACGCTCGTCATGCTAGGCATCTACTGCCGCCTCTACCTCTACGCGCAGAAGCACGTCAAGAGCATCCGCGCCGTGACGCGGCCACTCGCCGCCTCCAGCGCCACCACCAACTTCGGCGCCACCCTCGACTCGTCGCAGCAGCTGCAGCTGCATCCGCACTCCACGCCATACCATGTGTCCGACCACAAGGCCGCCATCACCGTCGGCGTCATCATGGGCGTGTTCCTCATCTGTTGGGTGCCCTTCTTCTGCGTCAACATCGTGGCCGCATTCTGCAAGACCTGCATACCGGGCATCGCCTTCAAGGTGCTCACCTGGCTCGGCTACTCCAACTCCGCCTTCAACCCCATCATCTACTCCATCTTCAACACAGAGTTCCGAGAGGCGTTCCGCCGCATCCTCACGGCCCACTACCCGTCCTGGTGCTGCGACTCCGAGTGCCGCTACAGGTCGGTAGGCGCCCGCTCGCTTGGCCCCGGCAAGGCGAAGAAGACGCGCCTCGACTCTGCGGGCGAGAAGTCGCTGATAGACGCTGGCGGTACGCCGCGCCACAACGGCTCGTGCACACACCTGCGCGACAGCAGCAGCCCCAGGTCGTCCGGCGGCTCGGTGGGCACGCTGCGCCAGACCAGGATCAACTCCACCGACAGGGGCATCCTGGAGGAAGACGAGATCAGCGCCATCTGACCGGCCGGCCCCGCCTCCCACCTCGGCCTATAGACGCGCTGTGCCTCACAGCCCAGGCACACAGGGGCGGGTGAACCCGAGCTCCGCCCACAGCATGGCGCGGGGTCGGCCACCAATCAGCAACCACATGCCGTGCTTTAGAACCCATGCATGCAGGGGCGGGTGCAACTGAACTCCTCCCTTAGCAGGGCGTGGGGTCGGCCACCAATCAGCAGCCACATACCGTGCTTCAGAACCCAGGCACACAGAGGCTGGTGCAACTGAGCTCCGCCCACTGCATGGCGCGGGGTCGGCCACCAATCAGCAGCCACATACCGAGCTTCAAAACCCAGGCACACAGGGACGGGTGAATCCGAGCTCCGCCCATTGCATGGCGCGGGGTCAGCCACCAATCAGCATCCACATGCCGTGCTTCAAAACCCAGGCACACGTGGGCGGGTGTACCCGAGCTCCGCCCACAGCATGGCGCGGGGTCGGCCACCAATCAGCAACCACATCCCGGGCTTCAGAACCCAGGCATGCAGGGGCGGGTGCAACTGAGCTCCTTCCTTAGCAGGGCGTGGGGTTGGCCACCAATCAGCAGCCACATCCCGGGCTTTAGAACCCAGGTACACAGGGGCGGGTGAACCCGAACTCCGCCCACAACTTGATGAGTGGTTGGCTGCCCACTCAGCAATCATGTGCCATGCCTCAGCGCCAACATGGTGCCGTATAGGCCGCCAATCAGCAGTCACGCACTGTGCCTCAGAGCCAACATGGCCTGGGGTTGGCCGCCAATCAGCAACTGCCAGCTGGACCAACAGGCAGCAGCACACTGCACAGGGAAGCCAACTAGTCACAAGGCCTGTTCCACAGCAACTGGCTACTGAGCACGCTTACACCAAACGCAATGCCACACCATTGTGCTTCTGTGAGATTGTCTGTTCTGTGCCGAAACCTCAGCTACAACATATCATACCGGTCGGACTTCTTAGTGACGTAGTCGTCATGCCTACATTCCTTTCCTAAAGTTATACCTATCGAATTTAAATTATGTGTCGCTTCAAAATTTTTATCGTCTTCCTTGCTGAACTTCGAACATTAATGTATAGATTTTGTTTTAGTTGAGCATGATTGCTTGCCAGTTATGGATAAATGTACATTGACACTTTCGTCTACTGTTATCCCACAAAAGGTTACGATCATCATTTTCTGCCATCTTGTGGTTAGGTTGTCAACGACACAGACTAGATTGTTTGTGGCAGTGGTAATATGACAATGACAATTGAAACTATATTGTAACTATAGTGATTTAAAATTACCTCTCGTCTTCTTAGCACCACATGCAATCTGGATGTATGCTTTGTAGTCAAGTCTGCATCCTTCGAAGATGTTAAACAGCAGATTAGTTGCAGTCACATACCTAAACAAAGAACTATACATGCAGCTTTCGATATTCCTTTGAGTGCTGCTGTAAACTAAAAATTTTAAAAAATCAAACATAGGCTAGTCTAAAAACAATTGAACATACATAATATTGTGAAATACAAACCACTTCACTACTTGGTGCTGTTGAACATGTTATATATCACATGGCGAATCTTAATGCACAGCGAGCATTTTCGAAGTTAAATATGTAGACTTCATTTAGTATTCCTATGAATATTTTTTTATTCATACCTACAGTTTCAAAACATCACAGACATATCACGTTGATAACAGCTTTCTTAGTTTCATGCATGTATGTAACATACATCACTGGCTGCGCTTCCTGTATATTGTTTTCAATGGCAGAACTCTCGTTTTCGCTTATGCATTTCACACTCAATAACTGTCTGCCATAGTGGCACAGTCGCCTCTCCAACCTCAGGACCAGAAAACCTACTTAAATGCTTCCGAAACAGTGAGTCGCTTTGTATGTCGTAATGTTGTATAATTCTTACAGGACAAACATCAGTAAGCTGAGGCTTTAACCGCTTAGAGATTAAATAAGCGTCTTTAAAACCCACCTTCGAAATGAAAATCCTGCCCACAACTGCATATTGTATAATGCTGCCCTCATAAGAAAGCCTCGTAAAGCTGGGTTTACAACTATTGCAAAATTATGAATAAAGAGTTACCTATGTATAAACCGCAGTTTTCGCACATGGAACTCTGAACATCTTTTGAATTTACGATTCGCAACTAACATGATAGTTCTTAAGTACAAGACGATGATAACTTGCGACAAGCCTGTCCTCTTTACTTTAGGTAGATAACTATTCTTAGCCTAACCTCGTATTACACATCTTTATATGGGCAGATCATTCTTCGAATCAGGCTTTTTCTAGCAGAGGTGATTATTATTGTGAAATTTGTTCACTAATACAATCACAAACATGTGTATATACATTACTGTAAACGTAAGTCTCCCACCAACAGCACTGACTGCTCTGTTCTGGTTGGTCGCCGCGACACAATATAGGTAATAATTTCTTTTATCTCTTAAGGAAATCGCAATACCGCACACGACCAAGTAAGTTCGACTGGAAACCAACACATAATCTAGAGCATTTCCAGATCTTCTCTACGCGTCATAACGCATTAGCTGGTGCTTAATTTTGCTATTGTAACACAAGTTTAACTCCATTTTTGGTAGTTAATAGTTTTTACGTCATTAAAACACAAAAAAATCAACTGATATACTATAAGCGGGGCTGACTTTTGACATGGGTGACATTATGACACAGGATCTTTCACTGTTTTTTACATTTCCTTCAATTTCAAAGAGGCTATATGTAAAGTTCGGTGGTTCAGATACCACCACTGAATACCTGAATGATCCTACTGAATGAGTCACCCTAACTTGTCTCAAAGTCCCTGGTGGCCTCACCAAACCTCCCCTCCAAGTGGCCGATACCTATTAAACGGTTATACCTGGAGCACTCACTACTTTATAACTTACGTTAACCATCCCAAGCAAACAACATCTAAAGCTGCTCTTTTTATTTCTCAGTTACTACCGGGAACTTTGCAATTTTGACCTGCGATGCTGTGTTCGAAATGAAGGTAAAATCACCAAAGCTATATTTTACCTTCATGCCTACCGCGTTCCGCGTATTTACTTCTTTCACGATGAAAATACTAAGCATGGCGGTGTTCGCATTAACAGCATAGACACTGGGCAGTGTATGCCCAGTGTGCTTGAGTATGGTATGGGACTTAGACTCGGGGGATGGCCGAAAACCAGTATCGTTCCCCTCCTCCTCGCCCCCTCCCGGGCGCAAAGGGCAGTCAATCTATCCCACACTGCAGTCAATAGGTAACATCGCATCCAAAAATGCTGATAGTAAAATTTCATGACTGGTATTCAGACGGGCGAGAAGAGTTTCCAAAGGCTGCCCAGCCATAGCGCCAAGTGCTAACGTGCTATGGACCTCGTCTCAATTCTCCACCACATCCACCACTCACTTCCTCGTCCTTCTTCTATCTCATCCTGTCGTGTTGCCTCTTTCTTCCAGGAGAGGCAGTCCTCGTGGCAGAGAAAGAGAGAGTTTCTCAGGACAAATGCAGCTGTAGCGCCAAGTAGCATGTGCCTTGGTCTCGTCGTGATCCAAGTCTGGCCAGTCAGACCCTCCTACTAATATCACTCACATTCAAAAACAGTCTTCTTGTACACCTCTGTGAAGGTCACATCCATTCTTTGGGAATTTCACTTCCGCCATCAACCTTTTGCATGACCCAAGGCCATCGCTTGGTAGTAATCTGGTTCCTGGAAAAGAGCAAACTTCTTATTCAGGAAGTGTCTCTATCGGGTATGGGGGAAACCTCTTGTCATGTCCGGATAGATACCGTCCAAAGGGGAAGTACTAATATCTGACCACAGTGTACCCTGTGAAGGGCTTGCTGTAATCAAAAGTACGCCTCCCATAAGTGCAGATGGCAACCGAGATCTCTTCTGGGCAGAACCACTCTCCTCTGCACCAGTAACACTCGGTGAGTAAACTCAGCAATTCTTTCTTGTTAGTAGGCAGACCCCAATGGGGGACGAGGAGCCTGTCCACGCACTCCATTTGGGGGAATATCGTACAAGAAGGGCAAGGGCAGCCTTCAGGACGGTCGGTCCCTCCAGTCTGGAAAGATGTACATTCCGTATGATCTCGTCATACAACTCCAGAGGGTCATCTGGGTTCGCTGCTGCGGGCCATATCTGCACTTCAGCATCAACCATGTTCCTTTCGTCTGGCCATTGCATTGTGGTGATTCTCTGGAAGAAGCATGCCAGTTCGTTTCTCCTTACAAATGCCTTATGAAGGGAAACTTCTCTTCCATCGCTTTTTCCTTTACATTTTCTTTCTCTTGCTCTACCCCTCCACCAGTGTTACATGAGCAAACCCTTCTCTGATGAACAAGACTAGTTTTTAGGAACACAGCCATGCATCATTTGGCGACCCTGCCTGCTCCAGTCCGTCTTCATCCTCCTCCAGGTCTATGAATCTTGTAAGAAACCTGGAAACTGGCACTTGGGCCTATGTCACAATTGGTGTTACAATATTTATGACCTCCGCTTACGGTACTTCGAAAACTTCTCATTTGCAGAAACGTTTAAAAAATAATCTACAAAGAAAACCGAAAACCTCGCCACTCCACTATGAGGTTTCAAACAGCTAAATACTTGCACACCAATTTCTTATTTCGTATGCAGATTTATCTTCAAATCTGGGTTAAAGAACATACATGTCTAAATTACTAATGACGATTTTACTTCAATCAGTAAAAAACTGCCTTTGAAATCAAAGTAATTATGCTTTTGTCTATCCTGTAAAATACCAATTTCTTGCAGTTGTGAGCTTTTCTCATGAGGGTGGCGATAATCCAAAATACGGTTTCCAAGCTCCCAATAAATTTGGCATCTATGTAAGAAGAGTAGTTTGAAGTTCTAACGTCGTATTAAACGTTTAATATTTACATTTGTTTACACTTAATACATTTTAATTATTTTTAACACACAAATAATTAATAACACGTAAGTTTGCAGTTTATTTATTTTCCCTAGCAGTTTCACTAGATCGACGCACGAATTAAGTGTTAGGTACTATCAATGTTAATTTTACCTATTGCGGAATCATACAAAATTGAGAGAAAGTAGATATTCAACTCGACTTTCAAAAGCGCTCAGTTAACCACAAACAGCCTCTAGAGTTACCTCTTCGCTGCTTTACTTTTAAATTGGTATTGTTGGTTTCAAGGATATACAACTTCTCAAACTCAAACAGGCCCGCTATTGTTGACAAAACTATGAATCACTACAAACAGTAGGCCAATACAATTGAAGAATCATCATTGAACAGGTTCAGTATCAATCCAAGACTCAGATAAATTAATATAACAATCTTTTTATTAGTTCGCTGAAAGATTTTATTTAATCATTGTTTTACAGAGAATTCTTTGGAAACTACAAATAGATAAGAGTAAATTTGACAAAACCTTAGTGTGGAATGTGTAAATGTTATTTTGAATTATAACAAGCAAGTGTTGCTGACTACAAATTATAACAAGCAAGTGTTGCTGACTACAAATTATAACAAGCAAGTGTTGCTGACTACAAATTATAACAAGCAAGTGTTACTGACTACAAATTATAACAAGCAAGTGTTGCTGACTACAAATTATAACAAGCAAGTGTTGCTGACTACAAATTATAACAAGCAAGTGTTACTGACTACAAATTATAACAAGCAAGTGTTACTGACTACAAATTATAACAAGCAAGTGTTACTGACTACAAATTATAACAAGCAAGTGTTGCTGACTACAAATTATAACAAGCAAGTGTTGCTGACTACAAATTATAACAAGCAAGTGTTACTGACTACAAATTATAACAAGCAAGTGTTGCTGACTACAAATTATAACAAGCAAGTGTTGCTGACTACAAATTGATTATAAATATTGTCAATATACAATATTTCGGTTTCAGATTTTAAAAAAAAAATATTTGACAGCAATTTTCTGATTAATTGTTTGTAAAAAGAGCAGATGATTTTTGCTGTGTGATCTTTAATAACACGCGAAGAAGTAAAATTCAGAAAGAAAAAACAATTAATTATTTTAGAAGCTCCTAAAATATGTCACACAGGGAGGTACCGCCACTCACAGGGCTTATTCCTTTCATCATTTCAAGCAAAATATGATGACGAGGCTGTTTTCACCCCAGGCCTCCTCGATTGCCATATGTATCACCTCTAGATTACTGCGCGTGGGGATGGATGAAGGATATTGTTTACCAAAGGACTGCACAAACACGTGAGGAACTACTTGCACGTATCATGCATTCCTCCACAGAAATCAAAGACATGCGTGTGCAGCTATGTAGAGCAACACGTGTGGTTCATACGCGCGAGGCCAAGTGCAGGGAAGTAAACGGAAACATTTTTGTACATCTTTTATAAGCTTGTTAGACGCAGCTGTGATGCTCAGGTGTAAACATAACGGTCTGATAATACATCACTGTATTTACTTCTGAAAAGGTTATTAATTTATTCGTCATTTTTTAAATGTTTCGAGTTACCTACTCTAAAAATATTGGGAATATGACCCACATTAATATGACATATTTTGCTGCAAATAATGTAAGGAATATGCCTTGTGAGTGGAGGCAACTCCTCGTGAGCCATTCTGTATATATCATTTAGACAGTCTGATATGTTTCCATGCTCTTGCCTGTTTCCTAATATTTTCACATAACACTTGAAAGGAATCTTCACACTATTAAAACTTCTTCACACGTATTGGATACTGAAGAACTCTTGGGTAAGTGAGCATACTGGTGTTGTAACTCATGGAATGTTACATCGCATAGCTATGTTAATTTAGTGAGTTACTTCGTCTGATTTAAAAACTACTGCATTTGAAAGCACATTTTTTTTTTTTAGTTTGTTTTGTTGCTGTGTATTACAGAAATCATAGGTGCCATAACTCGAGCGTGCATTTCATAAACTCCCTAACAAAATCATAACTTGGAAACTGTATTATTTAATTACTGTTCGAATGAAATTTCATGCTAAGTAATAAAAGATAAAAAAGATTAAGTTGAACTCGTTATGTTGTAACAAATCAACAAATATTACTAATATACAAGAATAAATTTATTCCAGAAACTCACATAATTTGTGGCAACTTTATTAGAAATATATTATATATGACTAAGATAGCCGTAAGAAAATACTCAGTTATTACGATCAAAATTCCAAGCGCAAGAACAAAATTATAGGAAGAAGAAAAAAAACCAATTTTTTTAAATTGACAATTTTTTGTGGGCTTCGAAGGGGTTTGGATTCCACAAACAGGAGTAGTGAACTTCTTCTAGTCTCTGTTGTAAAGTTTTTCACTGCTTACGTGAATAAATCACGAATTAACATGGGACTCACATAACGTGAAGTAGCAATGTGAGGGTGAGGTACTTCTCTAGCAATACAGTAACTAGTCTGTCGGCGTAAGAACATTTTAATGAAGCTACATTGTAACTACAAACTGTTTACATGCAGATATATCACTGTTTGAAAACTATTTTTAAGAAATTTCTCAACGTCTTCAAGAAAATCACTAGTCGTGTTAGTAAAGTGTAAAATCATAGTTTTACCAAAGATCTCTTGTGACGAGTCTTTCGAAAATGGTGCAATAATATGTTATGATATCTTTACTTTGTTTGTTATTTATTTCGTGAATTCTAGTCAATTGTGTAGTTATGTATTATGGAACTTGAGAAAATTTATTGTCTGTTGTGAATTATTGAGCAATTTGTCATGACTTTTAGGCAAATTATATACCAAGGGATTTTTTTATGTCAAGGAAAGAGCATTATTTGCCAGAAATGTGTTATTTTGCATCTTCGCTTGTTTTTTAAGCGACGAAATACTCTAACGCCATTGTACACGCAGCAACTGATTTTCTACAATTCTTGATAAGGATCCATTCACGGTTTCTTCGCACATTTGAATCAAACCTTTAGAAAATTCACTGTAACGTTTTTAGTAGTTTACTAAATATGTCATGTATAACGAGTGTTTTATAATTATGTTAACATAAAATTATCTTATTTTTTGTCAAAATGAAATTTTATTTATATTAAATTTGTGAATTGTAATAGTTCATTTATAAATGATATGTATAAAACAGGGAGAAAGACGGTTGGTTGGTATTGCCTGGCAAGAAATAGTTCCCATGCAAAATGTTATTTAACTGAGAGCGCACGAACACGGTGCGTTGTCCCTGTGGTGTAGTTTTTTTTTTTTTTTTAGACTTGATTAAGCTGTGTTTGCAAGAGGCGGAGGAACATCTTGAAAGTAGATCTTTAGCATGGCTTCAGAAAAGTTGGAAGTCACCGTGAATGGCCTATAACTTTTTTTTTTCCTCAGAGAAGAATACCAGTCACATTTGTAAGCCTGATGAGCTGTCAAGCAAGAGAATGAATTTTAAAAAAATCCATGACGGTACATTTTAAATTTTGTTGTTGCTGACGCAGTCTTTTTTTCACAATTAGCTATAAGTGTGACAAATCTCCAGATGTCATGCCCTAAAACAGTATGTTTTAAAGCAGGCAGTGTCTAATATATTTACGGAAATGCTGGCAGAAAATTATGAGTATAGGCTGCTCACGGTAAAGTGAGCATTTTTGGAGCCCTAGTTACTTTTTTCTTTCAGCCGTCTTTTATACTTTAACCACTTCTTTAAATGAATATTACTCTATAAGTAATAAACACAGCGTGTATATTTCACTGAGCTTGGAAATTGACATCTAAGACTAAAATAAAATATATATTTTTGACTTTTCTTCCAGATGTAAGGGCTTTCAAAAGTGCTCACTTTACCGTGAATAGTCTATAGCAGTAGTTGTCTAAGTTTACCGTCTTACTGAAAAAAAAAAATATATTTTTTTTTAATGGCGGTGAATGTAATCGGTTTCGTTTTTCTTCTATGTAAATTAAAGAAACAACTAATTACTTTCACTCATTAACCCATAGCCTTTATGGCCACAGAAATGTTGACCTTAACTTCGCTAATGGATGAAGAGGAAACAGAACACTTTCTTTTCGAAATGGATCAATTACCCGTTAGGCAGCTGTATTACTCAATATATATTTTTTTTCTTTCGTCATTTAGTTGGTACACTTAGGATGTAGTTGGTGTAATCTGTCAAATATCCACGACAATTTCAAGACTATGTCGTTATGAGTTCAGCTGCTACAAGGTAACTATAAAGAAAGTGTAAGAAAATTTCTTTTTAAATTTTAACACACGTCTAGTAGAGCAATTCTAATGTTCGATGAGAATAATTGTAAGTCGGGCCATATTTATGACAATTTATAAACATTAAATAACACCAAATATATTAGTTTGGAAAAAATGCGGCAAGAATTTTTAGCTGGCTGTCAGCCTAGTTGTTTGTGTTACAAACAAATACTTTCATACGTAATATGCAATACTCTCTTTACTTTTTCATTTCAGTTCGTATAGAAACATTTATATTTTCATTTATAGTAACTGCTTTCGAGGTTTTATAAAGTATTTTAACATCCTAATAAACAATTAAGGAAACAATGTGGTTATTTTGTTTTTAGTTGTTCTTTTGTTTTCCTTTTAATATAGCCCTAGTTACTACACTCGCCATCCTTATCAATATTATAAACTAGCTTTTACCCGCTGCTTCGCGCGCGGCCCCACTATAGGGTTCTCTACCCACTGAACTACTGAGGCCCCACTATAGGATTCTCTACCCACTGAGCTACTACGGCCCCAATATTGGGTTCTCTACCCACTTAGCTACTGCGTCTCTTGGGAAGGAATGTAAGACAGCCCATGGACAAAAAATAAAGGGGAAATTCTTAACATTGCTTTTTTTATGCAGTAATCCTAAGAAAAGTTTAATCCAGTACCTATGTATGTACATCCCTAATAATCATTTTTGGAACCGTTTGAAATATTTTCCTGGGATAAAAAGTAGCCTATGTCACTCTCTGGACCTCCAACCATATGTGTAGAAAAAATCACGTTAATCTTTGCTTCACTTTGACGTGAAAGAAGGACAAACGAACAAACACACTTTCGCATTTATATAGTAGTAAGGATGGGAAAATGTGTTTGTTTGTTTGTTTGTCTTTCTTTCACGTCAAAACAGAGCAACTGATCGACGTGATTTTTTGCACAGAGATAGTTGAAGGACCGGAGAATGACATAGGATACTTTTTATACCAGGAAAATATCTCATTCTTTAAAGAAAATTTTTATTGTTATTTTAAAAATTACACAGGCGGAATTACATTACAGCGTCACAATAGAGCAACAAATCATCGTTTTTTTTTTTCACAGAATTAGTTGGTTGGCTGGGAAATGACATGGGCTGCATTACATAGTTAACAAAATTAATTTTGACATTTTTTGAAAGAGGTACGAGGATAAATAACGGAGTATTTGTCAGTAGACATAGCCATCGACACAGAACAGAGCACTACATATCGTGTAGAGTTCCTGAATTCTCTACAGTGGTCAGGTGTGCCCTCACATAAGCTCCAATTAAAATTAGGCGTTCCGGTCATGCTTATGCAAAATTTAGATGCACCACGATTATGTAACGCGACGATGCTTAGTGTCACAAAACTTCATTATTTATCCCTATAAACACGCGAGCGAAGCCGCGGGTAAAAGGTATCAGTGTTATAAGCGTTAAAGGAAGCAATACAAGGTGACTTTTCCCGTAATCTGGCGTTCTGATCAATGACCCGTGGCATAGTAAAAATGATTCTTCTCAGTCGATAAAATTAACCAAAACAAAGAGCAGCGTCCCACGCTTTCTCCGCGGAAATGTTAGATTATAGGTTTTTCGAACGCTGCAGGTATTCGTTTCGTTAATTATACAGCAACCATAAACGTCGTATGCCATGCCAAATACCACGCGTGATATTTACAATAAACTCTTGAATTAGCAGCATTCTCTTCGGATTATGTGTATACCGTTGCTGCATAGTTTATTCGCTGTGTCTTCAGACTTTTTGAATCAAACCTTTGAAAAATCATCCTATGTATTACGTTTCTGGTTGTTTCTTAAATATGCCATGTATCACGAAAATGTTATACATCCGTTAACGTGAAAGTTCCATATTTTTTTTTATTAAATTTAACTTTTACTGATATTTAATCTTTAAATTCCAATATTTCATGTATAATTTATATACGTAGAAACAGTTTTAAAAATACGTGTATCGGTAATTCCTAGTAAGCAGTAGTTCTCTTACGAAATATAGTTAAACTGAGAGCGCACGAATACAGTGCGTTGGCCGTGTGGTGTCGTTTTCTAAAATTGGTCAATTTGTTGTTTGCCTAAGGCGTAGGGACAGCCAGAAAGTGGGACTTTAGCAGGGTTACAGGAAAGTTTTGGAAATAGCCATGAATGTAGTGTATAAACATGTTGTCTTTGTTTAGTCGTGACGAACCTGCATTTCCAGGTTGCCTCGGTGTTAATCTTCCTGCGCAGCCATGCTGGTTCAAAGTGTTGCCGCTTCAAATGGCCGCAAACATCTCGAGGGCCTTCAAGCAGCAGCATTTCCGTCCTGTTGCGGAAGGGAGGATTAAATCAAAACACAGACTTTCAAAACAGGCCAGAGGTTGAGAAATGTACTTAACTCGTTATTCAAATCTGCAATATTACCTTCTACGAATTTCAGTTTCCCATAGAAGCAAATAACGACATACTGTTCACGAGCATAACTCAAACTGACACCCCAGGATTATTTTCTGCACTTTTAGCGCCTTATATTCTTATTTACTGCCATATGAAACAGTAGAGCTCAAAAAGTATGACAGTGGAGGAAAACCACTTTTCATAAACTATTGTAACGAGTGCAGTGGAGAGGAGAGATTTGGGCGGCTCTTGCCATCGAGGTCTTGAGAGCCGATGAGGGTGAAGCGAGGTGAATATGCAACAGCGCCGGAAAGCAAAAGGGGAGGGGACCCCGAGAAAACCCGCCGAGTAACGGCATCGTCCGGCACGATTCCCACATGCAGTGGCGCGTAGTTGAGGTTTTTTCAGAGTAAGCAATTTCTACTAACAAACGCAGCTTCCAACTTTGCTTACCCTCCACATGTATTTGCCGTTTTATAATATCTTACATTAGTTATAGAACAGAAACGAAATGATTGTAATAATAATTAAACTGGGTATTAATTAGAGAGCATATTGCAAATTATAAAAAAAAAACCCTCCCGTTTTCCCGAACGCTTTCATCCACTTTCCAAGCAAAAATGTAGGACTGGAGAATGCAAGCAGAATGACTGCTTGCCCTGCCGAAGGAACGCGAGGCGTGTTGTTGCTTGCGAGTTCGAGATATCGATTAATCACTAGTCGCTCCCGTTTGTGGATTAAGCGTCACTGCACATTCGGAAATATGGGGGCGAACCAGTCGGGAATCGATCCCGGTTCGCCTAGGTGGGAGGCGAGTAGTCTAACCGCTCAGCCACCGCGGCTCCATAATGTAACAAGTTAAATGAATTTTAATTTTTCGTGTAAATATGAAAAATTGAACGAAACTAGCACAATAGAATATAGCTGTAAATAATTGTTGTTGTTTATAAAAACGTCATGAAGAGTGTTTCTCGGAGATTTGTGGCCTGCAACTTTTGTTTTTTCAATTGTAAATTTTAAGATAAAATTGGAAGTGGAAAATAGCAAGAACTTCAGCGATATTCGCAGGTGAGTCATGTGCCGGATTTCAGCCGCTCTCGCAACTTCAGCAAACACTTCAGCTGAAACACAACTTTTTATTAAAATAAGTTTTTTCGAAATTTGCACCAATCAATATTTGGGTTTAAATTCTTACATTTAAAGTTTTAAAGAATTAGTGGTTTTTTTTTTTTTTTTTAATTATTTCGCATGTTTAGCATGTTATTGATATCATTTTACGAAATCATAAAATAAACTAAAAATCTAGAGAAGATATTTGACTTTAGATCAGCCTTAAACAAACAAAAGTTTATGGAGGTTTGCGATTTTACTCCCCGCTTGATGATCAGTGGCAAGAGAATCTTTACAACCTTTATGTAAGAGGCAAATAATAAAACCCACGTGTAATAGTCAAGTAAAAACACAAATTACATAAATTTAAGTATTCCGCTGTCATTTCCCAGGAAACTGTTTACGAGCATTTCATGTTTGTGGAAATCATTGAGCCGTCTGTCCAGTATTCTGTCCCCCCAAATAAACAAAAATTTCGGTGACTTTTTTTTTATTTCAGGAAAAAAAATATATGGCGATGTCTTGGCGGAATTCGAGCTGTCTTCATTTCCTCAGCGATCTGCTAAACTAAACCTGTAGTAAATTCAACCCTTTGAATTCGCTGCCAAATTTCCTCTTCCATTTCAGTTCATTTTCATCATATGGTCGTATGTGAACACTAATATTGCCGAGAAACTAGCGAATGATACGTATGATATTTTGAAAATTTTGTAAACAACAATATGTTCGTATATTACAACAGGTTTTGCTTAAGTAAACCAATTTAAAACTTGCACTTTCAACAAGACTCTTGCGATTGGGATAACTAGACAAGTTCGGAATTTAAAAATTTATCTTGTCCCGACATGTCTTCAAAAATTAATATATCTAAATATATCTAAATTCGGCCGACAAACTTTGGCTGAAAGTTTGATCACGAGAAAAGAAGTTGCAAACATTATATATATATATATATACACACACACACACACACGAACTATGGCATAAACTGCATCCTAAGGGGGGGTTGGCACACATTTTAGAAGTTGAACTTGGAACACCAGTTTATCACAAATATTGGGTAAAATATTCAAAATTGAACACCTAGTGTCTGTATATCTGGATAATGTGTAACGGAACGTGATCTGCAAACACCCTAAACACCCTCTGTCGCTGTCATAGAATTATTTAATGAAAATAACCAGCGGGAACTACCCTCGCACCGACTTAAGGCTCGGATTCATCCCTTTTGCAGGATGCATCCCTTGTATATATATATATATATATATATATATATATATATATATATATATATATATATATATATATATATATATATATACACACACACACAATATATATAGTGTATATATATATGTGTGTGTGTGTGTGTTTTTACCTCTTCTTTCGTAATTGAACTACAGCCGAAGTGTGTCGGTCGAATTAATACGCATTCTGTATGAAATATATGTAGGCCTACATATGCCTACATGTGCCACCTTCAGCTAAAGTTCATTTAGTGATTTCACCACTGGAAAATTTTTACGCTCTGCCTGCATATACTCGAGTCAAAATAACATTCCTAGAACACACATGTCCTTAAATAAAAAAAATTGTTGCAGCTGTGAATGTGTTGCAGACCTTTTTTTTTTTTTTTTTTCTAATCAATCCCTGGACAATGACTCGTATGACACGTCGCTTATTTCAGCCATTGCTTTGTTACACCGTATTGGATTGACATCACTGACGTATTGCAGTGCGACTGGAGTTCAAAAATCAAATTTGACTAAAGGTTGTTCACGATAAAGTGAGCACTTTCAAAATGAACCTTTCAAAGAAGTCACTGCTCCTGCGTGCATATATTTTAATGTGCGCATTGAGTGACATTCGCCCAGTAAAATTGGTAACGATAGATGGAAATTAGTTGCATAAATTAACGTCGAATAAAAAGTGTACTTGTGATAACTTAAAATTGATTCTTTCACTTTCCGGTTTTTTTTTTTTTTTTTGTTTTTTTTTTTTTTTTTTTAAGATTACCTGATTTGTAAGAATTTTATTTCTTAATAATTCCACAGTTTCATTTTACCGACGCATGGATAAACTGATAAGGCCCCCAGCAATGTTATTTTACGTAAGGCCGAAGAATACACAATTCATGTACAAGTAGATCTTAAGCAGACCTTACAGAGGTGCTCATTTTACCGTGAATAGCCTATAATATGCTTCAGATAATGAGCGGCTAGCCATTATCAGTCTGTTAGCGAAGTCCAGGAGTTTAAAATTATCAATCACATTTCTTCTCGGAGGATAACTTTTTTTGGCTCACGTAAAATGAAATATGTATTTAAACTTGGTCGGCATAAATAGTTTTATCCTAGTAGCATAGCCCTCCAACCAATTAAAATATGATTTTGTGTAAATGAGACTGCGGACGGTAAGTTGCTGACAGAAATACTCAAATTATCCGTGTACTGTGTATATAGAACATTGTAAGATACTGTGCGTGTGTTTGTGCAATTAATATTGCAGAACATTAAACTTATGTACAGTGTATGATGATGTTGCTCAAATTTTTCCCTCTGTGTGTCTGAAGCAAATACAGAATACTGTATAACATGATTGTTATTTATTATTCCCACTTGTATTTCCATTTTACAGCTCTCCCAATTGCCAGGATAAGGTGGCCAACGAAATGGAAATATTTCAGCGTCACACACAGAGGTCACTTTTTCCGACATGAGCAAGGAAAAAATATATATATATCACTGATCATTTTAATTGTATGGTTGCATAATGTTACGTTTTAATTAAAAATTGAGTTTAATTTATATTTTGGTGTAAAATTATCAATTTATTTAAATTGATTAGTATACAGAGAACAAATGTAACGAACACACGCAAGGAAACATCAGATCGAATATTACCGCTATATGTATCTTACCAAAAATATTTGTAGTTAAGGAACAATTGCCACAGCGAGTCTCCGCAGGCTACGAACCACACACAAGAGACACTGGTGAGTAATAAAAACCAAAAACTGCCATTAGCTACTGGCCATATGATTAAGCCATTAGCTACTGGCCATATGATTATGAGCCATTAGCTACTGGCCATATGATTATGAGCCTACACACAGCGACTTGAGTGTAAGTAAATTGTATTTAATTGAAAAATAAATATTTTGGTTTAAGCGTTATGGATTAAATGAATAGGTGTGCAAATACTAAGCATTATGTAGCAACTCGCTATTGGTTTCAAAATTTACTTTACTTTTTGTGGCCGTAACTATGGGTTTACCTCTCGTACGCATTTATTAATAGCAATTCAAATGTAGCTAAGTCTATACAGATCCTTTAAATTATTTCAAAATGTGCAATTAAACTTGAATAATGTTCTTATACCAACTCAGTTAGGAAAATGTGAGACCCCATTTCAAGACTCCGTAGGCATATCGGTAGAGCAACTTTAATAAAAATGGCGATCCAAGATGGCATAACGTAAGCCAGTAAATCATTAATTATTTTCAGGGGTAGTTTCTGTATCGAAAATTCAGCATACTTTGCTTAAAATAAATCTTGATAGCTGCAACGGCTCTTGAGATCTCCTGTAGCTGGATCCGCTGGTCTTGGGCCTTAGTCTTCCCTCACTAGGTTATCTCTACCCCTGATGACTGGTCCACTAACACTCCTCTCCTTCCCTTCATCTACCACCACCCTCTCCCCGTCCATTCATTTTCTTATAAGGTAGGCTGTGTTCAGTTATAAACTTGCTTGGTAGGCAGTAATGCTGTGGCTATTTTAATTCATAACTCATTCGCACACCACGAAATTAACTTGGCAGATTCTCCTATTTTAGAAGCAGTTGGCATTGAAGTAAAATTAGGCCAACACCGCACTAAACTATTAGCAATTTATGCCCCCCCCCCCCCGGCCGCCCCAGGGCGCTCACTTACACTGGCCGACCTGGATTTATTATATAATCAAACAGGTAATGCTTTTCTCGCCCTTGGCGACATAAATGCCAAACATCCAAACTGGAATTCTAGAAATAGAACAGCAAATGGGATGCTCTTACAAAGGCAACAAGCGAATAGAAATTATCGAGTCATGGCCCCAACTGAGCCTACCAATAACCCACCAAATATTAACCAGCATCCTGATATTTTAGATATTGTTATAGTTAAACAGTTTACAACTGGGTTTGTCCTACGAGTCGAACATGATCTCTCCTCCGATCATTACCCAGTTCACATTGATTTTGACAACATCTCCACATAAGCTAATACCCCCAGAAAAATTATACATTATTCTAAGGCCGGTTGGTCGAGTTTCACGAATTTTATAACAGTTAATTAGTCGCAGATAAATAATGATTCCCTATCAACAACGCAGGATGTTGACGAAGCTATAACCGCCCTTACAAGCACAATACAGCAAGGCGTGGCTGGATGTGTTCCAGAAAAGACACATACAAATAAACTCGAAACTTCTCCGCAGTATATACTGGATTTAATCACGCAGAAAAAACGTTTAAATCGCCATTATTCTAGACGCCGAGATCGGCAAACTAAGGCGCGAATTAACGAAATACAGGCTGTCATTTCAGAGGAAGTAACACTATGGCGGGCCAGTGTCTGGGATGCTAAAGTAGCTAATGTAAAACCACGCGAAAATAATTTATGGGGCTTAACTAAACGGCTCTTAAAATAAAACTGATAAAATTCCGCCCTTGCAAACTAACACAGGATTTGTTTTCACCCCTGAAGCAAAGGCAGAAGCCTCTGCAAATGTGCTAGAAAATACTTTCCACCCAAATCAGGATCCCCGTCATACGAATTTTACAACCCACATTTATAGCGAAATTAAATTAAAACAAAGAAAACCGACTGAAGACGAACCTGAATTTACTCAGTCGCACGAAATAAAACTGGCAATTCGCTGCATGCATCCCAGAGAAGCTCCAGGAGCAGACTGAATTCAGGTTGTTGTATTAAATAAAATGCCTGAACTGGCCCTTGAGTATCTAGCTACATGCTTTAATGCTATTCTCAAGCTGGAATACTTCCCAAACGAATGGAAAACTGCCAATGTGATTGTTTTTCACAAATCAGGGAAGGGTAGGAGACTCCCACATAATTATAGGCCAATTAGCCTTTTAAATACACTTTCTAAAGTTGCGGAATATATCATCCTAAGAAGGATTAATTATCATATAAATAATAATAATTTACTTTCCAAATAGCAGTTTGGCTTTCGACAAAAGCACTCCGCAACACAGCAATTGGTATGAATCACTGAATATATTAACCATGCCTTTAACTGGAAAGACTATGTAGTCGCAGTTTTCTTAGATATCGAAAAGGCTTTTGATCGAGTTTTCCATGCCGGATTAGGTTATAAATTATATGAATTAGAATTCCCCGATTGATATATTAAATTATTAGCCAGCTATCTCAATCGCAGGACTTTCTCTGTCCATTGTGAAGGGGCGAAATCAGAAACTAAACCCATATATGCTGGAGTGCATCAATGCAGTATACTTGGCCCAGTTTCATTTAATCTTTATATAAACGATTTACCGAAACCAGACCACCGACTGATGCAATTCGGTTACTATGCCAATTACACTGTCATATTTAGTCGCTCACACGACCTCGGCCTAGCAACACGACGATTACAAACTGCCTTAACAGCCTTTCAAGAATATTGCACGAAATGGCGGATTAAAATCAATGTAGGGAAAAGCGAGACGATCGTTTTCACGCGCAGGGCAATACCCCAAGATGCGAATAGTCCACAATTCACTTTATTTGGCGAACCCATGCCCTATAAAGATGTAGTTAAAAATCTAGGCATACATATGGACAGAAAGTTGACCTGGAAAGCACATATAGACGCCAAATGCTTAAGTACATATGCCAGACTCTCCGCCCTATACCCTATACTTAATAGGCGAAGTGCCATAACACGAAACAGCAGTATTGCTATATACCATGCTCATACGGCCTGTTATAACATATGCTGCCCACACATTGGCCCATGCAGCCAAAACACATATCAAGAGACTGCAGATTGTGCAAAATAAATGCCTGCAAATTGCAGCAGACTGCCCTAGATACTACCCCATTATAGATTTGCATAACGAACTCAAAATCGAAAAACTAGACGAGCACTTCGTCAAAATGGTGGAAAAATTTTACAATGATTGTGCCACACATGCCAACCCGAAAATATATAGTCTCGGCGATTATTACCCCGACGAGACTCAAAAATATAACTGGCCTAAAAGTATTTTAGCTCACAAGCGGCCTTAAAACACCGAAACTCGCAATGCAGGCCCTCAGCCATGCACCCAACTAACAAATTTATTCCGTAAACCCGTAATACTGCAATACATTTAACTTCAAATTACACTCTTTGACAAAATAATTATCACAAATTAGCGAAGCACTCTGTGATTACAGAACAAGGTGAAGCAGGCTCTGTACAGTCACTGGCTTGGAGATGGCCCTGTGATTCACAATGCAGCCACACTTTACCACACACACATGTTCTACAAAGCTTCTCTCATCCGATAGCTGTCTGTATGTATGGCCCGTCGCCACTGCCGATTCCAAGGCAGTCACTCGCAGCACATACAGCCGTATAAATGCGCTGGAAGTTAATTAGCAATAACTCTAGAGATTGGCTAGCAGCAAGATGGTTTGTGGCATAGGGTGCTCTCTGCAGCGTCTGGTGAGGGTGGTGGATTTGCACACCTAAACTGCACTAACGCTCACTGACACCTCCATTGACACATCCTAATGCACACTTACACACAGTTGCACGCGAGGTCACAGACAAGGTGATAGAAATATTACCCCTAGTTTTAAGTCTCGTGTAATTGCCTGTAACACACTAACACATTTTCCTGTGTTACAGAGAGATGGCTGGCATCTGTTGGGTGGGTGGCTCAGTTCTGTCCCCCACCACCAGGGCCGCATAGTGCGACCCTGGTTATCAACCTAGCTACGACCTCATTTCATTTCACCCTGCATCACATGCACAAAGTCTATCTTCGCAAACTAATACCACCCTACTTTCTCCAGCCCTAATCCAATAAAGGAATTACAATTATCCTCCGCAACTGTTGCATAGTTTTCTCCAGGCCCTCTCCACTTTACCTGGTTTTCTATGCACCTTACTAGACCCTTCTTCTTTTGGGGTGTGTCCATGGCTACAATTCCGGCCATGGCACCAGATAACCCTGCTATAGAAGTGATGCATGAGACCATTTTATATTTAAACCCGCCCTAAGGCATAAAGGGCTTGCCCTGAGACGCATCCCATTCCCTAACCATCTTAACTACTAACACACATGCCAGAGGGCACACAGAACTGTAAAGGTGCTCACGTTGGCGTAGCAGGATTTGGTGGCTCGCCAAAAAAAAAAATTTAGACTTCAGTTGGGGATAAGAACTGATAAGAGAAATATCACCTCGCCTCCTCCTCATCAAGAGAAGAAGGAATAAGGTAAATTTGGAAATGTAAGGATATGTAATAAATATACCGGATAAATTATTAATATTAATATTAATATTAATATTTTACAAGGTCTATACATGGTGTTATAAATACATCATGACATTTTCTATGGTTTTTAATACAGTATACAAATTACTACGAGGGCAAGCACGGAAACATGAATTTAAATAAACAAATAATAGGAGCAATAATGGCGTACATCATTTTCATGCCACTAATAATTAAGTTATGCCACACACTGCCATGCATGTGAAGCTGGATTAGGGAACATTTGTCAAACTTGTACTGTAGATGTGTTATAGACACACCTATTATTATGACGGGTGTCGTAGCTTGGAAAGGGGTTGATTGGGATTTATAAAGGCGGTGAACAGAATTTGGAAAAAAGGTGTTTGGAATTATATACCCGGCAGTCGCGATACGTCACTGTGGTGGCATCACTGGTTGTGGTAGAGCTGAGTCCTTGTAACTTTGGGGTGCTGCAGGCCGATCACCCGGACCACATTCCCGCATAGATCTCGCAGTTGTTCACCTGAGGTCGAGGCCTCATTTTTTTCTAAGCAAGGGGATTTGTGGGTGGCCCAATCACTGCTTGGTATTGCAAATTAAATACGATGTCAATGTAATCAAACTCCCTATGTGTGGATTGTTAAGGCCAATCCACACTCTCATAAACGCTACTTGTGGTACTTTGATTACGTTTCAGCACACATGCAAATTAATATTTACCTTTGGATTTGCATAAAGACTTACATAAGAAAATGGTGGGTTTAAGGGGCCCTTTGTCTTGAAAAGCCTTTTGGCAACCAAATAAAAAAGAACTCATCAGTTCATGATATTTATTGGAGAATCAAATGTTCCCTCCAGGAGAACAGCTTACACAGTTGCATTCTTTAAACCTGTGGCAAAGGCTATGCGGTAAATAAAGCACTAGACTTACATGAAGTTAAGTGGGCTGATAAAACTTATAAACTCCCCAGGCGATGCAATTCCTGGGGAAGCGAGGGGGTGGGGGTATCCCGGATGGCGAAAACTACAAAGGTTCTTGATATAATTAAACTATTGCTGAAAATGACCGGTAAGGAAGATTGATACCATCCGGGCAGGAAAAGCGCGAGTACAATTTCACATGGTTCTCCCCTCTGGGTGTGGCTTGCTGACTAACTTCCCACCTGGCGCAAGGGCTGGCGGTGGTGAACACATACACCGTGGTGGAATCTACTTGCACACACAGAGAAACAAATGTACAGTTACATGTTATAACAATCTTAAACACTGCAAAAACACAAATCATTAATTATCTCTGATGCTTACCTTGTGACTGAAATGAAATAGGGTGGACATAACACTGGTGGTGGTGAAAATAAGCATTTGTGAACTAAACAATAACACTTCGAAACAACAACACTGGGGCATAAGGGTTTCTAGACATATTGCACTTCATTTGTGGTTCATGTGCCCTTATCTCGTGTCGAGAAATATGCTTGCAAACTGTTATAATCCTTTTGAATATAATACATGTAATACACGTGTCCGTGTATTACTCTGCCCGCTCTCCCAGGCTGGTATACACACGTGGCGCTACACTCTTCTGCACTGCACTGCTCTTGCCCGATCTTGTCCACTCCTACACTCACAAGACACTGACACTGCTCGCCGGTGATCAATCGTCGAGAGCGCATGTATGCTGCACTTGAGAGCGGCTATCGTGACATATGGCGTAGGGTGATGATCGTCACACATCACATACACTCAAACATTTCCTCCATTCATGAAAAATATTTATACTTGGCTCTCATGTTATATAACAAATCCTATAGCTAGTATATGTAAAATATAAGCAGTCTGTTGCTAATGAAATGAACACCTCTGCAGTTACACATTTAAGTGTTAACATTTCAATTATAAGCTCCTAGAAATAAATTTACAATTGTTTCGTGTACACAGCATAGAAAACTTCAAGAGTCTCGGATTATCATTCATGCCTAATACTTGAATGCTATTACTTCACTAACATACTGCTACAGGTTTTGAGTTTTTTTATGTCTCCATAATGATAATGCAATGTTCCTTTTCTGCAAACATACTTTTAGATGCCAATTAAGAATGCCACAAATTAATACATGTACTAATGGAATGTGTTGTAATGGCTTGTTACTGTATTCGAACATCTTATCCAAGTAATATAACTATTTTATTGTATTGCTATTCTATCAGCATGACTGCATTACTTATACCGTATGACTGTCAAGTTGCCAGTTTGGTATCACACAAATCAGCCCTAAAGAAAGTGTTTTGCTGCAGAAATGGGGATGTGCTGTCAAAGGGACACCAGGATCTCGTTTCTTCATGAAATAATACTTTAACTTTCAAAATGTCACACAAAACCTTTCGGCGGTTTTCTGGATGCCAATTTTTATTTATATTTTACAGTGTTTGTTTTAGGTTAATATGAAATAAAATCCTGGGTATTATTGTTTGTGCACCAAACTCTCTAATGATTCATATTCAGAATGTTTACTGCTACAATGAGAACACAGAGAATATAAACACATATTTTTCAGACTTTCGCTTTAACCCACAATGCCATGTCTCAAGCATTTTAATACAATGTGTCATCAAGATGCCATGATGTATAATGGTTTGAAAACATGAATATGTTACTTTACACTTAACATATATATCCAGTTTAACAACATTCCACAGTTCATATACAAAATGGTAGATCACTTTACATAATGTAGCTAATCTGTGGCAAAATATAATTTTGGATTACAATAATATTGATCCAGTTTTGTTCCCACCTCAGACATGGTCAATGAATGTGATGAGGAGAGGGGGGCATAGTACCAAGTGGAGTACGCAGCCCTACCGTAGGGCCAAACTTGTTATTGTCAGTCAGCCTTAATAATTTATGTGTTGAGATGAGAGAGGCCTGGAATTATGACGGAATGCAAGGGTAAAGGCAATGGGAGTACACTGTGAAAACCCACCAACAGAATTGCCATGTTTTGTGGATTAGCATGATGAAAGAATGTGAAGAGAAGAGTTACACCTACTTACTGTGCAATTGAATGTATATAAAAGTATTGCAGGGTGTCCAATGAATTTCCATGTTGGAATCCCCTTACTTTTCCTTGTTTACCAGGCAGTATCTTACAATTTTCCGCCAAATATACTGTCGGGAATACTGAAACACGATACTGTATCTTGTCTTCATTGACAGAACAAAATGCCATCAGTGAAGTTGCATTAAATTAGACTGCAACAGACCAAGCAAGTAGGACTGACATCGGATGCAGCCCCTCGGTGTTTCTTGATACACACGCTATTGACTTCACGTGAGTGCCCATTACACTCACACCAATACATTGCTTTGTACATATATGTAAGCCGATGCTGGGTGGTGGTTCGGTTGGGGTGCAAGATGTTTTGAGGGGTGGTGAGATTAAGGTTTGGAAGTATTGTTGAGGTATTTGTTACCCGACTAGGCACCTGACACCACATGTGTCAGTGTCGAGGTTGTTCGAGAGCTGGCAACTTTTGATGTTCTCAGGAACAGCGAACCGATCACCCCTCACATTTATTAACTGCTGTGTTCACTAAATGGTAGGCCTATTAAAGGTTGACCCACACATCTGATACTGAACTGCTGACTTATAGCATGATTAAAAGAATTACTTTCATAACACACTGTTCAAAGGTGAAATGATTTCGGCGGGCTTTGTAGGGTCCCGTTCCCTGATGTGCCCGAATGATTGGCAAAGGGAAAATACATAGCAAATAGGGTCTATGCATTATTGACTGATCACACACTGGAAAATTGAAATCTTAGAATGTGTATGCTCATAATTACATTATCGTGTATTCAGACAACTAACACTTTTTGCAGAGTAGCAACTATTTACTTTTCCCTGATCCAAGAGACAATTTCCCTATATATCATAGACTTTTCCTCGTCACATATAATTCACTGATTTTTCCCTGTTTCTCTGATAGTGAACATCCTGTATTGCTACAATTATACCATATATCAATGGTCTATTGAACTCGATTTAATGTGGAATGGTTTTCTCTACAATGTCTTAACTGCCCCTCCCTCTAATCATTATTTTTCACAACATACAACGTTTATTTAAATACTGCATTCACGAATTGTGGTAATTACGAATTTATTTGTTTTTACTCTACATATGGTTACAACTATTTTAATTCTAACATTTAGGTCAAATGTACAATCCGATGTATGAAAATGCATATACAGGAAGTGTCTAAATTGTCTAAATTCCCATTACACAGTGTAAGGGCGTGCAGTGTAGACCAAGACGGATATGTTTTACTTAGGAGTGGAAACATACTATTTCCTGGCGACAAACAAACCATCACCACATCACATGTTTACCTCTCACACATCTGCAAACAGACTGTATGTTGCTTTTCTTCAGGGTCCACTTACAAGAAGGGCTCGATGTGACGACCATCGACGTCTACAAAAACATGGTACCTACGTACCATGTTTTGGTACACACGATCACCAATACCTGGAAGTACAAGCTCCACCACAGCAATGATCCACACCAGAAGGTCTTCCTTTCATTCCACAGGGGTCTTGTAAATCAAGCCATTCGTGTGGCTCCTCGGGAAGTGGTCTAGTGGAGTCTCGTCATCTCTATCAGTGTTTTGGCCAACAGTGGATAGGTCGAGGTGAACCGATTGATTGGCCTGCACATTCTCCCAGGAGCAAGCGCAGCACGGTATTAAATTACTCTAAAAAGGCCATAACAAAGAAAATAACAGAAATGTACACTTATTACACCGCACACTAAGCACAGCACTGATGCAACTGATGTGTACATGCAGAATGATACACTGGGCATAGCAGCTCGTTAGGTGACATATCTGTGGTCAGTGTGTGTTGGGCACTTAGACATGGAGAACGGCCTAGGCATTACACGTGGTTCACATCATGTTCTGACAGCATGCCGTCCAATGACACTGGGTTAAATGTTGGAAAGGAAGTGGTAGAGATATTATTACATGTTATAGCAAGCCATTTGATGAGAGCTTAATGGCTGATGAAGGGTTGGATATGATTTTGGGGGCGATGAAGGTGAGGTCTAGGATGTGGTATATCCGGATAGGCACCAGATGCCGTCGTGGTGACATCAAAGTGATTGTTGACTCTGCTGATCTAGGAGTTGCGGGCCTTCCACCCAGACTAAATCTCCTCGCCCATTATGCTAGTGACCTATCCCCCATTGATTGTTATTCCAGATGGATGATTTTGTATGTTTGCTAAATAGTAGCCAGTGGGTCGACTAGGTACCATAATGCTTCTCGTGGCTGGAAAATTGACTAGCCATTAAAACTCGTGTACGTGGATTGTTAGGGCCAACCACACGCCCATAAGACACGGAACAATACTTAAAACTGATGCCTGCAAACATTACTAACGTAAAACATGATATGAGCAGGTATTGTAAGAACCCGTCCCCTGACACACATATAGTGATCGAAATAAAGTACGTACTGCTCAGTTCACAAACATACTTTGACAAGTGCCACATTTCTGAGCCCTAGACAATTCACCATGTCTGGGAAACCCGCCAAACCATCTCATCGCCACCCATCTACACATCAGTACAGCCAGTGTGACATTTGTGCGGATTACTTTGGATCGAATAGGGCATGCTGTAGTATATGTACTTAGGGTTTGTTTATGTTTTCTTCCACAGTCCTATTGTTTTTACTTTTATTTTTATTTTTCTTTACAGCATTATAAAGTGTTAAAATATGTTCATGTAATTTATCCCTATTGCCAGAAGTCAATATTATTGTTTGTTGTCATATGATCACGTGGTTCGGAACATGCCGCACCAAGTGCACCAGTGCGACATCTGAAAACGTGCATTGTGTTTGGCAAAGTGATATTTTGCTCGTGCGATATAGCGTTGTCTATTTTTATTATTATTTGAGGATTTGTAGAGTGTTAATGTTTGCAGCGTAAGTTTTGTGTACCAAGTATGTTGATGTGCGAAGCCAGCGCTAGAGTAAACAAACCATGCAGCCACGTGTAAGACACTATGCACGTGTAAAGTTCACCTAAGAAATTTAGAGTGGTTTTGATGTTTGCGCTGGCTTGCATTTCTTTAATTATATATATTTTCAAACTGAACAGTACCGAAGACAGTACGAACACTGGACAAAACCAGTATATATGTTACGCAGGTTGTGAATGATAGACACCGGTTATGTAATCTATTGACCATGTGCCAAAAAGCAGCCTAATATTAATAACGGTTCTTTTTTTGTTAAATTTGACATGCAGAGTATTTTTGAGTTGTGATAAATAAATAAGAGTTGTGTACATGAATGTAAAGAAATTTTGGCACGAGCAGGGCCGTATACTGGTAAATCGTAATGCACCAGAGTGAGGTAAGGGTGCCTTAAGCGGTAAGTTTATGCTTACATTTTATATATTTTATTTTTTTTTTAATATTCAAGTGAGCTTTATTATATAACATTTTATGTGTCACATATTCATATGGGGCTGCGTTCACCCACTTAACTTCATTAATTATTGTGTTTAATGTAAATTTCTGGTCACGTGACACTGCGGCGGGAGTTGGAGCCGAGGAGGAGGCATCCTGCTAACATGTTTTTCGGTAGCGTCTTAATTACAGGGTGAGATGGACGCATGTCGCGTGTCCTCCCTGGGCACTTCACTGTTTGTTCCAACCATGTAGTTTTTCAATTGTTAATGTAGTTCAGAAACCTTTTGTTATTCTTTACCACCCAAAGTGAGTCATCTCACAGCCTGGTCCATCTGTATATGGATGGGGCGTAAATACTTATAATTTCCATATAGGGAGTTTGCCTCTTTTTTCAGTTGTAGTGAGAGCCCTGCTTTAACGGGGCAACTTGTGTAATTGCTTCTTTGGAAGGTGAAGAGATAAATCAATACATCAGGTGAATTGGCGGATTATTATTTATTTCATCGGCCACTTCATGGCAGTTTCAATCATAACTTGTATTTTTCTCTAAGGCATAAGGTGGCCTATAACAGCCTCGAGTGTGAGCACGAGTGTATGAGAGTAGCTCCAATAACTCTCACTAGACCAGTCACTTGGAATATCAAGGATGAATTTCGCAACTTTCTACAATTTCTACAATGAGACGTCGGTCATCGAGGAAAGTCACTTAAATCCGACAGCCACACGATCCATTTATACTTTTGCTCTTCTGAGAACACTGATGCCAGCCCAGAACAACTATAGTAGTATTTTATTCCAATCCACCTTTCTTCCTCACTGGTCCATCCTAAAAACCCCCCGAGACACCAGGTAGTGCCACAACTAGTGTGGCTTTAGATCAACGGTAAACTTCACATCCCGCCACTTGTCAGACACCAAGTGGTGCCACAAATAGTGTGTATTTTCCCTTCATCAAATGTTCCTAGTAGTATTTATACTTGTAACCAAATTCTTAAATTTTTATGGGAAATTCCCTTTTCCAAAATTACCTTTGTGCGCCACGTGTGATTGCATGCACCCACAAAATTCTTTTTTCTTCGACTGTAATGGTCTCAGTATCGCTACTGGCGATTTTTCCTAAAATTGCCACACAAGATCTGCGAAGACATATGAAATCGGAAGTCAACAATGAAAATAAGGGAAATTAGTGCCAATTCGCCATTTGAGGGAAAGTGTCGAAAGTCAGCCAACTCGGAGTGCGTCTCCTTGTGAGTGCGTGGCCCTGACATCAGAAAACCTACCATATTGGACACATGACCGGCTGAAGAGAAGTGCGTCACCTGCCGCCACCCCTCCTTCCACGTCGTGTCATACCGTCGGAAACACCCCTGCGGCACTGCACCCATGGGTCAACACCCACGGGTGCAGTGCCTGAAGCAGAGAGCCACATGGGCCGCTGAAGCAAACATCATCGACTCTGTGTGTCAACCTCACTGCGTTAACAACCGTGTGTGCCTGGACTTTCACACTACAATAGGCTAACCATCAAACTTGTGTCGAAAATGTCTGATATACGCACAAAATTCCGACCCGTTTGCACTCGTTTAGTTGCATGTCAACTCTTACATTTGTAAGGATGCTACTTCAGTGCAGAGCCTTTGGACCGCAGTGACCGAAGTAAACATCGAACTGCAATCCGAGGCATTGTCACGCACCAGTGCTGGCAGACCAGATAATTTATGCAAAAACTGCTTCCAGCCACGGCAAACAAGAGGATTGGTCAACCCAGTTTGTGTACCAAGCCTATGTACTTGTGATGCCACACAGCTGAGTCCACTGTTGTCTATGTCAAAATTTCGGAGAAACCTGCGGAATTGCGCCAATTACAATTTGCGATGGGGTAGAAGCTGCTACTCTCACCTGCACAAGATGCTGGAGACTCTATCAAGAACAGTGTGTCATGCCGCAAGAGATTGCTACGCGATGGGACGAAATCTACATTAACTGCATGAGATATCAACTGGTGATAAATGAGAAGCTATGATTAGGAGAGCAAAAGAACTTAACATTGCTTGCTCGCCAACTGCCGATGGCCGAGAGAACAGAAATGGAAGGAACGTGGTCATAACAATAACAACAACAACACAAGCTACTGCTAATGTTGCCACGCTTACCAACTGATACAGTGTGCATGGGAATGGCACACTTGGCGACGCCCCTCCCCCTCCTCTTGTTCCACACCGATACACCGAACAGTGCCAGCCTGGGTTTCATATCCTGTGGAAACACCGGATGTTTTATATGACATGGGACATAGGAGGAGAACTTGTTCGTCTCCCATGCCAGCGATATTTCAATCCCTCCCAGGATACATGGGCAGCTCAAATGAAGATCCCACAGCATTTCTCCGTGACTGCGAAAACAGATTGACCAGGTATGGAGTCGATTCGGAGGATTGGCCGAATTGTATCAATGAGTACTTCGGAGGAGATGCTCACTTGTGGTGAAGCATGAACCATTACGGGATCATGTGGGCCACGTTCAGCAAGTCGTTCCTTAGCCGATTCGCAAATACGTTTGCCTCCCTGTGCACATGGAGCCGAATAATGGAGGACCAAAGGGAAGAGAACTTTTACAACTTCGTGACACAAAAGATAAGCACCATACGAACTTATCACCCGGAGCTGAGCACGCAGGTAGTTTTGGAAGTGATGGTGAGCACAAAGCGCCCAGAATATGGAGCGGCACTTCCACCTGTCATCAACTCTACTGAACGAGAATTTCTGCAGACCGTCGTGCTACTGAGTACAAGTATCACCACCGAGCCATGACGCAACCGCGAACATGAGCAACCATGCTGGGAAATTGAACACTCGAGACCGCAAAATAACCGGGAACAAAATGGAAGAGGAACAAATGGTCAGAACGTGTCAATGAGATTTAGGCAAGAAGTGACAGCCGCGATAATTACAGTGCACAGTCGTGGGACACATCCGCCATGCCCACCAATGGAGCAGTGGCATCTTGCACGTCCATGTCGCTGGTGTGATGGGTCGTACTTTGAGAACTGTTGCCCACAACGGGCTGGAGCATCATCCGCTGCTGGACGAGGAGTGCCACTGCCGGAACGAGAGGTCGGAATAGAGCCGTCTGACGTCACTCAACCCCGGGCAAAAACATGTTCCACTGACCACCCGGCGAGTGAGCCGTCTCACAGCCCGGTTCATCTGTATATGAGCGGACCATAATTACTCATAATTTTCATGTAGGCACTTAGCCGCTTTTTTCAGTTGTAGCAAGCACCCTGCACTTGTGTAAGTGTTTCTTCAGAAAGTGATGAAATAAATCAGTATATCACATGAATTGGCAGATTATTATTTATTTCAGCGGCCACTTCATGGCCTTTTCAATCATAAGTTGTATTTTTCTTTAAGGCATAAGTCAGCTTATAACAGCCCTGAGAGTGAGCACGAGTTTATGAGAGAAGCTCCAACAGCTCTCACTAGACGAGTCGCTTAGAATATCAAGGATGATCTTCGCAACTTTCTACAAATTCTACAGTGAGATGTTGAACATCGAGAGGAGCCACTTAAAGCCATCGACCACACGACCCACCTGTACTTGTGCTCTATGCTGGGATTTCTGGTGCCTGCCCGGAACAACTATAGCAGTATTTTATTCCAATCCACAGACCCTTTCCTCCTCGATGGTCCAGCCTAAAAACCACCTGAGCTATCAATTTATTCTATGGAATTAAAGCTCCCTCTAGGAGGGCACTTAAACAATGAAAGGTGGCAAAGACCGGTCACTATGGTTACACTGATAAAATGTCTTACAACACAATAATTAAAGGTAGAATTAAACTTCTGAGGTGATGCAATTCCTGCAGGAAGAGAGGGTGATGTAAAGGGTGGATACATGTTAAAAAGGTTCCACAATAATGTAGAGTCTATTGCGCTGATGTGTCCACCAGAATTTTCAATGCCACCTGGCAAGTGCCGTTAAAGCCGGAGCTTATGCCCTTGTGTGAATCTACTGGCTGATTGTCGTTCCCGCCTGATGCACTGATGGGCCTTGTCTGACCCACGATCCAGAGCAGTACTATTTTATGTTACATCCTGTATTACCCTACTTTGCATCATGCTTTAATAATAACATAAATTAAAATTCACATAAATAATCCTCAACATATACACTGATGAATGAAATGGACATAACACTAGATGCATGATGAGAGAAATGATATTACCATAACAATGCACAAAAGAAAAAAATGGGTGCAACATACGACTAAACCTTAGATAATAAACCAAACAAAGTCTCTGATATAGCTCCTGGGCTTATAAGTCTTATTATTTCCAGGTCTATTTGCATGTCCTTCCACCTCACGAAGTTACTTTGGCAACCACCAGTTGCTTTGCACCGGTGCCCTTGCCCTGTTCTGTGCTGCGCTGGCCCTGATCGCCCACCAGCCACCAGGTGCACTCTCTGCCCACCAGTAGTGATAGCACAACCCTGCTGCAATGGCAACGCAGGTCTCGGCCAGACAAAAAACATATGGGGTGAAGGCATGTGGCACACATCAAATGCTCCCCCCTTCCTTTTCGAGACTGTTTGTAGGCTGACTGATGTTACTTGAAGAAGCTGCAGGTGTGGGCTGGCCTGTGTGACCACAGGTGGTACCACACCGCTCTTGTGGTCCTGCCGCACGATGCATTGCTGGCGGTTGCCCTTTCCTGGTAGGCAAATTAGGCTGCCTGCACTGTTGGCACTCCTTTGGCAGGTGTGCCCCACCCATGTGAAAGCCGAAGGCAAATCGAGATACCCGACTCACTGCCCTCACTGTCTTCTTCCTTGCTCCTGCTAACATCCTGCTGATTGCACAGTCACCGGGCGCGACTTGGATGAACAGCCCCTGCAAACATTCTTCCACATGCATTATCCACTTGCACTTGCATGTTTCAGTTTCCCTGCTACTGCTTATCATGCTCTTGTTCTTGTTCTACTTGTTCCTGCTCTTACTCTCCCTACTCTTGTTCTTTGGTTCGAGGTGTTACAAGCTCCATGTAGGGCGTTATGATGCCAGGTATCTCCTGCACACTCTTCTCCCCTCCTTCTACTTCTGCTCTAAGTGCGGATGAACTCCTCTGCTCTTTCCTTTCTTCCTGGAGCTCGTTTACAGTGTTTCCGTCCTGCACCAACCCTGGTGGTATTTCGCTGTTGGCATGCACGGGTGGGTGAACTGCAGGTTCTCCTCCCTGAAGTGTTGCCACAACCTCGCGTTCCCTCCTGCCCCTGCAAGCACTTAGCTAGGGCTACGCACTTTCAAAGTCGATAACATTTTTCTCCCTGTTGTTGCTAACCTGGTACAATACTGCACCTATCGCCTCTTGGCTTGCATCAGTTTAGGGATACAAATGTCTGCCTGTGTCATAGCATGCTAATGTCGGGCATGCTCTGAATTCATGCTTTATGTCTACGAACGCTTTCTCTTCCTCGTTCGTCCACTGAAGCCTTTTCTGCAGTGATAACAGTTCCTTTAAGAGTGCTGTGATTGTTTCGAACCTTGGTATGTGCTCTTGCAGCCAATTAAGAAGGCCGAAAACCTTCTACAGTTGCTTGCACATTCTAGGTTGTGGATAGTTGTCGATAAGCTTTAGATGTTCCGGATTCGACTTGTATCCTTCTTGGTCGATCACGTGGCCTAGGAAGTCTATGCTGGTTTTGCCCATGTGGCATTTTTCAACTGAGCACGTGAGACAGTTAATCGCGAGCCTCTCCAGGACTAATGCTTAGTGACTTACGTGTTCCTCCCAACTGTTGGAGCAATTAATTAAGTCATCAAGATACACCAGCATATAATCTCCACTAATGCCATTCAGTACACGTACCATCATTGCCTGGAACGTTCAACCCAACGGCATCGCACAGAATTGAAATCACCGACCATCTGGGGCTGTGAATGTGGTTTTCGGCTTATCCTCTAATTCCACCAGTACTTACCAATAGCTATTCTTAAGGTCCATGGATGTCCAAACATCAGCCTGTCCTAATGCGCTTAACATGTCTTTTACGCTGATGTAAGGTGGGACCGCGCTTCACGTTACCTGGTTCAATGGCCGGAAATTCGGCTATTACCAAGGTAATAGCCGTATTAAACTGGCTCTATGTGGGTTTAATCATCCTGTCATCAAGCATCTCCTGAATTGGTGTTTTTACTATCAGCATTTGGTGTGGTAAATACCATTGTGGGCTGGTTTGTATAGGTCTCTCATCTATGAGCGGAATCGCATGCTCGGCGACAGTGATTCTTTGTAATACATCGGTCCTGCCAAATATGTCATGGCGTTCGTCAAGTATGCGCTGGAATGCGGTGTAATGCTCTAGTGGGACCTGGTTATCAAACTCCCCTAGTTTCACTTTGTTTCGGCTACCCGTCGGACAGCGGTCCAGGTTATACACAGTGCATCTTTCTCTCGCGCCAAAATGAATTCGCCTAGCAGCCGGCTCCATGGTCATGTTTTTTTCTGTGAGCAATGGTATCCCCAAAATAGCCTCCTTGCAGATGTCCGTTGTAACAATGACTGTGATTCTAGTTTCGATGTCACGGACTTGAAATGTCAACACTGCCTGTCCTATGGCCACACTACAATGCTCGTTCATTGCCAGCCGAATTGCCAGTAGGCATAACATTTCGCTTGTCTACAAAGTGTGGTGGTACGAAATTGTGTGAGGCTGCAGTGTCAATTAAGGTGTGGCATAACTGACCATTATTGGAAGCAAATATGCAAATAAATGGTGCATGACTGCTACTAACTTGTTGTATCAAAGTTTATTGTGGGGTTAATTTTGCATCTGGTGTCCGAATTCTAGCGGGCGGGGTGTCAGAAGCAACTGGCCTCTTCACCCCTGCAACCCATTTCCCTGCCTTTTACATTTTGCGGCTTCCTTGATCCATTCCATATGTGAATTATTTGGACACTTGTGGTGTCAGTGGTATTGTTGGTTCAGGCAGTACCTGCACGGGTATCAAGGTGGATAGCCCGAATTCCATCTCTGCTGCATATTGTTTGTATTACCAGGTGGATTCCTGTTTTGTGGTTTCTGATCACTTGACCCCATGGCCCCACTCTGCTTCTGGTCCTGTTTAAAAAAAATTTCATACAATTGTCCACTATACATTTTCTCATGCGATGACCCATTATACATTCTTTCGTGCGACTGTCCACTATAGACTAGGTGGTTGTTGTGGAAAATTTGGTGACATGTTGTGGTGGTGATGTTTGTTTACATTATCTTCCCTCTGCTCATGCCACAATTTAATTGCACTTGCATCACGGCATGGTGGTTTATGCGTTCTTTACAAAATCATTGCAGCATGCATTAAGTCTTCTAATGTACCATTAAGCAGAGGTATTATAGCTGCTCTAAGTTCAGGTCTGTCAATTTTTGCAATTATGTCGAGCACTTCTCGCTTTTTAGCAAATGTGGATGGAAATGTTTAAAGTGATGATTTTTACATTCGATAAAGGCAGTAAGTGACTCAGCTAATTGTTGACCTTCCAGAGTTAGTCAGCTCTGGTCCTGTACAGAGATAAACACCCCTCTAAATCTGCATTGGAACGAGCAACGAAACTCCTGGCACTAATGTCTGTAAAAGTGGAGAGATATCGACCAAGAGCATGCATTTCTGTGGATTTGTGCTCCGACACAGCTGGCCCATTCATCTCTGCTTACTCCGTACCTAGTGAGGCAGGATACACAAGCTTCTAAAAAAGGCTGCTAGATCCTCCATCGGTATCCCAGTGTACATGGGCAAAGTCTGAAACTTTGAAGGTGTTTTGGCTGTAATCGGTCCTGGTGAACGTTGAGGTGGGTTGGATTCTGCGGTTCCGCTTCATGTCGCACTTTCTGTTCCTGTGGCTTGCGGTGCTATTGTTCCCATGCAGTTTGGAATATATGGATTAATGGCCGGAAAATTTGGAAAATTCTGTGGCACTATAGGTAATACTGACAGGTAAATAAATGCGGAAAACATTGGTGGTAGTGGGGAGGAAAATGATATGAGTGGTTTGAACGGGTACGGTGTTTGTGTTGTCGTAGGTTCGGGTGGCGGGCGTTACATTAGCCATGTGCCTGGCAGGAGCATGTGGTGTCTCAGCTTCATGCTGCATCCCTCCTCTACTCTGCTGCAACTCCTCTCCTTTGTATTGCATCACTCTACCCAACGATAATATAGGACTCCACCTGATGCATTGTTATTGTCCTGTAACGCTATCACTTGTGAAAGATTGCTGTTTATGTTTACTGCCATGTCATTATCCCATTGTTCTATTAAGTCCAACACATGGTCACATGGGGTGTCTTCAGATACGAATTGTGTACGGTTTACGAACAGCACGAACTGTGTTGATGTGGCCTGAAATGATAAATAAATGAATGTAAGTCCCACGGCTGATTTACATTCTGTCTTGCTGAGACATTCCTGATGATTTTTCGTGTTACACTGTATACATTGTAGTACAATGACGCCCTGGCCATTACATAACAGATTGTCATGATACCTGGGAAATGTATAATTTGGAAACTGTTCTGCCTCAATTTTTACTTTTGTTGTGGGGTACTGATTGTTCTGTGTTATTTCACCGCTACTGTCTTTCAGTGCTCAACAGATGTCACCAATGTTGTTGTTTACCAGGCTGGTTTTGCGGCAGCATTGGCAATATTCACTGCTCTTATTCACTAATTGGTCACTCTGCCTATCATAGGGCACAAACAGCCCGGACACCACAGTGCTGGCATGCTGTCAGTCATCCTGAAAGCCATGCTTGATTTGTAAACAAAGCTATGTGCACAGTAGATGTGGGTGTACCGACCTGGACATGCAGGGTTGGGGAAAGAGGGATCGCTCTCCACTCTTGCATTGTGGCTGGCCTGCTTGTCCTCGATGCAGGAGTTATCGACCCGATGCTTAGCTCATGTATGATGCGCTTGAGGGGTCAGCAGCAGAAAGGGCAGAAGTATGGGAGAGGGGTAGCCTCCACCCCATCGCTTCTCTTTCTAGCTGGTTCCCCCTGCTCCTCATCCCAAGTGGTGTGGCGTGGCTTGCGGCATGGCATCCTTTCCCAATTGTTGACATGCTTCCAAGCATCTGAGTGACATCCCACAAGCGTCCCGATGCTGCCGCTACTCTTGCTGGTGCCTTCCTGTCGTCCTCTTTCCATTGTGGGCAGGGGAAAGGCAGGAAAATTTCGATAACCAGGAAAAATTTGCAAAAAAATTGGGAAAATATTTGGAATATATTGGCAGGAAAAGATTTTGGCAGGATATTTGGTCAGACAGAAGGACGACATTTGACAGTGTGCCATCCAATGACGTTGGGTTAAATGTTGGAAAGGAAGCTCTAAAGATATTGCCACACATGTTCGGGCAAGCCATTTGATGGGGGTTGAATGGCTGATGTAGGGTTGGGTATAATTTTGGGGGTGATGAAGGTAAGGTCTGTAATATGGTATACTCGGGTAGGCGCCTAATGCTGTTTTTTGCCACATCAAAGTGATTGTGACTCTGCTAATTTGGGGTGTGGTCCATCCACCCAGACTAAATCTCCTTGCCCATTACGCTGGTGACCTCTGCCCCGTTGTTTGTTACTCCGGATAGATGATTTTGTAGATGTTTGGTAAACAGTAGCCTGTGGGTCGACTACGTACTATAATGCTTCTCATGGTGGGGAAATTGAATAGCCATTAACACTCGCGAAAGTGGACTGTTACGGCCAACCACACACCCATAAGACATGGAACAATACTTAAAACTGACTCCTGCAAACATTACTAATGTAAGACATAATATGAGTGGGTTTTGTTCTCAGGCATATTTATTCGATTGAATTAAACCTCCTTCTAGGATAGCACTTACACAATGAAGGGTGGCAAACACTGGCCACTATGGTTACACTGATAAAAGTCTTATGAAACAATAACTTACTGTAGAATTAAACTTCCCTGGGTGATGCAATTCGCACGTAATTGAGGGGGGAGGGTGTACCAGGCGGCCACATGCTAAAAAGGTTCCAGAATAATTAGAAAGTTATTGCGATGAAGTGTCCATACCAAAATGTTGAATGCTGCCGGGCACGCACCGGAGAAGCCAGAGCTAATGACACACACCACCCTCGGCTGATACTACTTGCTGACCATTGTTGCTGCCTGGTGCGCGGGAGGGCCTCGGCTGACCCCTGCACCAGAGCGGCACTACTTTCTGTTACAGCCTGTATTATACTACCTTGCATCATGCTTTAATAATAACACACATTAGAAATTCACTTAAATAGCCCCGCAACATAAACACCTGATGAATTAAATGGACATAGTACTGGATTGTGGATGAGACAATTTATATTACCTTAACAATGCACAAAAGAAACAATTGCACGCAACAAGTGATAAAACTTTTAATAATAAAAACACAACGAATTCTCTACCATAGCTCCTGGGCTCATAAATTTTATTATCGCCAGGTATTTTTGCATGTCCTTCCACCAGCTGCTCTGCACCGGAGTGCCCTTACACTTCTCTGCGCTGCGCCGATCTTGATGGCCCGCCGGCGACCGGGAGCACTCTCTGCTTGTCGGTAGAGCGCACATCCCTGCTGCGGTAACAACCAGGTCTCGGCCAGATAAACGGTGTTAGGGGTGAGGGTAAATGGCACACGTCATTTCTTTATAAAAATAAAAGACTCCAATGGGCACTGGAAAAACTCTTAAGGGCATGTTATTGTTCATTATACATTTTTGTTCATATATATTATAAATATAAAACCTAAGTTCTATTTAATATTAATAAAATTGGCAGTTATAATTGTTAAAATGGTATAACACATTTATCTGTAATTCATGATCCCCTAACCTACTGTAGGTTTTTTCAATCGTTTTCCTATAATGAGTATTGTGTGATCTACTTTGTTTTCTGGTAGGATTTTAATTTTTAAGTTTAGGTTTTTTTAGAGAGCTTAAGAAATGGCTGAAGATGAGCATAATGGTTAAGCAAGTAAAGTAAGAATAAATTATGTATTAATTTTTTGATTGAATAAAGATAAAAAGAAAGAAATTTTAATGTTTTAAAAGTTATTTTATTTTTTACGCATTCACATTTGTGTTTTAAAAGGAAAAACATAAATGGCGCTGATTTTCACATTAGTTTTATGGTAAACATGTTATGGTTGTTTATTTGTGTTTGGTAATATCATTCTATATCTGCTGCAAAAATCGACGACTCCCTTCCAGTATGTATTGGATATCATGGAGGCTGAATATAATTAATAAAATAATAAAACTAAAACGAAGTAAAATAATCAATGGAATCAACCAATTAATTCAACTTCAGTCACGGTTGTCTTAACCAACTCCTTCACTATGGATATCTCATTACGATCTGTATCTATGACATTTTTATTTAAACAATTTGAAAGATAGTAAAGAAGCTAACCTAGAAAGCAAGAGGAATGTTAATTTGTGAATTTGAGCGGCAATAATTTCATTTGCGTAACAGCAGTTTAGTGACAGTAGTGTTAAGATGGTAAGTTTTTTAAAAGTATGATTTTATTATAACAAAAAAAAGTTAAGTATAAAAAATAACAGCTGTTTTTAACTTATGTCAGTAGAATCAATTCTTTTGGACCTGCCACTTTTTTTGATGTAATAGAATTCACATAGAGTGACTGAAGGGTATTAAATCTATTGGTAATTGTTAGGAATAGGGGCTTTTTCGAAAGAAAAAAATCTCAAAGTGGTATAATTCCACTCTACCTATTATTTTCCTCGTGTCAGAAGCATACATATTTACACAGTAACAAAAATCAAATAATATTGGACCAAAGCTTGGCCACTTCCAATGCATGTGACTTGTGTGCAGGTGACTGGACACAGTCGACACTGGAGCATGTGTCTGATCTTCTCCACAGTCACAATTGTTTTTGCCCCTAGCGTAGACCAATCTTACCAGATTAACTTTGGATCTGCCCACTCCTGATCTCAGCCTATTTCGAGGCCTGTAATATTACAAAATAGCTGCAGCCAGGCTAAATCCTTATGAGTGATGCAGCATATGGGACATTGCTTGTTATGCAGGGACTGCTTGCTATTCTGCGAAAGCTGAAGTCTTGCCCAGGCAGGGAGCTCAGGCTTCTGCTGGTGGGCTTGGACAACGCAGGGAAGACGACGTTGTTGAAGACCCTGGCGTCTGAGGACATCTCTCATGTCAGCCCGACCCAGGGGTTCAACATCAAGTCTGTGCAGTCTGAAGGGTTCAAGCTGAACGTCTGGGACATAGGTGGACAGCGGAAAATCCGCCCGTACTGGAAGAACTACTTTGAGAACACTGATGTTTTGGTATGTGTTGTTTCTGCTTGTGATACAGAGATGTTAGAAAGAGTGATGTTTAATTTTAGTCTGTCTGATTTTGGGTTGTTTAGTTATATTTTTAGCCTGTGGGGTGATGTTTCTCAGAAAGTAATGATCATTTAAGGGCAAGTGGTTCTTAGACATGTGGAAATGACAGAGTTGTCAAGTAAATAAATATTGCTATCTAGAGGTGCAATTCAAATTTTTAACTGTGTTACTCTATGGTGGGATTAATTACATATTTAACATCATATCAGATTTTGGATGTTAAGAGGAGCGTAGTTTTCTTTGCTTTGTACTGCATCTGTGCAAATGTCTGGTAGTAATTTTAATTGGGCCCCTGCTCTCAGAAGGAAATAAATTTTGAGAAATGGATGGCACTGGACACAGTAATGGATAGAATTATCTTAAGTACAGCTGTAATGTTGACAGAAAAAAATGAATACAGCCTGAGTGTTGAGTTCTTAATTGAATGTGGCTAGGTTTGTGACTAAGCAAACATAATTAACACCACATTAATAGTATAAGGTCTTTTATGAGAAAATAGCTGTAACGACATTTTAATATAGTTCCTGCAGCTATCAATAATTTTGTTTTGGCAGCCAAATTATATAGATAAGTTTATTTACATTGTAACTAAGGGTGAAAGCAATATAAATAGGTGATCCTGTCTTCATCTATTCTGTTCCTCTAATGACAGTTTATATAATACTGTCGCCAATATCAACTAGTCATCTTCACACCATAATATTCCAGGTTTGAACCCAAGTAAGCCACAATGTTCATTTTTTGTGTGTGTAAGTTTTAAGTCAGTATCATGTGTGTCCCATAACTCAGTTGGCCTCCTTGCACGTAGCTATCAGCTGTGAGGTCTTGCAAAGATGACGGCCTGGTTGTGTTGCAGATCTACGTGATAGACAGTGCGGACCGCAAGCGGCTGGACGAGACGGGGAGGAGCTGGAGGAATTATTGTGCGATGACAAGCTGGCGGGCGTGCCGCTGCTGATCTATGCCAACAAGCAGGACCTGGTGCATGCGGCCCCCGCGGCCGAGGTGGCAGAGCGCCTGGGGCTGCACACTATCAAGGACCGCCCCTGGCAGATACAGGCCTGCTCTGCCACCCTCGGCGAGGGCATCAAGGTGCGTCAGTACCATTCTACCCTTACTCCTTTCTCACTCACTTCCCTTTGCAAGGGGCCATGGTGGTTTAGTGGTCAGTTTTGGACATGTTTTTTTTTTTCTCAGGGTAACCCCCCCCCCCCCCCCCCCCCCCCCCAACTTTATATTCCGTTGCTGCTCGGTCGCCATTTCACTTCATCCCTGTAACAACTTAACACCTCAGCTGTTAAGATTGCAGTGTGGCTGAGGTATTTTGTATGTTAAAGACTTAGAGGTCTGGGAGCACTAAAGGCAACTGAGATATTAACATTGAATGTCTTGGTTGCCTTTACGTACAAGGCACTGAACATGGTAACTGGCCTTTACCGAAAGTTTTTTTACTTAAAAGTGATTGTGAAGCACTTATTTTAGCCCTTTTCCACATTAAAAAAATAAGAACAGGTATAGAATAAAACTACCACAAAAAATGTTGTCCATTGTATTTGTGAGCAGGCACCGCTCAACAATATTGAACAGTGGTCAGATGACAACTATACGATTGGAGCTGTGCATGCTGTTGAACGACCTGGGCAGATGACACCCTTAAGGGCGCTTCCTAGTGTGGGACCTGCCAAGCAAAAGGATAGGGTTTTACATGTTGAGTGGTTTTAGGCATGTCTTAGTTACATTTCATGATGTTTTCAACCAAAAAACACTTTGTGCCCTTTGAACAGAAGAACTGTGGTACGAGATAGCAAGTAGGAGTACATTAATTAGAATTTGTGTTTTTGTTGAATCTATAAATCTTTATTTACCTGTAGATTCCAAGGTATCAAAAATTTTATGAAAAACTTTTTGTAGCAATGTGGCCTGGGCAAAGATGGACAAAGTGATTTTTGTTTGGAAGCGATGCTGTGAAATGTGGCCAGGACACATCTAAAATAATTTCACTCTGGTCAACCTCCTTTCGCACAGTCTGTTTGCCACCGGTCTGTGGTGTGGAAGGTACTTTGTTCGAACCCCAAATAAGGCATGGGTGGTATTTTAAGTAGGCAAAACATTGGGGGGTGTTAATAAGCCCAATCCAATCCATTTTGCTTGGCCAGTTCTGCACTAGGCAGCTGTGTTAACCACCTCCCAGATCTCTCTCGCAGTCACGTCCCACTTGTGCCTGCAGTCAGACCTAGTTTGGTTTTGTTCCCTGGCCAAGTGGTGTAGACCTATATGTCCTGTCCCATCTAGTTCCTACACAAATAAGATTGCTTGTGCCACCTGCAGATTATTTCTTGCAATTTTTTTTTTTTTCGCTAACTAATACAGGTTAACAGCCCCTTTTACTCCTGTCTTTACTTTCCACCTATTGACTACTGGTAGTACCCTAGTTGTGTGTACAACATTCTACCTCGCTATCTGATCTTCAGCATTGTATTCCTGTAGTCCAAGTAAGACTAGGGATATGCCATAACAATCAAAGAATGCAAGTAGGCCGCATACAAAGACAGACGACACATTTCCCATGTGGTCGCACAATCGCGACATTTTAATGGCACAAGTTGAGTTACGTTGCGGCAGAAGTAGGTTTTTGTTGTGCACGCATATCACACAAAGTTGTTAAGGCGGCTAGTTATTAATTATGTGATGGCAGGCGCCCGACCAGTATAAATAGTAGGCCAAGTTGCCTGAAGGCTTTGTACAAAGTCAATGTTCGGCTTTGCTATATGCCGGGCTGTGTGACCTGAGGTCGCTGATTTACCTATGCTGACGCTGGGGTGGCTGGACTGCGCTGTTAGTCCGTTGGCCGAGGGGTGGCTGGACTGCGCTGTTAGTCCGTTGGCCGAGGGGTGGCTGGACTGCGCTGTTAGTCCGTTGGCCGAGGGGTGGCTGGACTGCGCTGTTAGTCCGTTGGCCGAGGGGTGGCTGGACTGCGCTGTTAGTCCGTTGGCCGAGGGGTGGCTGTTGCCGGAGCTCGTAGTACTGCTGTGGCTGGAGTTGCTGTTGGCCACCCTGTCCGGGCTATGGTAGTGGCTGATGTTGAACCACAGGCAGACTAGGACCACTGGCACCTCTCCCCGACATATGGCGGTAAAAACAGTATGTGGCGTCCCAGGAGTCTTCTGAGGTACTGCGAATAGAGAGGAGATGGAGCTGGGGGTGAAGCCTCACCAACTTGCGGGCAGCTGGAGCTCGTTCGTTCGGGTTACTCTGGCAGCGTGCCTTATCAGACTGGGTGCAGCCCCAGCCTCCTCTTTTGGTGTAAGGCATGGGGGGTGCTAAGACCTGCTTCAGAAGAGAGGAGTATGCGACTGGTAGGTCCTAGGCTAAGTGTTCTGCTGCAGCATGACCAGCCCAGCTCAGAGACGTACCGTTACTCCGACCGGCAACACAAACGGTGCGGTGGTTGGGGATCAGGTTTCGGCTGAGGCTTTCAGACATTACTACGGGTGTAGCTCCTAAGTCGGTCAGGGCAACGAGAACCAATTAAACATGCCGTACGGCAACTCAAGTGGTGCGGTGAGAGTGCAAACTGGTTTGGTGGTCTCTCCTCCTTGGAGGTTATATGGTTAGTGGTTGGGGCTCGTCCATTTGGTACATGTGGGTGCTTGGAGCGGGTGGCAATCGAACATGTGTTGGTTATGACGTACGAGTCCCTAAAGGGGAGCTTCTAGCCCTACACTAGGCGGTAAAATAAGCGGCGGAGTATCTCCTGCACTACTGGATGGTATCCTTCTGCAACACGGATGGGCGGCTCGAACAAAGTGGTAGGCGTGACAGTTGGTACTGGAATAGTGAGTTGTCGCAGCAAAGCAGCCTGTTCGTGCGTGAACTCAGTAGCCCGAACCCGCTGGGAAGGATGCTAAGCCCTTGTGGATTTTTAGAGATAGCCTTCGCCTTCATAACCTTGTTCTGAGTACTACCGCTACGGTTGTAAGGCATCTCGCTCTATCCTAATATCTGTCCTGCAGGAGTTAGGCAGTCGACGTGTTAGAGTACAGTGTAGGTGCAGATTGCCACCGCCAACAGAGGTGTGGAAGACTCAAGCTGCAAAATGTTGGTTGCATAAACTGCACGGTTTGTCCGAATGGGGTTGGTTTCTACTGCACCAGTGTGAGACTCCCTCAACACCACAAGGTGTGCAGTGAGAGTAGTTCACCCTAGCTGGAAAGCCGATCCCACCAGGAGCGTACACAGTGTCGTGGCTCTACCGTTCCTCCCTCCTGGGTGCAAGGAACGGGTGGCCTTCCAATATTGGTGAGGTAAGTGTCCCAAGGTCACTGGTCTCCCCAGACCCGAAGAAGTTCCCCTCCTTGGCACCAGGAAGTGAGCGGTGACTTCAAGCTGGCAAACCATCTTCCGGGAGACGGTGTCCCAGCATCGTGTCTCTACTGTTCACTGCACGGGGCAGAGAATGGGTGGCCTTCCAAGGACGTGGTATGTTGTCTATGTAGATTCGGAAAGCGCACCCCAGTCTCCTGCCATCTCCGTCAGAACCGACGATGACAAGAGATAGGAGGTCGGAGTGATACTCAAGGACTTAGGCAAGATCAGTGTTTATTTTACCATGAAGGAAAATAAACACAGATGGTAGAAGAACTACCTCCTATCCACGCTGGCTTGGCGGAAGTTAAACACACTAAAGTAAACAGGGATAGGTGCCCTGTGCAAAGTTATTGGAGTAGGCAGTAGCTGGTGCGTATGTTAAGGTTTACTCCTCGGGGCGAGCTCTGGTGTCTGTAAGGGACAGAACGTGTCTCAGTGTGCTGCTCTGATGACGCCGCTGGTTCTTCCTTAAATGCAGGTTGGAGAGGAGAATCGGCCCCGTGCGGAGGCAGGGAAGTAAAATGGAGAGGTGCTGGCCTCGGCACAAATTGCTTGTGCGATGAGAGCACAGCAGAGGATTCAGAGGACTTGATCAAGAACTGAAGTGGTGGCGGTGACTCAAGCAATGTAGTTGCACTGATGAGTAGCAGGCGTTTAATTAATAAGTACATAAGTCATGCTCAATACATGAGCAGTATTTATAAAATAAGAAAATTAAACTATTCTATTTAATGTAAAATATTTTCAGTAGTTGCCACTCTAGAAAGAATATTTTAGTTTTGAACTTCAAAGATGGGGTATGTAGGGTAGTGATAAATACAGGATATGTACACATGATAGTTGCAGTGCCTTTCAATATATCAAGTGATGTATGATTTAAATACAGCACAGATTCTTTTCATTTATTTTTATGTTTGCAGGATGGAATGGAGTGGGTTTGCAAAACAGTGAGGAAGAAATAATTTGCTGCATGGGATGAAATGTGTGTTTCATGAGGAAGGTATGATGTTTGTCATTCAGTATTTTTCTCACAGTGGCCTAGTCATACTCATGTGCAAGGGAGTAGGGAATTATGTCATCTAGTCGTGTCACACAGGTATTGCATTTATTTATTTATAGCGTAAGTATATATTTATTTAAGTGGAACTTTATTTTATTTTAACTGAAAACTGACTGTGATCTGTGGTTTAGTCAATACTGTATATTCTTTATAGTAAAAATTAAAATATTGTTGCTCTAGTATTTTGAAAAACCTGAGGCTCAATTTCTAATAACATGTAAACAGTTTTAAATTGTTGCAACTATAAAATAGTACTGTGTGTCTAAAGGCATAAAACTGCATGTTATTTCTTCAATTCTTTTAAAGTCCTGGCTGCACCAACTAAAACCAGTTTTGTGTATATTTTTCCGTGAAATTTTAAATTTTAATAATTATTCTGCACACAATTTGAGGTACATATTTGTCTTTCACAGAGCATTACAGTTTTCTCGATGCTCTATCCAAGTCATGAAGATTTCATGCATAGCAGTTAACTCTTATATATAAACATTATTTATTTATAAATTTTTATATTAAATATTTTTTAATAAGTTAATATGAAATGCATATTTTAAGTTTTACGTATAAAATGGGATGTAAAATTCTGTTAATTTAGTGGACAATGATGTAAACAATTTCAGAGTTTATCTTACAAATGTCAAAGCACAAGGCTAAATTATCCGTCCAATGTAGAAAGGAATCAGTATGTATAAAGAAGAATGTGAATAAAATATCTCTTTGTACCAGCAATGTCTTTGTTCTGTCGTGTCTTCTTTGTCGTTTGTCTTTTTTGCATTCAAGCAAAGCATATCAGTACCACAAAATATTTGCAGGGGTTTTCCTGCTAGTAAGTCATAGTGTTACCTACTCTGCACAGAAACATACTTAATACAGTACTGTTCTGTAGACACCCAGCTTCAATGGTGTATGCTCATATGTAATTTATTTAGAGATGGGCGAGCCTCGAGCCAAACCAAGCTTTAGAAGAATAATGTCAAGCCGAGCCAATTTAAAAAAATATTACATTGAGCCTTGTTGAGCCTAAGCTTTATGGCACCTACATATTAGGTCAAATTCAGTTTGGATCATTTTTCAATTCACTCAAAAGAAATTCCTAAATTATATGTATATTTAAAATTTGTCAAATATAATTAAAAGAAATTAACATAAGGGTGCTTGATTAAAATGTGTGTCACATAGAGAAACAAATAACTCTGAATTAAAATGCATCGAAAACTAAATTATGATTAAATATATTTGTATAAAAATATCACCTATATCCCTCTGCCTTTTGCTCCTGCCGGTGAGCTCCACTCCTGAGTGTGTATAGCATAGAGATGACATTGATTAAGTGATCCAAGTCTTGTCCCAAAGTGAGCAGGTGATGAATTCCTAGCTGTGTATACTTCCAACAGTATTTGACGGCCGGTTAAAGCATCCTTTGCTTCTACAGCCCTGCACCGCCGACGCATGGACCTGGTGCGTGGATTATGGCCGTCTTCCAACAACTCTTGGGTGTGGGTTGCAATAAGGGTGAAAACCCTCAGGTCCAGGCAGATACTCCTTCCGGTACTGTAAGCACGGTGGAAGCAGTATAACCTGGGCTGATTGTCTATCCCCTATTGGATTGAGTTGGTCAGGGTTCTATCTTTCTATACACCAGAGTGTACAGAATGAGTGGCCGTCGAAAGTATGTTCAGATCCGGCTTGTCATAAAGAGACTGGAGTTGGGTTTCGACCCTTCCTCAGGGTTATTTATAAATACGTTAAGTGATGAGTCGTAGTAGATTAGTATGTATCAAGAAAGCAGCACGCATCAAGTTACTTGCAGCAAAGATATACTGCGTACATGGTAATAAGAGATTTTCATGTTGGTTGCTGCCCTTCATAATTGCAAAGCGTAAATGGGCCACCTTAATGGCCAAGGTCATATTGGAATTGCCTTCAAACCACACAGTTCTGGTTAGTATTGTTTTGAACCCTGGGCAAACCATTTGTGTGTGTGTGCCATTTTTTAGATATACTGTATGTGCCAGTTAAAGGGATTTATGCAATTGAAAACTTATGCAGGATGCTGTAGGATTAGACTGTGAGTAGTAACATCGCAAAAATGTTGTATACACAACAGTAATGTATATTCTATTTGCCTGCTGCTAAAAACGATTGTGAAGAAAAATGGAACTAAATAAACTACTAGTAATATTTTAATCTTAAACGACATACTTTAAAAATGTGTATCACTTGTATACTTAATTTTTGTAATGTTACTGATCTGCCAAATCCTAATGCTTTGTGCTTTAGTATGTAACATCTCAGGATTAGCATTCCAGCATTAAAAAGTGGCATTGATTAACAGCTTTAAAACAACTGTCAAAATTGTAATATTTTATAACCAAATGAGCATTGGTTTATCCCTAATGTAATGCAACAAATCAGGTAAGTATTACATTCATTTAATAAAGCCATAATATTTGCAGGTAAAAATGGTACTTAGATCAGTACAAACAGTATATGTGTAATTCACTTGTGGTAAAATTAAATACACATACAAACTACCTTACACACACATACACACACACAATACATAATATATTATATACATTATTTAATATAATAAATATTTCATAAAATGTATATAGATATATGAAACAGGAATTCATTCAAGTGCTCACAGTCTGTACTTGTCGAAGGGACACATACACAAAAGATTACACGTTCCCACACGATTGCACATTTCACTCGACAGCCGCTTACATCAGGAAGTGGCTAGCAACGAAACGTTGAGTTCTTCAATTCTGTGCCTTTTATATATTTTTGGGGTAGTGTTAGTGGCCTACTGCAGCCTTTAATCTTAACAATTTGTTTTTTTGTTATCATTGTCCTACGAGATCACTTGCATTACACATAACATCAGTCACTTGCATATATTTAGGAATTGGGGGTTCCAGCATGTCCCAAAAAAAATTTTTAAACCTTCACCGGCTAATATTTTGCCCTGTTTTATGCTATTAACATTATTGTGTAGTTAATTTTATAAACAGAGCATTTTTATTCAGAAATTAAAAATGGGCTTACAAAATCTTGTTTCCATTTCACTAGTAATTTGTATGTTCTTATTACACCAACACATTACTAAAGGTAATGTTTTGTACGAAGATCAAAAAAGTATGTTCTGGTTACCAGTTTTCATAATTGCTGGATTCCCCCAATCTCCCAGAAATGACAATGTCACGGATTGATGCATCATTGCGTATGCATCTTTAAGTTCTTTCATCAGATCTCTGAGCAGCACATGCACACAGCATCTCTGAGAGTTTTGGGTGGAAGAGTCAAGTTCAGTAGCAGCTCATCACGTTGGTTCAGTCTCCAGATTTGTGGTTCACAGTTCGCTATGGGCATATTCCGTGGTCGCTTTAATGTCCTCAGCGTGGAATTCATCGCAGTCAACAGGATACTGAATCTGTGAACAGGAAGAATCAAGGTAAAAGTGGACCACGGGGTACATGTTCAAAGTTATTACAGTGGAACCTCTTTAATAAAAATATCTTTAACATTTACAAAGTTCTCATTAATACAGATTGTCTTCTTTCCCCATGGAGTGAGATAGAGCGTTTGATGGCAATTTGTATCCTTAGTAAAAAAAATATGTAATTAATTTTACAATGTAGTGTCAAGTCTACTGGAAAAGTAGAGTTAAGCTGGGGATACGGTCTTATTTTCCAATATGTTGAATCACAAATACTGCATTTTGATTATATCAGACTTTATAATTATCACATACTTTTCTTATTACAGACCTCAGTATTCCAAACTCAGGGTGTCCACCCACAGGTAAAACAGGAAACAGTTGGAGAATTTCAAGTGACGGGGAAGTCACGAAAAGTCTCTTGGGTCAGGCAAAATGATGGTAATTGCTACACGCAAAATTTTTGATCACCAGCGTTTCCAAGCAAGGATTTTGTGCTCTTGTGTGTCATTGCCAGTGAGTTTCCTCAAATGATGCCCACTTTCCCAACAGTACTTTGTCACCTCTCCAGCCACACCTTGTCTCATCTCACTCATTCTCCAGGCCGACTGACAGAACAGCAGGAGTGTCCCTCTTTGATAGAGCAGTCAGCTCCACTACATGGCCTTACATCTTGCTCACGTTGCCCTTGCATTAAGGGACCTGCCTAGTTGACATTTGAACTGTGTTGCAGTGTGTCTGGAGTACAGATTTTTTTTACAAAACTATTAAATGTTTACCCAGGGTACAGGGTGTAGCTTAGTACACTCTTTGAAGTCTGCATTGTACAGCTTCCCTGACTAACACCTTTGTAGCTGCACATATTTGATAAAGACTTATTTCTTCTTTGCTGTTGTCTGTTGCACAGTAAACTGTAAAAACTATTGTTCACGCCTGACGGATGCTAAAAACAGGAGTTAGAACTTTTTTATCTGTAAGTTGTAAAACTTGATGATGCAATAATTGTGGGACTGAAAGACAATGGAAGGCAGTTAGAGACAAGATGGTGAGCATTTAACTTTGTTTGTGCAACTAGAATTGTGCTCTCGTTCTGGCAAAACAAAAAATTAATTGTGTTTACAAACAGCTTTTTTAATACATTTTTTGACGCATCTTCTGAAATAAACAGAAAATGTAAGGGATCAGTTCTTAAGGCGGGGACAGCATGCAGATGTCAGTTTTATTATTATTATTATGTCTTCAATCATCATGGGTCACAGGAGCCACGGTGGCTGAGAGGTTAGTCGGCTCGCCTCCCACCAAGATGATCCGGGTTCAATCCCCAGCCGGGTTACTCTGGATTTTCACATGTAGGTATCGTGCCAGACGATGCTGTTTGTCAGCAGGTTTTCTCTGGGATTTCCCGTTTCCCCCACCCTTACATTCCGTTTGCTACTCCAGTTTCACGTCATTTCATCTTCACCGGCAGTGAAGACCTCTCTATTAAGTGCTAATTAAAATCTCTCAACTGAATCATCATTGTCGTAATAATAATAATTATAGTAGTAGTGGTAGTACTGGGTAGTTGCTGCCGTGAGTCTCACCTGGCAGTTTTGACCCTCAGTGGCTGCGTTATACAGCTTCCAGAACGGTGTTCCCGTCTCCCCGGACAGGAACCATGATGCTACCAAGCTGTGGACAAGTCAGCAGAATATTATAAGCTCTTGGACTACTACAACTCTCTGTTCTTCTATCAAATGACTGTTTGAAAATTATTGTAATCAATACGTAATTTGTATGAAAAGTTGGGTCGATCATGCACCACATCTAGTCAAAATAAATAAAATTTAACAACCTCTTCACTAGTGCAGTTTTTGTCATGGATCAACTTTATTAAGTGTTGATACAGAGCTTTATACAATTTTAAGCTGAATTTTCATTTCCTTCAACTTCATCTCCAAATTAAAAAGTACTGTATTGTCAGTGAACAAGTTTGAATAATTTTTGTATTATTTCCTTTAATATTCATGTATCTAATGGGCTCGGGGATAAGGATCTAGATTGCACCAAGTCCCAGATCCACTGGGTGAGAGAGCAGTTTTCATTTGCAATCTTGGCTACGAGGTTTTAGAGAGTAAAATAGGGATGTTTATTTTTGGAAGTTGTCACATTATTGCAGCTGAATTTGTAATTTTGTTCACTCAGTGAACTAGCGTTAATGAGTGTACTTCCATTTGAAGTCAAACTGTGAATAATGATGTAATGAGTAATAAAGTCGTGACAGTACCTTTGGATTAAGTTAGTTCTCGAATAAGCACCGTTTGTGTACATTTGTGTCATCTTCTTACGTAAATGTATATGTGAGCTTCCCCTCACTATCTTGCTGATTTAATTCCTTGATGTTACAGATCAATTATTAAATTTTAAAAAATGAACTAGGGGTAACAAGGGAGTAAATTACATCCTTTGGTTTGCTGGAAAGTTGGTTGGTAAAATAAAACGTAAGCATTCAAGTTTGTAATGTGTGCGCCATGACACTGATTTCCATATCTTTACAAAATGATGTCTGTCCACCATTCCATGTCTTGTTGCATTTAGCTAAACTGGGAAAAAGACTTGACAGCTATTATTGTAGTTGACCAGTAAGAAGGCGCAAGTTATTCCAAAGTACTTTGGCTGTTGTTAATAATAATAATGTCTGATAATACATCTGTTACACACCCATGCTTTCAGGCGAGAGTCCCATACAGCCTAATCATGAATCATTAACAGTGTTCTCCAATATGTATACAGGATAACCATTTTTTTACAGTTTTTACATATTTCATGCATTTTGTACCTACTTCTTTGGGCCCCATTCACATCTTTTAAATCTTAAATTTGCCTCTTTTTGTACACTTTACTGTATTTTGTAACTTTTTTCCATGGTCCCTTGTAAAGTGTAGCTATTACTGTATTGTTAATATTTGTGTTTATTGAAATACTGTGCAGTTCGTGTTTCAGAGGTTTTTGGTGTAGAGCTAGGTGTGCATTCTTTTGATATTGATGTCACTTTGTTTAATACGTATGCAGTATTGAAAACTCACAAGTGTTACCTGAAAACCTTAAAGTTTTAGTATTTTTTTTAATTTTTTTTTTTTCAAATTGTTTATACAGATGTTTATGTATGATATTTGAATTATTCACTGCTTTTTGAGTATTTGCCTTTATTTCAAATGGCTGAGCATTAACAATGTTTTGCTATAACATTCAGCTATTTCCATCAGCAAAGAGAAGGTGTCTAGTTTAGGTTATGTTTTTTTTTTTTTTTCACTCTTGCGGCGAAGGGGGAAGGTGGAATGTTGTTTACCCTGGCGGGCACAGGTTGGTAGGTAGAAGTGGCCAACCTTGAAAGAAACAGGTTCTTCGACAAGCTTTGCATGCAGCCATCACTGATAAAGTTTAACTTTTAAATTATATTCTGAGGGAACTTAACGTGATATCTGTTTTGAGTATCATGAGACAGATGTGATATTACTTTTGGAGTCTAGAAAGAAATGTTATTGCTCATTCCTGAATGCAAATATGCTAACAGATATCTATATAGTGTAATCCTCTTCACTGAAGGATTTTATTAAATTTGAGGGAAAATTGGTGGTACTGCCAAACCAGCGGCCTTCTTAGACAAAATTTGCAGTGCTGAGGTTCTGTTCTGAAGTTATGACTAATTTGAATTTTCTTAAAATAATAAAGAAAAGCATTTTTCATTTAAAAAATAATTTTTTGCTTTTGATTTAATGCACAAATGCACAATCGTGAAATAATTCACATTTTATACTAATCTAAACTAGTTTCTAGAACCAGCATGCTCATCCAGGTCTCGTTGCATCTGAGATAACAAGTGGCTGCATCTAGAAAATAAAACTGGAATGTTCAGAAAAATCGGTAATGCTTAATTGGTGTCAACTACTTTGTGTTTAATGAAATACTTACCAGAATATCTGTGGTAAGGTTGGCAACAAATTAGGGAAATGTGCTCTGTGGTTTAAAGGTGTCATTAATATTGTAATGTTTGGATTTAAAGCTGGTGAAATTGGTATACTTTTCAAAGTAAAAATTGGTGTTAACATGAATTAATGTATTTATTTCTATCCGTATTTCTAACTAATCCCATAATGTATCCATTAATGCTAACAGAACTCTTAAAATTTCTTAGTAGTGGATGGCATCATTTTTCTGAATTCTTGTTAGGGGTGTTGATACTGGTAGGTACCGGCAGACGTCTGGGCATGCTAGTCCCCTTATACTCTCTAGACAGTGGCTCGGCACAGACCGGTCTGTAGCTGAGTAGCATGACAGTGACCCGGCAGTATACCCGCGGACATAAAACTTTGACTGGCGACAACAGATAGTAGTGCTCTCGTGACAGTAGTTGTGTGCTGGATGATATTGTTACCGGGTTTGGTTACCAGGGGGGCCGACCCCGGATTTTCACATGTGGGAATCATGCCAGACAATGCTGCTGGTCACCGCGTTTTCCCAGGGATCTCCTGTTTCCTCTGCTCTCAAGACCACAATGTGAAGAGTCGCCCAAATCTCACCTCTCTCCTTTTAACTTATCATGGACAAAATTGTATCACAAAGACTGCTTAGACTGGAATTTTGATCTGTAATAATGACAGAAGCACAGATCCAACTTGTCTGTGGTCGTAACGCCATACCTGGAGAGCCTGATGATGCCTGGCTTGATGCCATCTCCAAGGTTCTCTGCACTGTTGATGGAGCAGATGACGTAACGGTCGCACTGTCGCTGCCGCACACTGAAGCGGTACGCCCGCCATACTCGCAGCACGGGTTCTATTACCTCCCCGTTCAGTGTTTCGGCCATCTTGCTCTCCATCTCCTGTGGCGTCAGATGCGAAAGGCCTATGCCTTTGCTCTGCCCCAGCCTGAACACGTCCTGTGAACACGTGTCCACACATGTGTACTATGGCCCTTGTTTATGTATTATTTTATTACATCTTGGTTTTACGTGGTGAAATTAAGGACCGATATTGTCTTACAGTTAACCAGGAAAATTACATATGTTGTGGGTGAAAGAAATTTATTATGACTCAATAAGTGGGTACTTTTACATGCATAATTTAATTTAAGAAAAGGGCTTTAATTGTGTACTGAATAAGAGACTTCAAGTACAAGAATTTTCTAACTAATAAGAAATAGTATTATCAGATTTTATTCATAGTAATATTAAGGATCTGATTATAAGAAACTGGCATTTGAGAGCAGGGTTATTAATAAGTAATGCTCTTATAGTTTGGGGAAGGAATAGGTGATGGGCTGTATCAAGGAACCATATTGGCATTTACATGAAATGATCAAAGGAAACCAAGGAAGACAAAAATCAGGATGGTTGGTTGGACTGGGTATCGAACCCAGGTCCTTCTGAACGAAAGTCCACTGTTTCAACACTGCCACCTTGCTCTGTGCTGTCACAAAAATTTTAAAGGCATTTGGGGACTCTCTATAAAATAGTCGCTGACTTCCTAAATTTTGTACATGGAACCATGGCTGTGGGTTATCAAGTGTGGCTCACTGCTGTAGGCAAATGTTATTTTTGCATATACCGTAGTGATAGAAACACTGTTAAATCCAAGAAATTAATGTTCCCATTCACCAAAACACCAATGACTTGTATCACATCTCATGAATAGAGGTGGTAATTTGTAGCATTTGAAACTCCAAATTTAGCAATTTATAGCCTTAATTAGCCTAAATATGTTAGCATTTTATTGCATTTCGCATTTACATTTGCACCTATTAAATTTAAGTTAATAATCGTAACTGCTTATAAACTATAAACTACATATATCAGTACAATTTCTCATTACTAACATAACATTATTTTTAATATATGGTACAACTGAAGCAATATTATTCCAATAAACTTTCAGTACAAGAAAATGAGTGGTACCTATAACGTAGACCGTATGTTCTGGGTCAGGATTACATTCACTATACTTGCACATACTGCTGTGTTTTCATCTGATAATAATTAACTTGATCACCAACTGAACTACGCTGATGCGTACCATGATTGTTAGGAATTTTTTATCTGTATTCATGATCATATACTGTATCAAACAAGTGATGAAAAATTATGTGAAGGCAGTAAATAAAAGATTTTAAATTAAAATGTTAGGTTGATAGGTTATTTGTGGAACCACTTCGACGCATGTCACAATTCTGCGCATTGCATGTGCATGCTCTACATTTCGACTTCGCCCCATCATCATGCATTGATATGAATTATGGGCAATTCGCACAGCAGGCAATAATCTCGTGCCTACAGGATTGGTCCAAGTGTTCATACAACTATAGACACGAAGATAAAATACTGAATGTGGTCGCCACTCTCGTGGAGGAAATTGTATTACCCACCAAGCCACTGATGCGGCCGAGAGGAAGAAGGTAGTTGGCAGGGATGCTGCAAGAGAGCAGCACCCTGCGGCCGATGTAGTCACTCCTGCCCGAGCCTCGTGGAGAGCGGAAAAACTTTCATTAGCTTCCCATCAGAGCAATAAGAAATTGTGGTACGCTCACAACCCTAAGTTAACCAGCCCCTGTGAAACGATGCTAGCAACTGCCACACCCCCCAGGTGGCCACTTGACTGAATTTTTATTTATATAAGGAGAAGCCCGCCAACCTGAGTGAGGTCGGAGGACACACTCCAGTCTGCAAAGACTCTTCCTAGTCTGCACAAAGCCCTCCAGTCTCAGAGAAGTCTCTCCAAAGTTTGCACAAGGCTCTCGCAGCCTGAAAAAGGCTCACCTGCTGCAAAACAACCAAGCTCCAAGAGAACTCAAACTGCCACAGTATGCGGGGAAAACACATACTAGAATTGGAAAAATCTCACACGATGCTGTCAATACGTCAAATCCAGGTATCTCGACGTCCCTACACCTGTTTCCCCATTCCGAGTCAATACTTCATACTGCGCTGTAGCAGGTAGTAAACGTTGTCCCTTCTGGACGACCCTCTCGTCACACAAGTCAAAGTGCAATCTCAAAAATTTGATATATATTTCAATTTTCTTACTAGCAGGTTCGCCTTCACCTGCATTAAAATTAAATATGAATGATTTAATTTCAATTTTATGTACAGAGCCAGACATCCTCCTGCATTTCTCAAATATTGTAATATATTCACTTGTGCTAAAATTGAACTTCAAGCTTTTCGTTTAACATAACTTAGTCAGTTAATAGTTGTGAAATGTTTGCAATAATAATTGTGGCTCAGTTTAAAGCGAAGCGACTGCTACGGGATAGATACAAATGGGCAAAACCCCCTTGGACTCCTGGTGCCTGAATAAGGCTATAGTCGGTACAAGATATGGGAGCTCTTGGGTAGTGTCCGGACCACCTACGCTTACCTAGACATATGCTCACGGATATCCAGATCCTCCATACGTGCTCATTACCTCGGTTCATCTGAACAAGACCAAACCCAGGAGGGCTTGAACTACGCTGGATAAGACAGGAGCATGCCATCCTATCTTAAGAGCAATGAGTGGGAACCAAGGACTGATTTAAGTAATTGGGGATTATTATTATTAGTCAGTCTGGTGGAGAGCAAGTTTTTCTAAATGCCACGTAATGGTGGAAGACGTAGAAGCCAACTCCATCGCTTGGCCCGCCGTACCCTACAACGAGAATTAGGTCAGACAACTACTACAGAAACACCCAGTGCATCCAGTGGGCTCCCCAGAATACTAAGACTGCAGAACCTCAGAATAATCCTCCCAAAGAACTACCCCTGATCGCGGAAGATTGCTGATCCTTCTTCGACTCGTTATTAGGTATTTGTTGGCCTTGGATGTACTTAGAGCACTTGAATTACCTGCAGCCATTAGTGCCTGAAATCGAACTAAGCCCTCCTCCATGACTGTGTCCCGACCGTAATCCACTGACTTACCAGCAGCAAATATGCAGGGCAGTGGGAAAAGTAATTACAGTCCGCATCCCCCGTAAACCAGCTCAATCATGCAAAGTCGTTGCACTTGCCCCTGATGTTGTCCCATTGAGGAGACTGACTAGGCCTGCACCGTAGAGACTCGCAAGCAGCATCCGAGAGGTCGAAGAGGACCAGCCAGGAGGAAATAGCTCACCATTTCAATAATTCACCATCTTCATTAGTTCCAGTTATATTTTGTTAAATGACAGCTGGCATCACTAATATTGGCATCCTTTATGGTGAGCAGGACCAAATTTCCAGGAAAGGAAATATATGTGGTCAAACTCACCCTGGGGTTTGATTCCCCTCCCCTTTCCAACAAACCTCCGTCAAGTAAGTGTCCCTCCAGATCTCCCAACATAGCAGATCCGCGATGACCCGGCCAGGCAAAACCCTTTCAGAACACCACGACACTGTTGGAGGAAGTACAGTATAGAGGAGGGAATCAGTGCTCCGCTTCGGGATCGAACCCGGAGGTAGAACCCGAGACAGCAGTAGTGGAGGGCACGTCAACTTATAAACAGTAAGTAGTATAGAAACAATCCACAGTGCTGGCATATTGAGTTTATGTAGTAGGAAAAAGCAGTTATCGCAACAAAATGTGGTTTTTAGTGGTTATCGTGAGAAAAAGTAGGTTTTAGCATTTTATAGGGTATATTTTGTGATAACGAAAAATTCCCAACTAAATACTGTATGTTCTTATGTTAAGTAGATACAAACTTGGTGCTCATAAATTGTGAGTCTTGTTGAGGACTGAACTCAAACCATAACTGGGGCCACAGTGGTCTAGTGGTCACACTACTCACCTCCCACCAAGGCAAACCTGGTTCAATTCCCAGAGGGGTCACCCCCAGATTTTCACGTGTGGGAATTGTGCAGAACGAAGCTGATGGTTGGCTGTTTTTCTCAGGGATCTTCCGTTTCCCCCGCCCCTGCATTCTGGTGGTTCTCCACACTCATCATGCTTCATCCTCATCGGCTCTTAAAACCTCAATGTTAAGAGCCGCCCAAAGCTCTTACCTACTCAAATCATAACTGGTTCAGAATCATCACCACATGAGTGTGATGCCAAGTGATCTTGGTCACCAAGGGCATAGTATAAGGGAGGTTTTGTACACAAGCAATATGTAACGTAACACTTGATGCATGACTTCTTTTCATCAATATTAAATCGACTTCTACTCATCAGTGCACATCACTCAGCCACGTTTCCAAGGAGTTGTTTGATTCTACACACCACAAAATAGCGATATTATATTGTCTACCCAAGGCAAACGACAAACGCTCCGCGCCAAACTTGTGCTGTTCACCGGCCGATCCACCGAGACTATGCATCGAGATCCTCCAAGTATTTCTGTACACCTCCGGATGACACCACTAGTATGATCAGGACGTGCAACTTTGATTCAGCGCCAGCTGGCAATATCACACACATGCCCAAAGGATCAAGCTCCGCTACACAGTTGCCACCCCCCTCCACAACCTATCAAGGGAGAGCCCGAGAAGTGTGTAAATACAGGGGCCATGTCACTTATACGCCAGTCTGTTCTGTCCTTCGCCGCACATTTGAACCATCGGCTCCCTGGTCTTTACCCTACTCCGGTGCTGAAGATCATCTCCTAACTTCTTTGTCTTCACTGCACTACTATTGTTAAAGATTCCTTCCAGTACCTTGCCTGTCTTAACCACACCCCAGTGCCGAAAACTCCTGCTGTCTTCTACATAGAAACACAAACACTTCCGGCCCTTTCAGTGCAAACATAGTAGCGTAACCAAATTCAAGTTATTTTAATAGTACTTCGTTTACCTACTCCATTAGCGTATGGACAGATCGCTTTCACCTGTCAATGCTTAGCAACTACTCTTAAGCTCCCATGATGTTAGGAGGTAGTGCGGCACCACCTTTTTTATTTCCATAAAGCTTTAATCAACTCGAGGGTATCCTTCCCATAGTCTTAGTACCTCGCCCTGTAGACATCAGGCCCGTCAGAGGGACAGCAGGTGACAGGGAGATTAGCTCAAACTGTCACGCACTAGTAGATATTCTGGACGGCTACCCTTTCTGTGCACCAGGGTGTAAGGAATGGTAGAGCTCCGACACTAGGTACTCCGCCTCTTAGGGTTAGCTTGTCAGTTTGGAGATTGCTTGCACCGGAGGGAGTACTTCTCTGGGGCTGAGGAGACTCAGCCTCCGGAGGCACTCACGCATGTATTGGGACTGTCTACTAGTGAGACCTGACACTCAGCATTCACCACGCTACTTGCGTCGTATACTGCAATAGGGATACCGCACTCGGTTGATGGACACTTCCGCAGGTTTTGATAGTAGTGATTCTGACCTCATGCCCTACTCCTGTCCGAGTTGTATCCGAGAGCGGATTAAACGGGCAAACGCGACCTCTCACCACCTTCCACACTGCACTCGCACATCTCGAACCATGAGAAAGGGAAGGAACAAGCTATCCGCCGCCTGCAGAGGCCCACTACACCAAAAGCAGCATCGGGACTCTTCATGCCATCTGTTAAGCTACCCGGAGATACGCACCCCGTGTTTACTGCGTATCTGATAAGTCAAGGACCAATCTCACTGGATCGCTAGTCCACACTTTTGGGGAATCCAGATTGCTGAGCCAACCCCAGCATCAACCACCACTCACAAGCATTTGCCTGCCTACATGACCAGCTTAAGCCCATGCTTTATCACCAATGCTTCTGAGCCACCTCAGGTCCAACAGGCTCCACAGGTTACACATCGCCCACGTATCCCCACCAGAGTAGTCCCGCGAAAATGCAAGGTAGTTCTCACCATACCAGGCTCACCATACTCTGCCTGTCCTATATACTGGATGCACTCCAGTGCCACGCAGGGACTACGAGTCCTAAACTTCACCCCCCCCCCCCCCCCCCCGGTGCACCACAGGGCATCATGCTTCACACTTATGATTGAAGATTGTAGTTAGATTGTGACGATTTGTGTAGACACAGCAGGCATGGCATTACTACAATAATGATTAGCTTATCCACGACTGACTGTAGAAACATTTACTTGCACATCCTGGTTTAGGACTGTTGGGTAGTTTCTTCATGAAACTATATTGTGGTTTATAAAAAATACACTGGCAATACTGCTGTTTGAATCAGGTGTGGGAGAAAAATTCCATTTAGTGTAAACAAACTAGAAGTGAAGATATTTTGGTGTGGGTATTCAAGTAGGTAGAAGGTAAACAGTCACATAATTACAATACATAGCTGTTTTTGAATTTCATATTTGTATGGTAGAACATGCTTTGTAGTGATGAAGAGTTCTGATATTTGTTTAGTCCCAGTTTCATGCTTGTGTGGTGTAGTAATATTTGTGTCGTACTTACGTACATTATAGACTCCTTATCTGCAGCATTTCAGATGATATTTTCATGTATTCTGTGTAAAACACCATTTCTATTACCTCTGTAAATTACAGAAACTTGAAACTTTAACATGATCCATGTTTGATGGCTTGTTTATATCTAACTATACCTTCAGTTTAATTGATCCAGCAATTATGATCTCTATCCGTCAACATGAAATACCTTCAGGTTTGATCAAACAGTTTTTTTTTCTAGGCATGTATTTCGATTTGTGACTTTTTCTGACATCAAGCTTAAGCCATAGGATGGTTAACATAATATAAATTGGACTTTTTGATTTCGTAATTAACGTTCAGAAGTTACTATACTCTAATGTAGCAACCTGCACTAGTGGCAGAGTTATTGTTTTGGTGACAGTCCAAGCGAATGTTACACTAGTTTAAAAACTGTTTATATACGGAAGCTAGGTACTAAACATTATTAGTGAATTTTAGTCCACAAAATACACTTTCCTGATAATTGGATTTTCAAAATGAGGTTTTTTAGATACTTCTTTCAGAGACATAAATATACTCCTAATTCTGTTCTAATTTTTTTCCAGTGCAGTGAAATAACATTACCAACCCTGTTCCTTAAAGGAATTAAAAAATTAGTTAAAACTATAGTTATAAAAAATGTTTAAACAATGACTCCTGCTGAGTCACAGAAAATTAGGGAGCTTAACTGTTGTAGGCTATTTAGATTTTTGGCTAGTTATATTACTGTTGTTATACAGTCGAACCCTACTATAACATTTTCAAGGGGCAGTAAAATACAATATTATATGCAGGAAAACATTATAAAGTGGAAACCATAGGTACATCTGGACACGTCGTGCAAAACAAGTGTCTAACAATAATTTTTGTAAATACACCGCTCACAAGAAGTTAAGCATATTCCCCCCTGGGATCCAAAGAGTGAACTGGCCAGTTTATTCAGCTGACATGAACTGCGTAGAGAATTTCAGATCACGCACAACCACCAATGCTATCCAGTCCGTAAAAACAGCAGCAACTGGCAATCGGACAATTTGCCTCAGGAAATGCTTAATGATCGTGTTTTCGGCATGCCTCGTCGGATACAAGCGTGCCTCAGGGATGGTGGAGGTCCTACACGTTATTGACGTTGGTCGTTGAATCTAAGAAGACCTGTATTTTGATATTGAAACTGATGAGATTCCTTTGTTTATGTTGTTTTTCAGTTTATGCCCTTTGTTTGTTTCATACTGGGATGTTGTTAACATATATTGGGTTAATTTTTCCAGTTTATGTGCTATTAGGATTCCAACATGAAACGTAAATTACCTTTATTCAATTCTAATATATGCTAAACTTTCTGTGAGTGTTTTTAACATTTATTTACCCAAAAACGTACAATGTGTTGAAGAATTTGTCTGTCCCAGAAAAGCCCGGGACAAAGTCCTATAGCGAGCTAACAGAAATTTTGTTGACACGCTACAAACGTAAGAAAATAGTCGTAGCGGAAAGGGTAAAGCTGTTACGCCGTAAACAAAGATATGGTGAAAGTGTGTCGGAATATGCAGTGGCTTTGCAGAATTTTCAATGTCGTGTGACTATAAACAATTTCTGAATGAGACGTTACATGATACGTTTGCGAGTGGGCTACAAAATGAAGATATAGTTCAGCGGTTGCTAGTGGAGGAAAATTTGGACTTTCAGACAGCTCTGGAGAAGGCATTGATCATGAAGGCGGTTCTTCGACGAGCGAAGATATTTCGTCCGACAGCATCTGGAAGGGAAGTGACAAACCAGGTAGTAGGGACAGCTGCAGAAGATACCTATGCAATCAGGGGGGCACTTTTCCACGGAACTTTACAAATAAGAAGTCAGGGATACAGGAGGGGCCACCCAAGAAACGTTATAGATGCAATAGTGTGGAACACCTGGCGGCAAAATGTCCATTTGTGAGTTATACTTGTCACAAGTGCAGAAAAGAGGGACACATACAGAGGGCGTGTCTGGGTCGAAGTGTAAACGTTATCATGGAAGAGAGTGGAGGAAGAAGTCGGGCCATTGAATATTGTTGTCTGGGAATGGAAAAAAATGAATGAAGACTGGGCAGGCCTATGTAACATAGCACTCAATGAGGGCAAAGGAAATGCTAACTACACAATCAAATGGCCATCAGGAAATTATGTTGATTGACACAGGAGCTGTTGTGTCAGTTTGTTCTGAGATGACATATAAGGAAAAGTTGGGGTCAGTAAGGTTAAGTAAATCAAGGCTGACCTTGCGAACATACTCGGTGGAACCATTACCGAGTCTAGGAGAATCCATGGTACCAGTAAAGTATCAGGAGTTTGAGGGTATTCTACTGTTGGTAGTGATTGGTAGTAAAGGAAAATGGATGCCCACGCTGATGGGTAGAATTTGGTTGAGGCAGCTGAAACTAGATTGGCCAGAAATTGTCAAGGTGAGCAAGAAAGTGAAAATGGTGAACCAGCTAAAAACCAGCACGACGTTAGTACGGAAAGAGGTGATCCAGGGGCTCAGACAGAAATTCCAGGTTGTCTTCCAGCCAGATGTTGCGACCATTAAAGGTACAGAGGTTCAAATCAGGTTAAGGGAGGGAGCACCCTTAGTTTTCTGCAAAGCACGGCCTGTGCCATTTATATAAGAGGGGCTGCGGAGAGGGAACTAGACTGACTGGTACAAAATGGGATCATTTATCCAGTGAGGAAATCAGTAGGCAGCACCGGTAATGTGTGTGAAGAAACGAGATGGAAGTGTGCGAATATGCACAAATTTTAAGGTGAATTTGAACCCCGCAGTGGAACTAGAACATTATCCATCACCTACCTCTACCGAGGCTTTTAATGTCCTTTCTGGAGGAAAAGTGTTTTCTGTGTTGTATTTGTACTCTACATATTCGCAGCTGGTAGTGGGGATGGACAGCCAGCCCTTGCCGACTATAAACACTCATTAAGGGCTGTACCGGTATACTGGGTTACCATTTGGTCTGTCGAGCACCCGGAGTATTTTTCAGGCTACCATAGACCAAATTCTGGCTGGGCTATTAGGGGTGATAGCGTACTTAGATGATATTTTGATTGTAGGGGAAAATCTGGAGGACGGGGTTCAAAAGTTGGAGGCAGTACTTAAACAATTGGCAGAGTTTAACATTAAAATCAGAGTGGATAAGTGCAAGTTTCTGTGTGATAGTGTAGTTTACTTGGGCCACAAAATTGATGCCCAGAGTATTCGGCCAACACAGGAGAAGACCAGAGCTATTGTGGAGGCGTGTGCCCCAAGGAATGTGATGGAAATGCGGTCATATTTAGGGCTGCTGCAATTTTATGGCAGGTTTATGCCTGACCTTTCAAATGTGCTGTTCCCATTACATAAACTGTTGCATCAGGATACACGCTGGAGTTGGATAGAGGAATGCCAAAGAGTTACTACTAGTGAGCCCAGTGCTAGTTCCATATGTCACCCGGCTATCAATTGTGGTAACTACTGATGCAAGTGCTTGCGGAGTGGGGGCAGATATCTTAACATACTATGCCAGAGGGCGAGGAACGGCCAATTGCATTTGCATCAAGAACATTAACTAGTTCTGAGGTGGCCTATAGTCAGGTGGAACAAGAAGCGTGGGGAATTATTTTCGCAGTGAAGAAATTTCATTGTTATCTCTACGCCAGGCCCTTTACCTTGGTACCGAATCATCAGCCATTGACTACCTAGGTTGGTAGTAAGAAGGGTATACCACCAATGGCAGCCATGAGAATACAGCGTTGGGCTGTTTTACTCTGAGCATATCAGTATGAGATCAAATACAAGAAGGGCGTACAGATCGATCACGCTGATGGGTTATCCAGTTTACCACAACCCAGTGCAGAAGGGGTAAGTGATTCACAGATGACAGAAGGTGAGTCAATATTTTTCTTTGCCCCTGCTGATGATAGTCCAATACAGGCAAGTGATTTAGCTAGAGAAACGCAGAAAGATCCCATTCTGCATCAGGTGAAGGAATACATATGGCATGGCTGGCAGGCTCAGGTATCACCAGAACTCGTATCTTACCAGACAAGGCAGCCGGAGCTGTCTGTGGAACAAGGATGCATCATCTGGGGACACTGTGTGGTGATCACAGCTGTTCTGCAGGAGGAGGTATTGCAGTTACTTCATGAAGAACATCCTGGGATGTCATGCATGAAAATGTTGGCACGTAGTTTTGTGTGGTGGCCAAACACAGATGGGCAGGTGGAGGAGATGGTAATGCAGTTCAACGTGTGTCAATGTGTTCAAAATTCCCAAGCACCAAGCCCGCTTCAGCCATGGAAGTAGCCGAGTCGCAGATGGCAGAGGATTCATGTAGGTTTTGCGGAAGCTGGGAACTTGCAGTTCAACACATTGTGAGTCTGCGGTAGCAACACCAGTGGAAGTCAGGAAATCAACGGGATTTGCAGAACCACGCCCTGCAAAGCATGGGTCGGTGTTACCAGCAGAGGGAGACGCGGTATCACCAGCTAAGGGTGAGTTGATTTTTGAGTCTACAACATCCCATGAGTTTCCTGCGGAGGGGGAGTCTGCATCGCCGCCTTCGCCAGAGTTTCGAGGGTTCCCAGCGATGAGGCACCCAAGCAGAAACCGCAGGCCACCAGATAAGCTAAATCTGTAATGTTAAAGTGAGAGAAAAAAACAGTGGTAGAAAGGGAAGTGTTGTGGTTAGGATGTGGCTATGTTTAGAAGTGTGGCAACAGTGTTGCAGGCAACTGTAAGTGGCAAGATGGCGGCACTGTGTTGTAGCCTACGAGTAGCAGGAATGCTTAAGTGGAAATACGAGCTATTAAGAGTTCAACACGAATTGTAAACTACCTTTATTCAATTCTGATACATGCTAAACTTTCTGTGATGAGCAGTATAAATAGCCAGTCAAGTTCGTGTTCATCTGAATCATGTAATGCAAGAATATCGGCAACTACAGATCATCAACTACTTCACAATTACAGACTGTGCATTCTGGAGGCTTACTGACTCTGCTACTCTTGGTTTTTCTTAATCATTTTCCAGACCATCACCTCTAAAATCTTTAATATTTTAAGTAGGAACTGTTCTCTGAGTCTGTAGGCTACTGCATTATTTGTGTGTCTGAAATTTTACTTGAGGGAAAAATTGTATTTTAGTTGCTGCCAGGAATTGAACAAATATTGATGTTATAAGCACAAAATAAAAAACATGGACATTGTTATGTGTAGGAAATGAAACCATTAAGCCTTACGGTAATATTTCCGGGCAATAAATTCAACTGAAGGTAATACATTAATTTCGTAAAAAAAAAAAACATTTATTTGCACCAGCAGTTCGTATATATGTTGTGTAGTTAACCACAAATGTTCAATTTCTTTTAATTCCATCTTGCTTGATTTGGGGCAAAGTGCATCCAATATCCCCCTCCCTTCCCCCAGGTGAGTATAATGTGGTGTATGGCCAAAGTCCTGTTTTAAAGAAACAGCATTATAACTTCACATAAAGCGTAGGTAGAGCTAAGTGTTGCTTACAACTTCATAGCATAATTTACAGTAGGCTACATGTACAAAAAAAAAAGATGCAGCAAATTACCAACCTGCACATAAGCGACAGCAGGCTTGATGTAGGTTGCAGAGTTCACCTTGAGGCCAAACTGTCGCTTGAAGACGGCATTGAACAGGTGGCTGAGCGAGTCCGCGGGTCTGGCGGGGTCGAACAGCGCTCCCTTGTGGTAGCCCTGTGCCTTCAGAAAGCTGTTCGCCATCATTTGGAATGTGCCCAAGTACCTGAGGACATGTATGTAAATATTGTCAAGGCAGTTGGCCAAAACACAGTACACTTTTCATGGACTTACTATTGGTGTGTATGAAACTGTGACTCATGTTACAAAGCACTGTTGGTCCAGTGGTTAGACATTTGTATCTCATCTTTTAAATCGTAGGCCCAATTAGCCATATTGCTTCTACCTCAAGTAAGAACAGTCTCTTGATGAAATACCAACATATGAAACAGTTTAATCTTTATCAGGACTGGAAGGAAATAGTTTTGTTCAACATCGTAAAGTTGATACATTTTCCCATTCTCCTAAAATCTTTTCCCACATTTATTTTGTTTCCTGTGTTATGCTTTTCAGGTTCTGAGCCTATACTCTATCTGATATCTCCTTGTTCCTCAGCTCACTTCTTTTGGTGACTGCGAGTACACACATTTCCATGAGCCTAGCTCCCTCCGTCCCCATTTACCGGCATCTTTCATCATCCATGTTTTATCTGCATTTTATTATGGTTTTATAAAATACCTAATTTTGTTTAAGTTAATTTGACTGTTTGTTGTAATGATGGTGTAATCAGGCAGGCTGTCAAATTGAAACCTGACCAGGCCATCATATCATGTTACTGATGGGTACATGGTCAACACTATCCTAGTTTCCATCCACTGTGTAGTTGGGTCCGTTGATAACTACCTCTATTGTTTGCTACATACCTCCTCTCTATTCCTACTTAGTCTTTGCTTTGTATCAGTATTCTCTGTCTTGCACTTTTTTTATACCTTTAACTTCCTTGAGTTTCATAAGAGACGTATGTTATTTACAGTGTTGTTATGCATGCCCGAGCCACAAGTGTTTGAACATATAACTTAGGTAACTATAACTGTTTTTGAATTTTTTTTTCTTTTTATACAAATACCCTCACATTTACGTTTTGTGAGATGCTTTAGTGACCACGATCGAGCTGTAACACACTGGCGGAAGCTGACCAATGATGGTTCAAGTTCAACCCATCTTGTCCTGGCGTAACTCATATTTACAACCACTAAATTGATGCCAATGTAAATTAGAGCACATTATGTTAGCAAGGTCCTCTCTACTTTATAGTTTCTCTGCATAACTGTAACTGAGCAATATGATACACAAACAAACTTCAAATTTCATCACTTTGTGCCTATCCAGTCTTCAAATTTTTTGCAAGATACATAAATGTATGCTGCTATCCAAAACAAAAAATGCATAGAAAAAATACCATGGAGCAGAGAAATAGCAACGTAGGGGAGGAAAATTCTGGGAAACCCGACCTGTACCTGGGCAAAAACTTTCTGGATTAGCCATACCTATTTTTATACTGGCATTCTGATAGAGACCAGATGATTTCACTGCATAAGCATAAGTTGGTGGAAGAATGCATAGGTGAGGTGTTACTGGATGGAATTTTGGTATTTAGAAGTTTGTAGACGAAAATCTCTATTCTATACCCTCACACAGTATGTTGAAACATTGCACGGGGAAAAAATTGTACATTAACATACCTAACTACAAACATGAATAACCTCCTGCTGCAAATATAAAATCTCCGTTTGTGGGCAATCAAATCTGTACCATACGGAGTTGCCATTCCTGTACCTTTAGCGTTTAGCCCTCTTTACTCTTTGCGACTCGATAAGATGAGATGTTGGAAGTTAACTACCGAGTCGAATGGTATTTAATGTCAGAATGATAGAAAACATTTTTTTTTAGTCATTGTAAAGAATTTTATGCTATGATGTATATCATTGTTACATGAAAGAAATTAACAATGAATGAAAAAAGCTTTGAGGCTAAATTATAATGGGTTGTTGAACAAGATATATAAATAGTAAACTGTTTATGCTACACTGACAGCTAAAGCCTTATGCTGTATACTGCAGAGATGTTTCTACCTCTCGAGAACGTGAAGCTGGTGATACACACCTGGCCTGCGTATCCGGTTGTGCCACGTAGGCAGCCCAACTGGCCACGAAGCTGGTGAGTCCCTTGATCCATCGTCGCCGGAAGCTGTGGTTCTCCAACGAGCTGAAGATCTTCTCCGCCTGGAAGTTGCCGTGCTCGTCGGTGAAGAGCTGCAGGGTGGCCTCGAGGCCGCTGCTGCGCCAGAGGGTGCGCCCCAGCTCGGAGCCGCGGAAGTGGTCCCAGTACTCGAGCAGCGTGCTGAGGAAGGGTATGCCAGGGACCACTCGTGGTGCTGCTCGGGGGGGCTTCTGCGGGCCACCTTGCTGCGACTGCAGGAGGATGGGCAGGAGGTTGAGGAGGCCTTCCATGCCGCCACCCCCGCCCGCTCCTTGCTGCTTCTGACCCAGGAAGGAGGATGCTAGCCCCATGATGCCCTCCCAGTCCACACTGCCCCCAGCATCATTGTTGTTCACGTCGACATTGTTGTTCTCTCCGCCGTCCTGACCGCCGGCGAACAGGTTGACAAAGTTGCCGATGAGCTGTGGGTCTAGGCCTCCGGGGGTGGCCTGCCCCTGGAGGAGGGAGCCGATGCCGCCCCCGCCGCCCTGCAGGAGCCCCTGGAGCAAACCCCCGCCCTGTACCTGCTCCTGCAGGAGGGTACGCGCTGCCTCCAGGAAGGGGTTCTGCTCCTCGGCTGCCGCCCCCGGCCCCGCTGCCAGCGCCAGCACCAGCAGTATCTTAGCCGCCTCCATGGTCTCGCGTGTGAGGCTGGAGCGGTACTGAGTGACTCGCCTTGCTCGTGCGAGGCGGGGATGTGGGGCCTAGCGGTACCTGGCCTGCCGTTGACCTCCAGGCGGGTCGCACTCTGTGCGCGCTTCCCGCTTAGCGGCCGTTCTCCCGTTACCGGCACACACACACAAACTCTCTCCAGTCTGCCTTACCTCACATACTGCTTGCTACCCGCCTCCCGCCTTGGCTACCCGGGTTCCATTCCCGGCGGAATTTTTCGCATGTCGGAATCGTGTCGGACGAAGCCGCTGGTCTGCGGTTTTAATCTGGGATCTCCCGTTTCCCCCGCCCTTTCATTCCGGGCACTCATCTCGCTTCACCCTCATCGGCTCTCCCGACCGCGATGCAGTTGGAGCTGCGCGTCCAAGGCCAAGAAGCGAGGGAGCGATACGGGCGACACTAACACGCTCGCCTAGTGCCTCATCGCTCCTACGCGCAAGGCGTGCAGTGTTTCCGTCGTGACGCTGTACTGTGCAAATTAGATCTGTAACTGTGAGGGTTTATTACACGCGATGAAAGACCACAGATTAAGCTACGTCCGTATCTTTGTACTTTTCTCTTGCCGTTTAAGGAAACTGCACAGGCAAGTTTTAAAAATACGATATCTGACCATCTTCGCGATTTTTTTTCTCCAAGAATATACTAAATATGACGAAAGTAAAATAATAGGGACGTAGATAATTGTTTTTCATATTTTCTAACATAAAGTCGTATTTGCAGAACATTTATTTACCGAGATACGCGTATTCGCGCAAACAACTATTTCACAAAAAACAAAAACGTGCAGGTCCATATACCTAACTCTTAAATCTCTTCACTCACTCGACTACTGCTCTCGGTATATGGCTACCGTTCGGGAGCTATCCTAATTTAGGATTCCCGTGGAGCCGCGGTGGTGTAGCGGTTAGGCTACTCGCTACACACCTACTCGAACCGGGTTTGATCGTCGGCGGGGTCGCTCCCGGATGTCCTCGAGTGGGAATCACGCCCGACGATGCCGCTAGTCGGCGGGTTTCCTCAGGGTTCTCCCGTTTCCCGCGCCCTTTCATTCCGACGCTACTCCATAGTCTATAGGCTGTTCACGATAAAGTGAGCACTTTTTAAGGCCCTCCCAACAGTCATTAACCGCTAATAAATATATCTTATTGCAGCCTCGGGCATTAAATTTTGATGGTGGTGAAATGTATACACTGTGTTGATTGGTCACATTGCAATGTTTATATTAAAAAGCTGTCAAGACCTCGATGTTAAGAGCCGCACAAATCTTTCCACGCGCTCTGTTATAGGCCGTTCACGGTAAAAATGAGCACTTTTGAAAGCCCTGCTTAAGATCTATTTTATGCACGTTGTGTGTTCTTCCGCCTTTTGTAAAATTATCATTGGCATGGGCCTCGACGCTTTCTTCATGCGTCGGTCAAGTGAAACTGTAAAATTATTAGAAAAGTAAGTAGTTTAAAAATCTGCTAATGTTTTTCACTTCGACGCATTGAAATAACAGAAAGCGATAGAAATATTTAAGTTATCGTAAATGGTTACCCAACACTTTTTATTCAACTTTAATACATGGAACTACTTTCCCCTCCATTTTTACCAACTTTACTGAGCACATGCCACTCAGTGCGCCCTTTAAAATATATGCAGGTAGGAGCAGTGACTTTTTTTTCTAGGGTTGATTTCAAAAGTGTTCACTTTATCGGGAACAGCCTATACTCATGATTTCCCGAAATCAGCCCAGGCGAATGCTGGGATGGCTCCTTAGTATGGGAGAATGAGTGGAAAGATTTGGGCTGCTCTCAACATGGAGGTCTTGAGAGCCGATGAGGGTGAAACGAGGTAACGATGGAGCAGCGCCGGAATGAAGGGGCGCGGGAAACTGACGATCCCCGAGAAAATCGGCCAAATGGAGTGGCTCCGTCGGGATCGAACCCGGTTCACCTTGGTAGGAGGCGAGTAGCCTAACCACTAGACGGCCGCGGCTCCCCTCAGTATGGGTCATGGCCGATTCCTTCCCCGTGTTCCCTCCTCTGAGCAACAGGTTCCCTCCCTAAAGGCCGGTTCACATTGAGAGGTCACATGGAGCTTGTTGCGTTAAGGCCCTTACACATTTGAAAACTTTAACATGTGACTTAACGTTTGCTTTCCGACATGTTGTTTCTTATGGAGCTTGACACAATGGATCTGTCAAAGGTAAAGTCAAACACTCTTGACTTAATGTTTTCGAAAAGTTGAAATTTAAAGTCAAAGTCAAGCAGCCTTTTTGCCGAGAATTTAGCAGAGGTTGTGTGGAAAGTGCGTTATTTTATTGTAGTGCGATTTTAATCTCGGTATATTAAACAAAGCTCGTCTTAAATTAAATAAATGGCAAATGAATATAATTTGAAAAGGAAATATATGAATGAATTTACATATTTTAATTTATTAATCAAATAATTTTTTTGTTTTGAAATAGACTTAAAATTTATATCAGAAGTTTATTTTTAAAAATGGTACTTAAAATGCATTCCTGGACAACGTTATAATTATTTTCATAAGAAGATACACTTTTTTTACGAAGCTCGCAGAACCGATGTTCAATTGTCTGAGATCTGATTTTACAATATTGTATTGAGTATTGGTGGTTTCGTCAGGGGAAATGAAACGTAAAGTCAAATGCTAAAGTTTTTTATTGTGTAAGAAGCTTTGAGACGGATTTTCCACCCGCCATCTTGAATTTATCGATTTTTCGTCAAACTTCCCAAATTTTATCGAACTGCCACAGCTCCGCTAAATTTATTTATTTTTAGCTGGTAACTGTCGAGGCGAAACGCGAGATTATTTCTTGCGGACGATTACAAAGGCAACGATATCAACAGTAAACAAGAAATACTGACCTCAGACAATGCACTAGGCAATGCTCTGTACTTTGTTGTTCCGAAGAAAATTGATACAAAACTGTATTTCCAGAGTATGGCAAAAATTCCGTAAATCCAAGATGGGTGGGTCTCTGCATTAACTTTGCGGTGTCGTTATGTTCAAATATAGTTCTCGTAGCAGTGTGTTCACAATTGAGTTAAGAGCGGCGCCGCAAAGGTAAATATTTCAAGCGAGAAGTTAACCCAACTTCAACTAACACAAACGTAGTTTTGGCCAATCGGATACGAACGATTCTTATGTTTTATGCATTCATTATTATTCTTACCAACTTATAACTTTAATGTTTATTATGACTTGTTTCGTTTTATGCGTAATCAAACGTCATTTAATTATAAACAAATTAATTATATAAGAACTGTTGCCAAAGAAAATATCTGAGGGCAAATTGGCGTTAATTTAAGCTAGAGACGAGGTTGTTATTGGCGCGTAAAGGAAAATATTATAATAACTGCTCTTGCGTCTGTTTGATTGCAAATATATTTGTGTAAATTTTCCAGATCAGAGAAACAATATTTGGAAATACAAGATTACAGTTTATTAGAGATGAGACTTATTTCAGTGTGAACACTTGTGCTATTTTACATTTAAAAAAATTTGGTTTGTCTGTGTTGGGTACACGGCCGTTTGTTTTGCTTTAATACGTCTACGTTGACGCGCTCGGACGCCGTGATGTATATTTTACGTTCCTGGCACCGCTTCACTCGATCATATGGGGTTTTGTGGGTATCACTGGATTGCTTCTGAGATGCTCTTTCCAACCGCATACGATTTCTGTATTCCGACTTGGCTTTTTGACGAGTGTATAGGCCGGCGTTGTATTTAGTTTTCTTAAATTTTTTTACATAAAACTCGTACACTTTCACCATAACCACGCCACGCAAATGTTTTTATACACGCAATCGATTGGTCTTGACGAGAGCTGTCGATTTAAACTTAAACGAGCGTCGTAGCTTCTCCTAGTCAAAAGTTATACTACCCGGAAGTTATGAGACTCGGCGAAAGAAGTCAAAATTGTCAAAATTACTGCCCCCCCCCCCCCCCCCCCCTCCTCCTTGTTTACTCACCGTGCGGTGATGCTTCGCAGTCCTCACTCAACTAACATATTCTTTGATCCTTTGTAAATCGATTAATGTAATTGAATTTTGGATGTAGACGATAGATTCGGAGCTGCAATGCCAAACTATATACTCCGATTTTATCATCGGATTCTCTGGATTGCCTCTTACTATGGTTGCAAATTTAAAGGCGTATTCACGTCAAAACTTTGACACATAGTTGACTCAAAAGTAACATAGCGAATTCTGTGTCATAACACTAATAGGCCTCGAGGGTGCTTGTCGCCGGAAAAAAAAAAGTTAATTATTTTATACTTGTACGAAACACCGTTCTACGCTAGGCATTGCTTATAAGTTTTCAATTGAGTAAGAAACTTTGCCGCCGTACTCGGAGTGCGACCAGCCTCGACGCCTAGCGCCGTGGTTCCAGGGCGTGAAATACCTTCAACTGTAAAAAGATGACGCAAAATAAGAAGCAGCGTGAGCGGAGGACAGAGACAGAGAGAGGATGTGGTTGACCTAGCCGTTGCTACAGGCCTACTTCCCTACCTCCGCGGACAAAGAACCGTGCTGCCGGCCTTTTCCCTTCCCTACTCTACTCTACCTGCGCCTATGCTCTACATTTCACGGGATTGGCAGTTTGAACGGAACATAGCTTGATCGTACTCCGCCGCGCCACACAACACGCGGAAACATAGTGTATAGTCTGTTCACGACTGGAACAGACTTTCTTGGAATCTTCCAGACTCCCATTTTAAGCAATAGATTTAAAAAATCGTTAAAGCTTCGGTAGTAAGTATGTCCTTTATTCGTGCTGCCAAACTAACTATACCCGTGCCGGCCACGGTTTGTAGTATCGGTGCATTCAGTCAACTGCTTGGGTGTTTTTCAAAAGTCTTTTCAAATCATGAACAGACTATAGAGTAGAGTGTAACATGGCGTTTTTACCTCCCCCCCCCCCCCCCCCCCATCATAGTCTTCTCTCTCCCCCACCATGAATTAGACTTAAAAAAACGTCGGCTGCGGAGAAAACGCACATATACATACGACTTATGGCGTAAAGTTGATGCCAGGAGTGGTACACATCGTTGGAGCTCGACCTGAAAGACTAGGAGAAAATCTTCGAGATGGAAGGGTTCAGTGTGCGGTTAATGTGTAAACGAATAGATACTTGTAAACAACTACAATTGTCTGTCGCTGTCATCTAGTTATTTCGTGGAAACATAATTGTTACGACTCTGTAGCGTACTTGGGATTTAAAATATAGATTACTTAAGGTTGAAGTAAAGCAACAGCCTATGGAGCACTGCACCCGGCTATACAACGTCAAGAACTCATAAAAAAAGTAGCACAGACGCCATAAGAATTGTTATAAAAGTGTGCTCTATGCTGTATATGAAAGAAGAATGTATATATTTTGCAACTTAAATAGGCCTATTATACTTTTTAAATGGATAAAATTAATCGATCGTTAGAGTCCGCATTTTTAACCAGATTTAAGCACATTTCCGTTTTGGATGCTTCGGAAAGAAGAATTTACGAGAAAACCTTCAAGAAAGATTGTCTAATATTTACTGTGATAGTGTGTAATAAAATCATGGTAATAATGTATAGTATCAATTTTATAATTAACTTATTTACATCAGTTTCAGCCATAAATGTTTGTGACAAATGGACGCACATAAAATCTATTATAATGATTATTTCCTACATTATTATTACAATTTTCTTACATACAATCATAGTAAACATTATGACGATATTCCATGACGAAGATTTCCTTGCAAATTCTGCTTTCTGAAGCATACAGAATGGAAATATGCTTAAATTTATAAAAATACAGACTATTTAAATCGATTATTTTTTTACATTTAAAAAGTATGTTTTAGCAAATTATTTTATAACTTTGCAAAATATTACATTCTTCTTTTATGTACAGCATAATTCGCGCATTTCTGACAAATGTTTATGGTGTCTGTGCTACTTTTTTTTATGAGTTCTTCGCGTTGTATAGTCGGGTGCAGTGCTCCATAGGCAGTTGCTTTATTTCAACCTTAAAACGTATTTCACAACTTTCCACATCATACAGACGCTGTGTTCCATATCCAGTAACTACGTAATACACTCGTGCTCCATGTCCATATACAGAGATATGAACCGCCCTTGGGTGAAGAATCTAGAGATTTGGGCGGCTCTTAGGCCGGGAACACACGGCAAAGCTCCACGGACCGGGGTCCGGACCTTCCAGTTTTGATGATACATGGAGAGGCATTGGGCAGCACACACGGCTGGGCGCCCGTGGACGGGTACCGGGCGTTTTCCGGTGCCGTGTGTTCCCGGCTTTAACAGCGTGGTCTTGAGATACCGTCTTTGGGATTCAGCACTTTAGACCATAAAGGCCCGGCTATAATCGCGTTGACACAAATCTTTAAACGCTAAACGTTGCCATAAGAAAACTGGCATGGCTACGACTCGGGTGGCGACCCTCGTGGCGGACAGTCGAGTTCGTCGGGAGCCTGGGTGGCTCAGTTAATGATGGCTTCGCGCATCTGCTGGGGGCGGCCCAACGATCAACGCGGAGGATGTTGGGGGTATCCCGAAGTGCTGAAACATGCGAAGTGTGGCGAACCACTCCACTGCTGGATTCTGCGGGCTGTCAACTGTAGATGGAACAGCATCGGAACTTGGAAGCAATGACGTCAGCCTTCACTCGTGGGCCAGCGGATTCGTCTCCACAACTGGTAGCTCCTGGATGTCCCGCCTAGCGCTGCTCACCTACGACCGAGGGAGATTTAGAGGAGGGGGAGGGTGTGGCTACCTGACGCATTTCTCCCCACCTTCACCCACGATGTGGAGCTCCTGATGTCGGCGCAGAAGAGTGAAGATGGAGTAGGTGCCATGACTGAGCTGCCCGGGTTTCTTGCGCCCTCGGCTGGAAGCTCAAGGACCCTGCCTGAAGTCACTGCTGTCAGTGTTGCTGTGCGGGTGGTCAGGCTGCCCGCGCAGGAACATGGATGGCAGTTCCATCTCAAGGACGCATGTGCCTTTAACATGCTGGCCCAAAGCCCCGCCACCTTTCTACTAGATTCTTCACTCCAATATTAAACAGCATGGACTCCACACCCGCTATCTCCTTTAGCATTTTCACTAATGCTCCCACGAGTTTAACTCCTTTTCTGTCAGTATTGGTTTTACCATACCCCTTCTTAATGTAGCTTTAACTGCACTGCACTTAGGGAGGTAGACATGGCCCCAAAGTGATGGCCATGCCTACTCATTCCCTCTCGGCTGCGATGCCCGCCTCCTTTGTATTGAATGTCATCTCCTTTAGGCGTAAGGGGCTCAGCCCTGAGATGCAATTAGAATCCGACCCTACCTTCAGACTTACACTTAACACTTAAAATAAGGTAGTTTTTTTGGGGGGGGGGGAGGTATGGCTACAATATACGTTAAAAGGAATAAAAATAAAAAGAATGTAGGTTTATATATACAAATATTTTTGTTTGTGTTTGAAATTTAAAAAGAACACTTTGTAAGAAAAGATATTTCGTGGACTTGATAGTTGCACTCAATTATTTTTTAATGCATTTTGCGTTATTTGTATATTGATTTCGTATAACATTAACATATTATATACGTACTGCGATAATGGTGCTATCTGCTATTATTCGTCTGTAACATTTGTTTTCAGTTGTTTGTAACGTCTTGAATTCCGATTGGCTGGCGTGAAACGCAAAACGCAAAGACTTGAGAGTTGACCAACTTCTACCTACCGCGTTGCGTTTTACGTTTAGCGCCATGGCAACGTTAGCCAGAGCGTATAAGATTCACGGATTCATGTCTTATTGTAACGCCAACGCGATTGTAGCCGGGCCTTAAGTTGTATATATGTTTTCGCCATCTTTATTAGTGATTAACCTGCAGCCAAAGTTTTTAGAAACTCTCTATAACGACATATCGTGGACGTTTACCTTGGGAACACGATGAGCCTGGGTCGAACCCCGCGGTCTACAATCAAACGAGCTGCCCCAATTAAGAAATATAAAAATTTTCCATCCTGCAAAATTTTAAAAATTTCACTTGAGTACAATAAATGGACAGAATGTTTAACTTTTACTTATTGGCGTATTGTGATGTTATTAATGTTTGACTTGTTTATTATTGCGGTGACTTAAGATCATTTAGAATATGTGTGTAAAATTATACTCATAATTTCGTTTGTTAAATATTATAGGCCTACCTACTTGCATTCGGTAGGCCAAATTGAAGCAAGTTTATAAATTGATATATTTTAAGTAATTTGAAATGCCGGTAGTGTAGGTTAGAAACTGGAATTTCGTCAGCAGTCAGTTATAATATAAATTGAGGTTTACTTTCGGATAGTCAATAAGCCTTGTGTATGTTTACGTTTTCTAGATAGGAAATTATATTATTATTATTATAAAATCATCATCATTATGACTATGTGAGACAACTCACCAAGGGACATAATTATGAAAATTAGCCATAGCCATAGGACACAAAGAGGCAGGGCAATGATAAACGAGAGTACAAGAGACAAGACGTCATACGCACACGTGAAACAATCAATGTGCGATGTATTACATAGGTGCGCAGAAACATTGAGGTATATCGTATTTCCCCCCACCACCCCTTTTAAACCCAAACCTCCCTTTTTTCCCCCCCAACGACCAACCAACAAAACTTTATATTATTCTCATGCTGTTTAGCATCTTAATAAGTTGTGCAGCTATAGCAATCCTAATTAAAGAAAAATTACTTAACACACTGTAACGTCTGGTTATTTTATACGCGCGATTTGCATTTCAACACACTTTAAGTTAGCATGCAAATCTATCATTAGAGCACATGCGAGTTTATTTTGTAAACAAATATTATGAATGTCGTATGTTTCACATGTAATATATCATAATTTCATTTTCTTAGTTCTACGTAATATTAATGTACACGTAGCAACTGAAATGTTAATTTTCCATATGTGAATTGTTGTAATTTTATTTTGTTTTGTGAGATTTCGAGTAACTTGTTTATTGTGTGCATGTTGGCAACATTTAGGAGCACCTTTTTTAATCGTCACGGTATTGGAAACCACCCTGGGATAAGCCCTATGTACTCTGTATTAATTTCAATATTTAACCACTGCCGATAATGGGTGGTAATGGAATGTTCCATACTCCATCTTGAATTAAGTGGGTCAGAACGGCAGCAGGCCAGTGAGGCCTTAGTTCTACATTAAAAATATTAATTAAATATTTTTAAGGATAATTAGACCCCAAAAAGTATATTACAATTTGAGTGAAAAACCAACAGTACACGGTACTACCATCAGGACAGTTGGAAAGTCCATCTAACATTGTTGACTCAACTAATATTCGAACGCCCTCTTTATTTGGTGAGTTCCTCATGATGAATACAGTTTTTGAATTTGTAGCAGTTGAACACCTTCGTCAAGGAATCGGCAACCATATATTTTGTGGACACATACTTGAAACATATTTTCTTGCTGAGAACTTTTTCATGGAGGAAGTGTTGCCTTACATCAATGTGTTTGGTTCTAGTTTGATAAGTCCCATTCATTGCAAGATTTCAAGCTCCTTGGTTGTCCACAAATATGATTGTAGGAGTCTTGCCATTGGATGGAATTATATCTTGAGAAAGTTCTCTCAACCATAGTGCTACCTGAGTTGCGGCAGACATTGACATTTACTCAGCCTCAGTTGTTGAAAGGGCAATAGTTGGTTGTCTTTTCGTCCACCAAGATATAGGAGCTTTACTCTTCAAAAATTGTAGCCGGTCACGGACCTTCGCCATCAAGGTCGCTGGACCAATCAGCATCACAAAATCCTGAGATGGTTCATTTCTCATTTCCATCAAACTCTAGCTTCCATTGTGAAGCCCATTTTATGTAACTAATAACACGTTTAACAGCTGCCCAGTGTCCCTTGCCCGGGTTGCAATTAAATCTGGTCAATTAACTGATCGCATAGGCTATGTCAGGTGTGAAGATGTGTGCAGCAAACAGGAGCTGGCCAATTGCTTCCTGGTATGGAATATTTCTCATTTTGTCCACTTCTGCTTCTGATCTTGACTTCGTAAATTTTTCATTGGCACTCATAGGGGCCGAAACAGGTTTACACTGATCCACATCAAAGCGCTCGAAGACTTGCTTGATGTTAGCTTCCTGATTGAGCCAAATTTTCCTTTCTTTGTGGTCACGAGTCAATTGGAATCTAAGGACGAATTTAGATTCTCTAAGACCAGTCATCTTAAGCATCTTCGAAATTTGCGATTTCACACAATGCTTCAGTTTTCCATCATTTGTAAAGATCAAAAAGTTATCAACCTACACAGTCACAAATAGCATCGTTTAACCATCCACTTTGCAAAATATGCAAGAATGAAATCTTGAAGGATGAAGCCCGATGCTTTTCAAACATTAATCCAATTTGTTGTTCCACTCTCTGCAGGCTTGCTTAAGTCCATATTGACTTTTCTTTAGTCGACATATTTGGTTCGATTTATTGTCATATTCTGGGGGTTGACGCATGTAAATTGCATTTGATGCTGAATGCCTGAGGATTTGAAAGATTCACGAAGATCATTATTACAATATTCCCCTCCATGGTCGGTATGAAAATCTTAATTTTACTGCCAACCTGGGTCTAAACATGCCGTTTAAAGAGTTCAAAGTGTTCCGCCAATTGGTCCTTCGATTTTAAGAAGTAAACAAATGATTTGTGGCTGAAGTCATCAAGAAAAGTCAAAATGTATATCGATCCAGCCAAAGAACTCACTTCCTTTGCACCAACCAGGACGGAATGCACTAACTCTAACACAAGACTGGTAGTCGATAGGCGAATCACATGTTGGGAAAGACAAACAGTGGCTTTTGCCTAGCATGCATGTGTCACAAATGGTGGAACGTTTCACATGAGATGGAAATTCAATTTCATGAGCTATACCACGCAACTTCTTCAAACTATCAAAATTTATGTGAGCCATGCATCGGTGCCATAGATTGATGTAAGTACATAGCATAGAGTATACATTATCGGTAGACAGTACATCTTACTTAAATATACAGTCCACCAAAGTTTCAGAAGCAATCAGTTTATTTGCCGAGTTGTAAACTCGACTTCCTGTGCTGTCAAACACAAGAGTATTTCCTATCAAAACAATTCGTCATATGGACAAGAGGTTTACTTGACTATCAGGTACATGTATCACTCACCTGAGTGTCAGAGGTGTTACCACAAATATTCATAGGAAGAACCATATTGCCAGTGGTATCTGATACCATTTAATTTTTTTGTGGCAGTAATTGTCAATGTAGGTGTTTTTTCTAGAATTTTCAAATTGTCTTGAGTCACTACATATATGAATTGAAGAATACGAGTCAAGATACCAGTCAACATTCACTAGCAAAGGCTATTGCATCGAAAAAGCAGCTGCAAACATTGATTTCGTACTGTTACTGGGTTTGATAATGTTCTTTCTACTCGTTACTTGGTCACAGTTTCGCGAGATGTGGCCATACCTGTTACATTCATAGCAGCGAGGTCCTTTTTGGTATGTTTTTCCAGAGATGTGGTCGTTAATGAAATTGTTATTGTTCCTATGCGATATTCTTTTGGAACTAGAAGTGTACAATGCCGAATCACCCTTGTCATATGACGATTCGGATTTCACCGATGTAATATCCTGTATCAATTTCGCCGTTATAGAATCTCCAGTCACTCGGAGCCCCGAACTTTCAATACCCATGATCATTGGCTCGTATTTACTAAGTAAACCAGCGAGGTTTATAGCACCAGTCAATTCATCACTAACTTGTAGACCAACACAGATTGGATACAACAACGACATTGCAAACAAGACTACAATGTAGAGAGCCGATGCGACATCTACAGGGCAGGCGTAAAGTTCTTGTAACAGTGTAGACTCGACTAATATTCCAACATAAGGTACCTACCTTAATAAACATTATAAAAATTAACACAGTTCGCCAGCACTGGAGCACTATTTTCTTCCATTATTCGAAAAGGTATTCGAAAATTCCAATATTCGTAAGGGCCTTTGTTTGCAATACAGGTCTAAAATAGAGGTTATGTTGGCTGAATGGTAGAATGACATATAAGCAGGCACTTTTAATATAGATAATATTGTTTGCCGAATAATGATTATTGGCTCTGGATGGGAAAGCCCAGCATTAATATTACAAGGTATCACAGTGACGCCTTATGGTATATCGGAATAGGCTAGGTTAGATTTTGTGGGGCATTGAAGTGCGAGGTCTTTGGAAAATGTTGGTATTACCCTTGGTGATCTCGGGGTGCAGCAGACCATACACCAGGGCGAAACCTTCCGTCGATGATGACCTCTGCCCCTCAGATGTTGTAATTTCTGTAGTATTATTGCTTGTTGTTTATTTATTAAACTGTAACCCATGGGCTGATTACACACCATGCTGATAAAGTGACTTTTGGCGGTAAACTTATTCATGCTGTTATGTCTCGTGTTGTGGACTATCATGGCTGACCACACACTTATAAACATACTTACGTTGGAAATAAACACTTAAGTCATGAATATGCTGAAAAACAATGTAAAATTATTGAATCATTTGTAGCACGTATTCTAGGGGCCCATGGCCTTACATGCGTTCTGGTTACCGGAATAAGATACACGCTGATCAGTTCTCAGTGGCATTCATTCGGTTAAAATTCTACCACTTTACTTGGAAGCAATTTGTATGCTGGTAATGGGCTTTACTGGCCATCATTGGTGACACTACAAATGGCGTGAATAATGCCAACATTTTACCGAAAGATGACGCTTCCCAGAGAGACGTAAACTCGAGGGAAGTGAGGTCGTTGTACCGGGAAGCAAATACAAATTGTTCCAAAATGATTAGAGAGTCTATTTCATGTTAAAGTAATATTTTCAAAAAGTTGTATGCAGCCCCATGCGAGGGAAAATGCGGAGTACGATCACACGGTCTTCGATGCTACACACTTACTGTCTTCCCACCCTGGCGCATGAGCGGTCAAGAGAAAGTTTGTGCACCAAGGAGGGACTAATTCCTCCACTTAACGCCAGAGGGGGGTAAGAGATGGGGTTGCCACGGTGTGGTGGTGGGTAAAAGAATAAATTTTATATGGAGATAATAGATTCCAGGGAAATCTGGGGAATTTTTGTTATTGTTACCCGGGTGCCATGCATCACTAGCATGATGTCATACTCTGGTAGAGAATTCTCTTGTAGTCTCGGGTCGTTCTGCCGACGACCAAATTAGTATCCTTCCTGACGTACTGGCACACCTCGTTGAATAATACTTACTGATGACGAAAATTAAGTTGTTTGCATGCTACACCATGGCCTATTCGGTCTAATTACACGGCCACAGTTACACTTGAAAACAGTACGAAGAATTAAGTATATACAAAAGCAAACACACTTGGTACGATAGACAAAAGTTTCTCTTTAGCAAGAAGTAGGGCCAGCGCTCTTAAAGGTCCATATACTGACCTGAAATAATAGACATGTTTCTTAAATCTAAAATTTATTCAGGTTTGCTTTTACTTATTCCCTAGGAGACAACTTGCTATGGCATGCACCAATGCTTAAGCCTGTCATCTGATGGTAAGGCGACACTGAAAAATGGCTCATGGCCAACAATAATTTAGTGAAATGAAAGCTTCCCCAGGTGATGCAAGCACTGAGGAAGTGGAGGAGAGGTGTCTCGAGCAGCTAAAACGAAATGGTTCCAGTAATTAAGTCCATGGAAGGTTAATGATCAGTTCACAAAGAAAAAGTATCACTCGGGCGTGAAAACGTAAGACACGACACGTAAGCGACCTGTTCCTCCAGACACTGATATCTTACTAACTACAAAGACGAGATTCGCTGGCTGGCTGGCTTTCGGTGCCGGCAAGTCACGTGGAACTACTTTCTAGTATAAATAGCCATATGCTAGACTTGCCGCGCTTACTACACTTTAAAAAGACACACATCATACCTCCTTTACAACACGCTTATAAGTCACATAGAACGAACAAGGTGAGTGAGATGTGGTTGAAAAAATGTGGAATTAACAAAACAGAAAATAATGGAAACACATTACACTGTGAGTAATAAAAGGATGGCTGGCATTATTTAATGCCTGTCCAAGTCTATTACCTGTGTATTGAATGGTGTCGGTCTTAAAACCTTACTTGATCCTATGAAAATTGAAAGTAGATAGTGAGAGTTCATATTCCTCCGAACCATGCGACTCGTGGCTTCTGTAGCCACATGCTGCACTAAATAGCACTCACACTTACACTATGCTGCACTGCCTGCACGATGTCTCACCATCCATGCGTACTATCTGCACGAGTCGAGTATTGATGAACGCTGTGCTTCTTGAGTACTGAGTAGTGGGCAAACAGTCTTAAGAGGCAGTGCATATGCATCACCATCTTATGCTTAGTCACTAGAGTTACTTAATTCTAGGAGTTAAATTGATATATATAATAAATGAACCCTTGATAACCTCAGTGTTTTTTGTTGAGTATTATGAGTCCTGCCCGCCATAGGCAGAGTAGAGTCAGTGTTTGTCAACAGCTGTGTAAGGGTGCCTTCCCCTTATGCTTGTATAGTGGTAGAAACCATTATTTTAACATCAGTTCTGGTAAGTGCAATATGAACACTGAAACCAGCATGATGACAACCTCCAGAAATCCATGTGGCCGTCGGCCCACAACTCCAACATTTGTTCAACTGAGCTGGAGCCAGGCAGTACATGATCTCGCCCCTGCATTGGTTAAGAGACAGGGCGACCCACATCGTTCCTGAGAGGGGGCACATGTCACTTTGAACAACCAATCTCTGTGAGGATCTTTAGGATCAAATGTGTCGTTGTTCGCAAAGTGAATATATCTTCGAATAGTATCAAACCTATTGCGGATCATTATGTCAACTATTGGAAGATATCTGCTCTCAGTAAGCCAGTACAGTATGTATTGTGACAGCCAATAATGCCCATGTACAACATAATTCCCAAGTACTCCTCTATTTTCGATGTGGCAAAGTTCGGTGTCACATGATCCGTCCAAAAGCATATTTACTGCTTTGATAGACAATATACTCAATAAATTCTTCGTTGTAGAATAAACGAAAACATTCGAGAGGAGACATTAGTTCTGATGGTGGATCAGGAATGGCGTCTTGCCATTCTGTTCTTCACACAACATATCTTCTGGCAAACGCCAATCAACTTGAGGCTTTTTTTTCTGTCTTTTCCCTGCCTGCACAACTCTGGCTGGACAGTGATTACAGATACTGCTTTTGACTGGTTTGAAGTGGACTGCCCTGCTTCACTTATGTCTATTATTTCCTCCTGAACAACTTCATAAAAAAAAGTCCATACGTTCAAATGGTGGTTCGATGGTGAGGAAGCACTAATTTTGTAAGATATTTTCAGTGTCGGAATCACTGTCACAGTCATTGTCAAAGTGAATAAAGTCTGGGGTAAAGAAAAACCAGATAACATTTCAACTTCTTTATGCTTTTCCATTGTGAAAATAATGTTTTGGAAAAAATAATGTCCCTTTACCAAAATGCCAATAATTATACTCACATGTTCACAGGATCAGTCATATGAGACCATTGATACCACATGGTAACATGAAGATTTCACTCACTATTTTATATAAGTATACTCTCACTTGACGCATTGCGCCTCCAGAGGTGCTTTGATGTGTCGTGTTCCGCCTGGGAGAAGGTGTTGAACAGTAATGGATGATGTGGCCGGCACCAAGTTCGGAGAGTGAAAAATATTGAATGGGGTCGTACGGCCGATTGCCTAGGGCGACTCTGGATACGCAGACAATATGAAGGAGAGAAAATTTAATCGTCAGTTAAATTATGTTGAATATAAAATATTTCCTTTGTGGCGATGCTGTCGGCCACTTCGCACACCAGTATTATAACTGGATCTACTCTGCTTGAGGGAGGTAGAGCCCGAAAATGCAAAACATGCACTGAAATACACTTTAAAGTTGATGCTGCTATTAGGGCACAGTGCCCGATGAACTAAGGAGAGTTAATGCAATAAAACACGTATATTAGGATATGACAGTTTTATTACCGCAAAGGTACAACAAAATGTTGCTGCACATATGAATGTGAACCCTTGGTTAAGCAGACCCATCACTCTGGACCTGCTGGTGGTCACTACTGTTGAAAATAAATCAAGGGGGCCTTAAGTTATAATTAAGTAAAAATGTGTCTCACACGTTAAATCCTGGTGTGCTACTCAAGTTGCAGGGAGACCTCCACTCAGGTAGCTAAGTAATCAAATGTTCCTGGATTAACGTTAACTATTGCAATGAAATTTTACAGCTTAAATTGAAGTGTCGAGGGGGGTAACGGAAAGCTTACCGCATACGCTGCCACTTGTCTGGAGTGCTGAAGTCTGACTAACTACATGGCGTCGGCTTCACAGCACGTCCAGCGCCAAAATGAAAACATGAAAAAAACGAACTTAATAATTAACATGATTATTGAAACTGACATTGTAAATAATTATGACTGCTGAACTAAAACATGTTGGTGACATACTTGCGATTGCCGGAGCCCCAAATATGGTTAAGATTGTGATGTCACGAGTATGTCACTGCACTTTAAGAGTGATATTAAATGAAATGATGCCTCAGATGGATGATTCTCGATAGATGATTACATGTTCACTCTTATAGTTAACATATTTATGTCGGTGGGTGTCGTAATGTTGGTATTTATAGGAATGTGTATAGATATGACGACACATGGATTTCATCATTAGGGGCGGAGCTACAACCTGTCTTCTATGATATGTTATCAACTCTCTATTGCTCCGGTAATATGATTCCCTGTCTTTTAATGCCACTTTGAGCCATGTCGCACTCTGGATGCGGCCATGGGGCCCGTCGACTTCGCGCACATCGGAAAGCTGTGGGAATAAGCAGCGCCTCTTATCCCATTGTTCCCTCCAGTAGCTGTTGTGTCTAATGGTCATGGATTCATGGGACACACTCATTTAGGCTACATATTAATTCATCAGAAGTGTTATCTCTTGTGATGAATGTAAAATATTATGACCCATGGCCACGAATTACATGATAGTAAGAAAAGTATAAGTGCCATTCTCGTCGACCTGCACTGATAGAGACTGCGACCTAAAGATGTACGGTCGAGTGTTGCTGTATGGTAGATGTGTCTGCGATGGAACAAACGGGCACAAGTGATATATGGACGTTAGGAACATGTCACAGTAATGCTTATTTCTTCACACTATGCCACTGATACAATTTTACAGTCAGATACTAATAACATCTAAGGTATTACTAATAAACAAGAACATTTACTGCAACACTGTAAATGTAAACAATGGTGCAATGATACAACAGTTCGATAAGGAAGAATTATGGGAATCCCAATTGTTGTAACCATTTCCTGGGCTATTTTTAAGATTATATTATAATTGTGGCAATGTCATAAAATTAAAACATCTAAATTATAGGTCTTTCTAAAGTTGTTATAAAATGTTAAAATCGAGTTACAATATGGCTACATCAGGATGCGAGGGTTAATTCGTATGCGACAGTACATTTGGCACTGGAGTTGTGAGAAGTGTGAAGTATTGCTAATAATGTAATTGATTAATGCCTTACCTCGTACATCTCTTCAATCTCGTATTAATATTATTACATAACCTTTAGTTAAAAACATCTAAGAAGTACTAATTCTGCATGTATTTATTAGTTAACTGGCCGCATTTATAATTCTACATGTATTTCTTTGATCCCAGTATATTAATAACATTTTTAAACAGTATAAAACTTATAAGTGTATTTCGAGGAACAAACTTCTCTATTTTATTTCTTACGAGAAGATTCAGACGAAGTCATAGTTTCTGTGACATCCTAATGGCTGAGATCTACTGACATCATTAATTTTGAGCAAGCTCGTGTATCCTTGTATTTAGTGACCATTCATACTAAACTTCATGAATCCGCACTAGTACTACAACACATCTATTTCAATCAAACTTAGCCGCGCACACGTCACACTGGCTGTACACGGTGCGGACGGTGGTGGTCAGCTGGATGGGCTGGTTTCTCCTCCAGGCATGGTGAACGGTCTAGGGGTCAAAATGTGGCACACTTCACATCCCCCCCCCCCCCCTTCCCAAGGAGACAGTTCTCTTGTCGCTTGCATGCTCTGCTCATGTGCTAAATCTGCACGGCAGGCGCAGTCCACATCGCAGCCGCAGGTTGTAGTGGCTGCCCTGTTGTTTGCCTCTTCTTACATGTGGTACTGGTGCTCCCTCGTGACAGGCCGTGTCGTGACAGCTGTGGTTGGTGTATCCTGACACCCGCAGCCTGTACACTCTACACACTGGGGGAGTCGGGTCCGCTTCGATCAGCAGGGAGGGGAAGACATTGCCTCACCCTCTGATTCATTGCTGCCGCTCTCGTAGTCTAACTGTCACTGCTGACACTATCCTGTGACTGTTGCGGACTATTGTTCTGGGCGTACCCAAACACAAACAATACCGCCTAAGTGTTTCCAATTTCTTGTGTCTCCTCGGCATCACGACGTCACCGGTCCATTCGCTCACCTGCCAAGGGTTATCAGACACAAACGACTATTGCGGTGCATCTCACCGGACATAAGGGGAAACAGCTGCAGACAGGTTTCCTTCACTTACCATGTGGTTTCCATTTTCTCCCTCCACTGGATCCTGTGTAGGTGTCTCGGCGCCACGCATCGCAGCTGCAGTTGTAGTAATTTCCTCATTGCTCCCTCTTTTCTCTCAGGTGTGGGAGTGACATATCGAGGTATTCAAACTCACCTGTGTTAGGTAGTCCAAACTCTGTGTTACAATACTGAATAAAGAGAGATAAAAAAAAGTGAATGACAACTCGCAGGCTGACTGTGGTGGCTTCATCAGCTAGATACCGTGTGGAAGCTGGGGGTCGGGTGTCCCAGCTAGACACACTTCACACAGTGCTGTCATGATGCCGATAAATACTGTGATGATGTGTTGCGCTGTTACTTGGGGAAGCTGCGAAACTTGTGTACGGTGTGATGCAAGACGAGGGGTGGAAGAGGGGTGTGTAATTCCCCTCCATCACACTGTGGGAAACTGTACTGTTGAAGAGAGGTAGCCAAGAAAGGAAGAGAGGGGGTTGGCTCTGCGCCTCTCCCCTGCTGCGCGACCAATCCATGAGCTGGGTGCGGTCGTAAATACACACATGTGGCTGATGTGACGTGTGCTGTCAACTCCCTTATAACAGGCGAACATGATGTGAAATGAATTTTACAAACAGAGGATGTAAAATGTCCGTTTTAGTTGACATGTCACAATGTTTCCATTTTGGTTGACCCTGCTGGCCTGAGCTCGCACTTAACTTGACATGCGGATATGTCCGTGCGGGTCGCATGAGAGGTGAGCAATATTTACACATTAAACAAGGCACCTTTACTTCAAAATGTTCCGTTGCAATGCAGCTTCTTGCAGCATAGTGAATGTTCATTCTTCCGCTATCATGGCAGTGTCCAGGCACGCTTCACGTGCAGAAATGCAACCTGCCGGGCTGTTACTGTCCATGTACGGTGTGAATACAATTTTGCACGCTGTGGTTACACACATAGTGGGTGGTGGGGCGACAGTAGCATCCTGACAAGTGAGCACTTCGTTGTTTAAATGTCTTTGTGTGGGAACAGGTTGCACACATACAGGTGCTACTGTTTTAGTGTTTGGCTGTCGAATTCTCAGTGGGCGGTTACATCATCCCTTGTGCCAATGATAATGTGTGATGGGGCAGAATCAGCAAGGATGGGATGGGCGTGATGGCTGCTACCATGTCCCACAGTCCACTGCAGTACTCTTGAGTGCAGCAGGAGTTAGCTCGCTGTTGCTCCGACTGGCGCACAGCTGCGGTGCATCCGCAGTGTGCAGTAACGATTACTCTGGCCGTCCATGTGGCGCTGTGTTTACAAACACAGAAGTGGGCATGGCAGAGAGTTGCTGCATGTCTTGTCTGGACAAATTGCTTCCGACTTTGGAAGGGGGTTTTGCGACTGTCATAACACATCATGTTGCTGGTATCATGAACTGTCCATTTTGCAATGATGACTGGGGCACTGCTGTCTGTCTTAGATGCGGGTACGGTTGACTGTTCAAACAAGGGAGAAAATGAGACTGTTGATTTTCACTTGGTGTGACCCTGAGACATTTCCTGTGTCCAGTTACTACATTATCCCATACATTCAATTCTCACTGCCTTGGTAGCAGTGCGAAGCGAATCGCCATGGATGGTACAGGTTTCTCAATGGCTCGGTATTTGCTGCATAGAGTGCGTTCATCGTGGCAATCCAGTGCATTCCAGTTATCTACGATTGGGCACTTTTCATGATATCGTAATGAACACCATTGGCAGGAAATAATGTGAGTTCCCGTTCTCTGGCATGTATCCTTTTGAAATTGATTGTACTGTCCCAATCGCAGCCATGCTGGGCAGCTGTAGTGGTCGCTGATGAGCCATTCCAGGTGGAAATGCCACTGGCTAGTTCACTCAAAATTTCCAATTTACCATACTTTTGGCCCAATAGAATCCATAGGCCAAAATGAAAACCCATGATCACGTCGATGTTCGGTGTGGAAACATGGTGTGGTTGGAGTGGAAAGTCAAAGACATCTGCTTAGCTGGGCAGCGTGGCTCTCGGCTCTCGGCAACACCCATGTGTGCTGCATGGCAGGACTGAATCCTGAGGCATGTGCAACGAGGAAGGAGGGTTGGCAGCAGGTGGTGCGTTTCCTTGATGGTGGTTGGCTGACATCATGGTTACACCCTTGAAGAATACATGCTCCAAGATGGCAGACTTCCTCACACTTTAAAACCCAATTGTGATTTGGCACCAAATTCTTCCCTTGCTGTCGTTGACGATAGTTTTCCTCCATTGTCCGTAGGTCTTACGTGGTAGGTGTTTATAAAAATAGCCAGCGCCGATTTTGGGACCATTACAGTCAAAGGAAACAGATATTTATGAGCACATGTGGTTGAACATGGTGCACAAGGCGATTTGGAAAAGGAATTTTTGATGAAAAAATGTTGAACTTTCTGGTGGGAAGGATTGATAGTACTAGGGGTAACTGATACAGGTAAAGCCCCGCTTGTTGGGAAAGCCACTTGATGTTCTCGATATTATCTGGATCATCAAGGAGGCATTTTGGCACATGGGTGTTACATTATGTTATCATGTTCATGGTTTGCAGCCAATGCAACACAAAACACTGGCTATGTCTAGTATTGGTACTGGTTAGTACTATTTTCCTTATAGAAATATATCATAACAAGAAAATAAAAATACACAAGCAATAAAAGACACTAAAAAATAAATGAGTGGTTACATGGTTTGGTCATGTGCATTGCACACATCAATATGCTTCACCCAAATAAAACACCTGGCACAATGAAAACACTAAAAAAACCCTTTAAATAAATATTAACACATAAGCACTGTATCGCACGGGCGATATACACAATATTTAATATGCAACACGTGGCCATGCAGACGACACACTTGTGCACATCGTGTGGCGTGTTTCGGAAGACGTGGTCACATGACAGCAAATAATATATAATGTGAAAATGGCATGAAAAATTAGGTTAACAATTTTAGAACACTCATTAGCACTGAAAAGAATAAAACAAAAGTAAAGAAAATCTAAATATTGATTTTCTACTGCACGCCTAAACTAATCAAACTGAGCCGCGCACATGTCACACTGGCTGTACACAGCGTGGACGGCAGTGTCCTGCCGTACGTGTGTAGTTTGCGAACTCCAGCTGTGTTGGTGATGAGTGCTCGGCCAGACAAACGGTCTTAAGGAGAAGGGAGGGGCACACATCAGTACGATTTTAATTAACTGAGACATCATTAGAGCAGCGTACACATAAACGATATCGACTGCATGCACAATGGCTTATATGCACATTTATTAGCATTTAGCACAAGTGAAGACTTTCTTAATTGACTTCCCGACGATTATAAATGTATCTTATTACGAACTCTGATATTATTTGGCTTCGTCTGTATATTAAAACTATAATTAACATAAACAACACAATGTCAACATTCAACGAAAAGGCATGTAGCGTTGCAGCAGCAACTTCGCGAACTCCTGACTTAAATTTAACCTCACCTTCTGAAGGAAGTGGTTGCTACAGTTTCAACAGATACTATATTTTATTTGGTATCACCAAAGAGGAGATTGAGGTCATTTGTCACTCTGTCCGCCATTTCCATTTCAGTAAACACAAAGGGTAGTGGTAAGATGTAGCGGTAAGGAATATCACTCATATGTATCCAAAATAATCGACACATAAAATACAATTGGACATTTTCACGCACTTGTTGGCTTGAAATAAAGTTTAATTCGCGGATTTTGCTTTGTAAGGTTAAAGGTGGAATATAACAAACCACTGGGAAATGTTATAGCGTAGTGTTGTGAATGTAGTGTTTATACAGTATTGTGTTAATATGAAACCAGCTTGCATGTTTTAGATTGCAGTATATAAGCCTATGCATGAAGCATGTAAGCGATTTATGTATCTATTTAATTGAGTCCTCGGAAATACTAAAGGAGGAATGGGTTGTGGTGTTTCGGCTCGAAACTGCTATGCAAATAATTTATACATTACAGTAGTCTGGCATCAAACCACAAATTTGGTGGATTGGCCTCATAAACAAAATCATTATTTTAGTGTATTGAGACAGACGTGGAAATTATATTTTGTGGGTGCAGGTTCCGGTAAATGTAAGCATATCGTCGAAGTAATGTAAAGCAGAGAGGCTTTAAAAAAAATCCATAAAAGAGTATATACGCACTCTGTTTTTAACATAAAAAACAGATTTTATGAGGCGCATCGATATTTCACCTAATGAGGAGGGCTATGAACTGTAGGAAAGGTGAGAGGTAAAAGTTTATAATGAAAACGTACATATTTTGTGTTTTCTTACCCCACAATTTCCCTAATCTTAAATGCCCTCCCCACTATCAATTTAGGTGTTTGTATTGGTTTATTATGTCTTTTTGGCAATTCATGTATTTCCATGTTTAAATACTATTATTAAGTACATATTTTCCATTAGTTTTACCCCACAGTTTCCCTGATCACAAAATTGTCATAGGCCTATTTAAAAACCATTTCGTATGAATATTCACAGTTCTAGGCCTCTAACATTATTTAGTTCAGCTTTATGACATTTTAACAAATGCCTGAATTGACGATAGTTCTTGTGATTATTTTTAATTAACTTTTTTTTTTTCCCACGACATAGCACATTACACGTAATGAACATCAATATCTTGCCGCGACTGTGTTTAACACTGTTACAACTGCGAGGTAAAGAACTGTATTATTTATTCTTTTGTTATTGATTATTGTTGGGTTATTTCTCTGAAAGGATGACCTCACAAACTTAGAAGCTAGCGGAGAACATGCACACAAATAAGCCTTCCGTAACTTTTTATTCCGCTTATATTTCTATATATTGCTACTTAGTGTTTATTAGTTTTATTGAAATTTATCGGGCTGGGTTACTAAACCCAGCCCAATAAATTGGATTGTGGCAATTCACGTTACATGATTGTGTTTCAAACACCTAGGACAAAGGTACAATTTTGTGATAAATACACAGGCATGGATGGAAATAATTATCTTCGTCTTAAAAACGGTTCACAGTTTAAAACGTATAAATAATGCAGATCAAATATTTGAGATCACGCGCACACACACAGAGCAACACAATTTTACACACAGTTGTTAACGAAACACACACATAACAGTATTGACGTGTGGTTCCACCCCTTAAGAGCATTTCTCCAGCCGTCACTTGCAATACTCTCCGCAGCAGGGCTGCACACTCTACAGACGGATCAAATGTGCTCCCAGTCGCTGGAACCAACAGGTGCAGAGCAAGAGCAGGGCATGTCGGCACAGTAAAGCCATGGGAATGAGAGATGCCTCAGAAGGAAATGGCAAAGGCCGATTAAGCCAAACTTGAGAACTAAGGCATAGTTAAAGACTTTATTCTGTTGCTCCAATTAAAATATTTATGGTCTGTTTTGGTTTGTTTGCTTTATTTGTTAACTTGGCAAGGTAATGTGTTCCTATTCATTTTCATCTTCCGCAGTGTGATTTGGCCATCTTATTTCACCATTGTTTATGTATCAGAGATATTTGTGATAGTTTTTTTTAATGTTTATTTACTTATTTATATGTCGCAAAGGTCATAATGCATGTCATGTCATAAAGTAGTCCTATTTTGGCGTGAGGGCAAGATGTGGCGAGGCCCCGGGTCGGGTGGGAGATTCAGTTGGCACGATGCATCCATCAGAGGTGGCGGGCGTGTTTTAAGCTCCGGCATTTTCCCGTGCATGCTGGGCGATCATCAACAACTTGTACCTGGATATAAATTGCAACAGACTTTAAAGCATCTGGAGCATTCTTTTTTATTCAACCGCCAGGTAAGCCACCTCCACTCCCCGATGTAATAGTATTGCCCCGGGGAGCTTCAGTTTTCATTTAAGTTTTAATTGTCGAAAGACGTCTCGCACAGCATGGCCGGTGATAATAGTTGAATGTATTTTATGTCAAGTGCCCTCATCGAAGCGATGTGTTTTATTGTAGTAAATATGTATCTGTGTGAACTTCTGCTACGTTATTTATTTACATCGTAATATGCAAATCAGAGGACGGGCCTTTACAATACCACCTCATTCAATTCACATAAGTTCTTTTATTCACAAGTGTTCTGAGTTTGGTTTTGCATTGAATGGGCGTGTGAGGCCCTTACAACCCACGTATATATGTATAATGGGTAGGCGTTTTCTTGCCAAGATGAACAGTGGTGCATTGCCGACCGACAGTCTATCATTTAGTAAACTATATTCATCTGGAGCAAAAGTCAACATGGCGGATGTCTGTAATTCAATTTAAACGGCTAGGAGATTGGTCCTGGGCGGACGGCCCGCTACCTCGATGTGTAGAGGGGCAGCATCAACATTAACATTGCCTGACGGCTGCTGCGGCCTACAGGGTAAACTCATTCCTACATCTCACCCATCGCGCTAGAAAATCTAATCCAGCCCTTTTCCCGACATCCGCCGTGCGTCAGCATATTAATATTGTAATACTTATCACGTCTCATCCACGGTAACAACATGACAATAAGCATCAGATGACAATATTTTAGCTGAAAAGAAAATGGTACGAAACTTTTTTTTTTTGTTGTACAAATACAAATATTACGTTAACATCTCTATGTTTACTATATAGCTCGTTGGGGTCTCACACTGAAGGAATTCTGATGATGTAGTCTGTGAATTGACTGTAAGTTGACGTATGTTGATATCTTCTCACGTGTCGATTATTTAAATTAGAAGATATGACTGTCGTTCCGGTTTTTATTGAACTATCTCTTGAAGATCAGGTAATTAATCGTTCGCTGTATTTTAAGAAAATTTAATCCACCACTATTGTGGACGAAATTAAATCAATTTATAGGTTATAGATCGTAACCAAACATACTCAGTTGAATGTTTGTATTCGGTACGGTGTCAGGATACCTGGTTTGCATAGGCAAAGTCATGTTTGGTGTGTGAATGTTTTTCGTGGTCCATTAAGGCAATTGCCGTTACAATTAAGCCCCTGGCTGTGTTTGATGTCGGTGCAATGTTCCCTTGATCACGTAAGGTCGTGTCACAATTGATTTAGAACACGCACAGCACGTGTGACAGCACAGAACACACGCACAGCACGAATCTGAAAGCTACAGTCAAAATCGCACACGCACAATTTTTGTTTTGTTTTATTGCATCCGTAGGATCTTTTTTCAATACATAGCTGTACGAAGATATTGGACAAGTCAAATTACAGTATATAAAGTTTATAGACTGGACGTAGTAAACACACATATATATGACAGACTACACGTACACGCATCACATCTTTTCCTCATAATTTGACCAATCCTCCTCCAACATGCTGTGGGGCGTCGTCGTTTTGCTGAACGATGAATGTTTACAGAAAACAGTTGTGAATATGAAAGGAAACAGTACTCGGTAAATTGCACGTGCGTGTGTTGTCACATTGGAATGAAAAAAACTGTTGATAACTCTGTTTGCTTTGCTGCTCGTGTCGTAATTTTTAGAAATATAATACTTTTAATACAGTTTTGCTTAACATATATCGCTTGTACAATACCAGTTCCAATCAAAACAAACTATTTCATGACGCCAAACTATTCAAGCACTTGTCAAACTCATTACCTACTACTGTAGCAATTTCCATCATCACAGGAACTCTGTGTAGTATCAACATTCTGATTGGCCATGCACAGGAATTATAGGATATATCTCTACTCTCTGTGCATGTGCTGTGCGTGATTGTAGCCAGTGGCATTATTCTTCTACTATCTGTGCCTGTGCTGTTTTCTGTGCTAAATCCGTTGTAGCTCGGCCTTTACTCTTGAGCCCTTGTTCCCTTCCATGGATGTATTCGTTAGTGAATTCGGATGCTTGTGTTTGTTTCCACCTTGAGTTTTATTCTGTAAAGTTTCATTTGTCTTTGCGACGTTCGCAAGAGTTTTCTGCGGCCGTGCAGAGTTGCCCATGCCCTTGGTTGAAGGGACATTCTAGGGTGCATAACGTGCCCTTGCTGTGAATTCGGACAGTGGCAAAGTGCACTTTTCAAGGGCACATGGCCAGATAAGGGCCGTTAGCTGGCGAATTCGTACACAACCTGCCTGTCACTCTGTCAAATGTTTGCCTGCAATTATATATGACAATAAAATTTGATGACAAAATACAGCCATCAAATTTTTCCTTCTTTACTGAATTCAAATATTATTTATCAGAGGTGTTTCCTGCACAATGTAATTGAATGTTTCTGAGTTCGTAATATTAAGTGTAGTATTCACTCCAAATAACATTCATGCCCAGAAGGCTTCCACGTAATTTAATCATCTTCATAACCTACTTCGTTTCCAGCAAATGTGTGTTATATTAAAGTTTCTTGACGTTCATTTTAGTCGTGCACGATACTGATTGGCTGAGACCATCAAACGTCAAAGAAATTTTAGATCTGGTCCATTCTTCAAAGTGTTTGATGGGAACTGAAGCCATCCAATTTTCTCAGACAAATTTGGCAGCAGTGGTGACGTTTCGATGGCGTCACGGACTAAACTTATTGGAAGCAACTGGATGGAAAAACCTGACAGTGCGACAGTGGCTTTAGAGATGGCCATTGTACGCAGTGTTGCCAACATGGAAAGAGGCAATTCCCCTACAGCTCTAGTAAAATTCCACTACACAACTATTATTATTATTTTTATACAACGAAAGGCATGAACAAACATGACTACAAAATCTTCCAAATACTAAGGATCCAAAAATCGTAAATCCAGTAAGCTAAAAAATAAGTCAAACGCACACACACAAAACGACGCCGATGCAGAGGCCCAAAAATCTTAACCATAATCTACATTAGTTACAGAAGAACTAGGTACCACACAATTATTGAGGAAAAAAATTACCTTTGTGGTAACTGGTGATGAAATGAGAAAGTAAAGATGTCAGACTTTCATTGCAAAATAAACATGAATTCTGAACATTCGACTGTTTTCAGCATAAACGTGGTTGTGGTGACAATAACCAGTAGTTAGTGGCCAGAGATTGTTAGTTTACAAATATATATATATATGTTCACAAAATTAGAACTATATTAACTAGCTAATTGAAAATAATGTTTAAGCTTCAAAGGAAAACCTCCCTCTGCTTCGATTATGTAGTTTTAAACCACCAAATTTTTTTTTTTTTTTAAATGTCAGTAGCATGTTAGAAAGTTGCTACATTAACTATGTTTACCACTTTTCGTCGCCCCCCCCCCCCCCCTCAAGGTTTAAATTTCACTATGGGTAGCGGAATTCCGTTATGGTTGGAACTCTGATCATATGTTTTTTTACGCCAGCCAATTAGAATGTAAAATGTCAAATATACACCTCTGTGTTCAAACAAACCATACAAGAAAATGTAAACAAGGCAAGTATTATTCCCGTTGCTGCCTACAGTCAGTTCACTGTAAAATGAGCACTTTTGAAAGCCCGTCTCAAGATCCACTTGTTTGTACATTATGTATTCTCCCGCCATATTTACAGTTCATAGGCCTGATCACTTTATTTGTGTTTCGGTGAAGGGCATGTGAGAACCGTGCAGCAGGTTTTCTCAAGGATCTCCCACTTCCCCCATCCCCTCATTCTGGTGCTGCTCCATACTCACCTCTATCACCCTCCTCTGCTATGCATAAAAAAGAATTTCTGTATTCACAAATGTTTACTTAACGCTTGTAATTTAACGTAAACAAATGGAACCACATTTTTTTTCATCACGAACTTTACTGGACGCCCGTTAAAATATGTACAGGTTGAGCAGTGATGTTTTTCAAAGGTTCATTTAAAGTGCTCACTTTACCATGAACAGCCTTTACCACAGCTTCTGACAACATCTTTTATATCTACTAGACATGTTTTTATACAGTGGTTACGTATACAAAAGCAACTCGTTCAGTATGTGGAGATACGTGAACAAATCAGCCAATTCCACTTGTGTTTTGAATACACACGTGACACAACTTAGAAACCAAATGTAGAAGTTGTGTGTCCATCTGTTTATGGATTTGTTAACCAAAGAATTAGAAATCATACTGTCCAACACAGGAAGATCACAACTCCCTTGTATCCAGAAGTTATGTCCTATTGACGTACTGTATTCTGATTGGACGGCTAAGCTTCATCATTTTTCGTTATTCTGCTTGTAGACGACAGATTTCATTATGTTGTGTTCATGTTTTATGCCAGTTATACTATGTTATTGTATGCAATTTTTTATTGTAGACGACCCGTTGGATTATGATAGCTATTTCCATTCTGTAGTTTTTGACTGTATGGTGTGTTTAAAAGTTGCCCATAGAAATGTACATTAATCAACGTGGCGTAGAATAGACATCAATAAATTGTGCTCAAAGCCTCGAGTATGAGGAGCGTGCGAACTGACCGGCATATACCCAGTGAAGTTGGTAGCCATGGAGAGAAGGTAGTTCCGTGTCTTAACACTGAATTACAAGTGTTAGGTAAACATTTGACCATACTAGTGAAATTATTTATTTTGCTTTCTGTGAATTTGAGGCACATAGAGAGAAGGATTAGAAAATGTATGTAATTTTGCGCTGGACACCAAAAAATGTATTATTTTATATTTGTAAGAAATACTGTCAAAGTTGGAGATATTACTCTCATCTCGCATTAAGAAAATGTTATACTGCATAGTTTGTTACTCATGGAATGTCAAAATCAGAATCTTAATGTTTTGGAATGTACATACAAATAAAATAACAATGATTACAGAAAATTTAACAAGGGTTTCTGAAAGATGGTCTATTGATTTTAGTAAAGTTTATTTTAAAAATTTCAAAAATATTTCATACTGTGTTTTTAAATACATAGTATCTTATTGCAATGTGAATTATCAAATTTCAGAAAGTGAGTTGGTTTTTGTGATTTGTGCATCCCTAAAATTGTGATTTTGACATATAATACGTCTTTTGATGGCAAACGCCAATACTCATATTTAATTATATTTTCATTTTCATTGATAAGTGCTGAATGAGGTGACACAAAGCTAATACACTGTAGTCACATTTGAGAGCATCTGGGTTAAGTTCATGGCACATCCATCTTGATTTTAGCCTTCCGTAATTTTTCAGAATTTCTAGCGAGTGAATATTAAGATTGTTCCGTAATGTAATCCTGGGCCAATTCTTTTGTCATTCCTGATTCTGTGAGCTACTGTTTCTGTCGCTCCAGATGCCGACAAGATGTTTAGACATAACACTGTTTATATATATATATATATATATATATATATATATATATATATATATATATATATATAATATATATATATATATATATATATATATATATATATATATATATATATATATATAATTTTATTGGGTTAGGCCCAAAGAGATTTTTTTATATACTTTGCAAAAAGTTTACTGTGGAAAATTGGCTTTTGAAAATTAGGATGGTTTTACAGACAGATAGAACTCAAAAAACTAGGCCAAATTGATAAAAAATGTGTAAATATTTCTTCCCAGTAGCAGTATCACATTTCCTAGTGGTGTAAGTTTTTTAATTGAATTTTTTGTTGTAAACTTGCAAAGTTGGCTGTGTTAAAATTACTGGATCAACCCTAGAAATACGTATTATGTATAAGTGTGCATTAAAATACCCTTGTCCTTCATTTTTTCACTTTTTGGAGCAGTACATATGTGCATACTCTTAAATTAATATTTCCTTTTTTATATATGTGGTGTGAAATTCCTTAAATGACCTAGATAAATGTGATAAATACTCCAGAATAAGCATTTAAAAAATATATTTTCTACATATACCACTCAATTTTTAAGTATTTGCGAGACTAAATTGTAAAGGGGCCATGGTGGTGTAGTGGATAGACTATTCCCCTCCCACCAAGGCGAACCTGGCTAGATTCCTGGTGAGGTTGCCCCAGGATTTTCACATGTGAGAATTATGCCAGATTCTGTAGCTGGCCAAGGAGTTTCCCCACTCTTGCATTCCGGTGCTGCTTCATACTCGCTTTGCTTCACCCTCATCAGCTCTCAAGACCTTGACTCACTCACTAAACTCTGGAAGTATGAACAATTGTATTCTTCTTATATGTACATAACATATTAATAATCACCAATATCTTTTACACTGTGCTACAGATAAAAGGTTGCAGCTGCTAACAAAAGATTGTATACTAATACCAGTAATTGTAATGTGATGATGATGATGATGATGTGTGCTGCATAATTTGTGTCGTTTGAACAGGCCCAAGAGTTCCGGGCGTACTTCAAGCGCCTAGGGGCTGAGATATCGGAGGAAAAGTCACCCAAAGGCATAGAAGATGACTTGCACAAGATAATTGGAGTTTGCGATGCATGTTTTAAGGAAGCAAATGAAAATGAAATAGAAAGTGTCCTCAATGGCATTGTGTCCATGTTGGTTTTGGTGAGTCCACCTGCGTAGTATAGTATGCAGGAGGATATGTATTTCGTACCTTTGCAGGCTACCAAAAAAATGTATGTGCATTAAAATACCTGTCGCACTTAGAGAAGAGGTCCTGACCTCTAATCATAAAGCAAACCTTGGAGTTAAGAATTAAATTCTTAGACTGCTAAACTTGACTGGTTCACATTTAGTGTCCAACTTTTAAACACTTTCTAACGTTGTTGGCTATTATTTACGTAGGCCTGAGTACAAATTGCTATGGAGGATCTAAAATGTGTTGCCGTGCACCTATTTTCATAAGCTTTAGTACTCTGGAGTTATTTACGGAATAATGTCCTTTCCGATAAGTTAATGGCCCATAGAATAATTGCATTCTTAGTTCTTACCTTTAGAAAGTGGTATGTAAACTGAAAGCGTTAGAATTAAATATATAGATAATTCTGTTAGCTTATGATATAGTTTCTTACCTGATCCAGTCTTTGGACTGGCCGGACAACTGGATATGGCAGCCGCCTTCAGCTGTCCTCTGTCTGATCCTTCATTCATGGTGATGTTGGTGTTGTGGAAATAATTTGCAGATGTTATTTTTGAAGTTTAATGGCAATGGTGTGGTGAAACTGAATTTGGATTTTGATTGGATCTCCATTTCTGACAATGACTACAGAAAAAATTAACCAAAAAAAAACGAAAAAACCCAAAATATGGAAGAGAAACACTTAAATGCAATAAAAATGCTGTAGCCACAGTTATGCTGTCTTTATTGATATTTGTTTTATTCCGTCAGACTGGATCACTGTAATTTGTTGATCCTTTTATATGTCTATTTAGTTTGACTTACTGCAGTGAGTTTTGTAATACAACAAGATTACAGTTCAGTATGTTTACTATATTTGGTTGCCAAGGCAATGTGTTTTGAATTTAATCTGTTGGAGTGCTTATTACAATAGATCAGTTTTTTTTTTTTATTTCTTGCAGTAGTAAGGTTTATGACCTTTACAGTGATGTGCAAACGACGACTTATCATGTGTAAGACGTTTCACGGAGTTTTTGGGCCAGCCATTGTAAGGATTAGAAGCATCTGGAGAGAGCTCCAGTTTCCGAAGATGTCAATACCGGCATAATTGTAGCTTTATTCAGTCCGGCGGACCAAAATGTTGTCGAAAGTCAGGATAGGGAGCGTGGACTCGGGCAAGAAGCCCCAAACAGGTGCTCACAATAGGGAATATGTTTCCGACGTATCCCAAAGGATGTAGCGTGCTGTAAGCGCAATGACTAACGTCCTAAACTACGTGAGTGGTTACAGCTGCGGTGACTTAAGCCCACTTCCGGATTGATTAAGGTCAATAACATCTTATTCCTTTCATGACCAAGATTACCATTGAATTATATTAATTTGGAACGCATTTAAAGATGGTCTAATTTTACCCAAAGGCAGTTTGTATAGCATCTCAAGTTCGCCAACTGAGTCACGTTGATTTCAAGAAAAGTTGAAGTTTTAGTCACCTATTTCAAACAGTAATCATCTTTATTCACATTTGAACATTTTTTTTAGTTTTCCTGAGACAGACGGATTATTAAGAATTATATTGATAGTGACTGAAGACATTTTTGTTAGGTATTTGATTTTATTTCTTTATTTCCTTATTAAAAGTCTGTAAGGAAGGGTGTAGGGAAATTTATCTAAGTAATATTCTTCAGTAATTCATTCACGTTATTAAGAGATACTATCAGTAGATTTCATTAATATAGGTATATAACAGCAGATTCAGAAGTTTTTTTTCTGAGTAGATATCCAATTAAATACATTGACTGTGCATTGGGCATGCGCACACTACTTGTCGACTTCGTCCCATCATTGAGCAAATAAAACTCAAATGGCCAAGTCACACGCCGGCAGACAATCAATCCCATGCCTACAGGGTTGCTCCCAGTCTAGTGAGCAATTACAGACACGCTGTAATTATTTGAAATTGTACTACCCACCCAAGAGCCGCTATGTGGTTGCCCAGTTCCCACCTAAGAATTTGAACTTTTTGATATGCCGGATCCAAAGCAGTTAGTCTGAAGGGATGCTGCAGGAGGGCAGCACCCAATGCACAAGGTCGTCAGTGCCACCAGACCCTCATGGGGAGGTGATAGATACGTCAACAGCCTCCCGCTGTGAGGAGAGGCTAGCTATCCCGGCACCCCTCTGACAGTCTACAAGCTAACATTTCTCATATATGAGGAGGCTCCAAGCCGCATCTCAGGACAGTCAGCTCTCCAGCTTGCACAAGGCTGAGGGCACCAACTGGGTAAGTGGGTGTCACCCTTACCTCACTGTCTGCAAACGACTGAGCAGATCTTATCCAGGGTTGTTGATGACCACTAGGCCGAAGTCATACTCTGATATGACTATTCTTGGTACTAGTTACTTGCGATGGTCTCCAGTGATGCCTGTCAGCAGCGGAGCTATCTCAACGTCCCCACCCATTTCCTATCCATCCGCCAAGCTAATCCTTGTAAACTCTGCTGTAGCAAGTCTTGCTGACATCTCATGAAAATTACGTCATTTAGAATCATTGAGTTTTCTTTTTCTCTTGATGCAGGTTCGCCTTCACATCATTTTATATATCTGTGTACAGAGCTACACATTCCCCATTGTGTTTCCACATATAAATAAAAATACGTTTAATTGTAATGCTCATTTCAGAACAACCTAGAAAGTGATATTTATTTAAACAGGCTCATTTTAATTTAAGCAACCGCTTGCTGGCAGATGCATACATCCCGAACATATTTGATTATCCTCAGCTTGCAGAAAGCCAGGATAATACTCCTTAATCTGTAGAAGATTTCTGGGAATATCCCAAATATTGCCCGCACTTCAAGTAGGATTCACCCTCAGTTATCCAGCATCACAAATACTCATTACTTCAGTCCCAGTCCACATTAAAGACCGGACTCAGGAGGGCTTGTGTTTACACCTGGCGTTCAGAGGAGTAAGTTTCTGTGTGTGTTGACTAAATATTGAGATACCGTATACTTCCAAAGATAAAACTAGCCAATTACGCCGATTAGCCTGTCGGGCATTACAGAGAGCGTTAGATGCTCTCAATGTTCCAATAGACAACTGTGACATTTAGAAACATCACAAATTTTGAAACACTAGTTAAACCGGGATAAAGCCAAGTGACGAACAGCCACCCTCAGGTGAGGTTTTGAGATCCGACTGGGATTCCTTACTCGATATAGACTGGACTTGGCATAATCTGGATTCTATTGACACTAGATCCGCTGGCATTGTGTTCCAAACTCACCTCACTGCCTCGCTCTTGTACTCCTATACAAGAACCGGCCGTCACTTGCGTAATTCACACAGCCAGCGGTAAGGTATTAAAAATCTGCATACCTCCCAAACCTTCCACTAAACATAGGCTAGTGTCAGTTACACCGGTCTTCGTCCCCTTATTGAAACCAACCAGACCAGCCTCCTATACTCAGAAGCAGCCGAATAATTTACGGCAGGGTTTTGTCTCCGTTATTTTCCGTAATTAACCGGTGACAATTTGCATCACAACTTTTGACAGCCTTCATGGTGAACTGGGGAGAGAGACATTCGTGATCAAGCTTACCCTGGTATTTGATACCCCTCTACGTAGACATTGTCACCCCAGATCTTCAAACGTGGGAAGGTTCACAACCCAGCCAGGCAACCAATTTAATAAATCTACAGACACTCCAGGAAGGAACCAGTGTTGCAATCATTAGGAGGGAATGAGCGCTTGCCCTTTTTATAATTCTCCTTCGCGTAGTAGAAGAGGGGAAATTATTTTCTTGTGGAGTTGCAAAAGCTTTGAGCAGGAAAGCACGTCAACATTTACACTTTCAATTAAGTCTTTTATTTGAGTAGTGTTTGAGTGCGTTATGTCCTATTTTAAATGTGTTATCCTGAATATGTGTCTCGTGGTTTAATTTGTCAAGGTATATTCTTTGAGAAGGGTATTTATCTTGACATTGTAAGGCACCTAATAACAAAACCAAAATCACGCGTGCACACACACACGTATATATATACACACACACACTTATTATTCGAACAATTTTTATTAATATGAAAGTCTTCAGAATGTAAATCACAGTAGATTGTTTTGCTCGTGGTTTTTGCTGTTTTCATATTGTCATAATTGTGCTGTCTTCTTTGTTTCTGTGTCGCTCTTTGTCTAACTGGATCATGTTCTCTTGTTCCATGTATGTGCGTATTTTTACTATCACATTTTTATTGCATTTGTGTTTTTCATCCATAAATTGTATTCGTTTTTTGGAGATCCATTGAAAATCCGCATTAAATTTGCAAATTTACATTTGTACAGCATAAATGACTGTTAATGTGTCTGACTATGATATATTGCAGATACCAGTTGAACGAGCGGAAAATCTCATCCTGGCCTTCTGTGAGAAATTGACAAAGGCATCCAGCTACAAGCTCGGGATGGTGGCATTGAGAGTGTGAGTATTCCAGTAACATGTAGTTAAAATTAAATTTGATGTGGATGCTGCAGCTGTACGCCATTCACGGTTACTTCTAGCATTTCTGAAGGTCTGCTAAAGTTCTACTTCCAGAAGATTTCCCCGCCTCATGCAAACAAAGTTTATCTAAGTATCCATAATTACATGAAAGGGACAATGCACTGTATACGTGTGCACTCACGTTGATAATATTTTGCGTGAGAACTATTTCATACTAGTCATTACCAACACACACTCTGTTTTTATTCATATTATTTATTAATAATATATTATAATTGATACCAAATACTGTAGAAGTTAAAGTTTATTTTAAACAAAAATAAGATACGTGTATGATAACAGAAGTAATGTGTGAGATACATGACATAGCTGAGAAACAACCAAATATTTAATATAGGCTATGGGGTAATTTCTCAAATGTTTGATTTATGACTATACCTTATACTTGTGTAACTGAGGTGTTTTGTAATAGAGGTTTGCATGCCTCTAGTTAGGTAATGTATTAGGTAGTCAAACCAGGCTTAAAATGCAGATAATATCAGGTGTGAAATCCAATTATGTATTATCAAGACACTGCCTTGGGGTTGGATGTGTTTGGCTGTTTGATTGCATAAGGCAAACTGTGTATGACTGGTCTTTTTCAGTCTTATTTTCTCCAGTACAGTTGGCAATTTTCTTTTATATACAGCATGGTTCTTTAATATATGTAATGATGTTTTAGTGTATGAAAATAGAACCATAACTCCTATGTTATGTAAGGAGTTCAATTTTCAGAATGCTCAGATAGTATGTAGTTCAATAACCAAAATTAGGATGAAGAATTTTAAGTGTTTTATGAATTAAAACTTTTCTTGTATACTAAATCATGACCACAAAATTGTTGTAAAATACTGAACTAGTCGACTCTCGGCGTATCGTTGTTCAGGGGACTGCCAAAAAAATGTCCTACATGCAAGATTTCAGTAGATGCAGTTTCTGACATTTACACCAATAAAATAGAACTTATAACCTTGTAAAACTTTGTTTAGTAAAAGCTGTACGTTATATGTGAACAAAGTTTACATGTTAAGCATAATAAAAATGGGATTTTTTGAAAATTATTATGTTAAAGATTACATTAAAAAACATTTCACGTAAACTCGTTTAAATAAAGAAAATAACGTCTCAAAATACTGTATACAATTGATTGTAATCCGACTTCAAATGCAAGCTGACCTAAAACTTCCAAGCCCTCTGAAAATGAAAATAATATGACACCGCATGCAAGTCAAATTTTGAATGTCCCATGTGCACTCTTATCAGCTAAGAGCACATGGAGAAGTAATCTATCGGGCAGTGTGTTCACGGTGGCTGATGGGGGAGGGGTGGCGGCCGGAGGTTTACCCCTCCACGCCGCTACAAGTTGCCGGGCCCGACACCTTACGCCCGTGGCAAATGTCTGTCTTTTAAGGTAATTAATTATAATTTACTGCGAGGTAAACTTGTAATTTTGAGACAGAAATGAATAAATAAGGCGATTATAATTGATTTCTTCACTGTCATTTATAATTAATAATCACGTCCTCTGATTTTCCCTCTCGTGTGTTACACTGCACTGAGGTCAGTGCTTAGCTACCCATAATGAGATGACAAAAGGTGTCGAATAGACCATTACATTTTATCAGTTCATTCAAATGACATGTCTGTATTTAAATAAATTTAATATAAATACTCAGATTTTCTCGCAAGAATTTACTGAAAATGAACTTTATATGTGTAATACAAGTCACCTAATGTTCAAACTATATTTGGTGACAAGGGGAGGTAAAGTATAGTATGCTTCTGAGGATACAATTTTACTTACGAAGATGCTGTCCCTTGAGATAAATAAATAAATATTTAAAATCATGTTAATTTTACGCCATGTACAATGAAACACCAACCTTACGGGGGAAAAGCGACCTTTGATCACAAAAGAAAACATCTTTGCAAATAATAATTCCTCATTAAAATGTTTTGTGTAACATTTTCAGGTGAAACCATTTGTTTTGAAATACAAGTGATGATAGGTGCAACTATTTTGAGCGATGCATAATCTTGATAAGATGTCTACATTCGCCAGCACAGTTTATTTGTTCTGAGGCCAGCGTGTGAAGGCAAGTGCATGCAGCCGAGAGACTTGTTTTTCCTTTTGCTAGACACCAGCTTCCCCTCATGTTGGTATTTGAGGGGAGGAAGGAATGTGTGTGGATGGGAGAGAAGATGCTAGGTCGCTACGTTCGGTGCTATATGTAACCACTTCCTCTCTCGTCTGCATGCAAGGAGAAGTGGAAAGTCATTCTATCATCACACCATGCCGCGGTGTAAGACAGACCACAGATGTGTTGGGAAGGCAGACAGTACGCCACAGAGCATTTATAAACAACAGTGCATGAAGCGTTTCACATCCAGTTTGATACGTGATGCTTTTTGAGTAAAGTAATTTGAACGACTTCAGCTCCATCTCTAAGGTCCCTTGCACGTAGTTTGTAGGTATTACCTTAGGGTATGAGATTGTACTGTCTGCCTCGCAGATTGTTTTATTCACCGGCCCAATGTAATCATGCTTATGAGGACATGTGAGTTAATTTACTCCCCGCTAGATCGTCCTAGTAGTAATAACGCTTGTCTTTTGATTCACATCCCCTTTCAGCCGGCCGGCGACATCACAGAGGCAAGTCATGCATTCGAATCCCCCCACTTATCGACCATCGCTCGCCCTAGTGGCACAGCCAATTAGAGTTGAGCACTTGCCCACAATTAGTATAAAAGCTGAGACAGCCCGCATCTCTCAGTTCCAGTGCCAGCGACTCGGGACGTAGCCAGTTTGTCAACTTTTCAGTTGTCTAGCATGCGTTGCTCAGACACTGATCAGTTTGCCATTCCTCATTCCCAGCACCCGCCGCTCGGGAACTGACCAGAGTGCCACGCCTTTCTTAGTTTCTAGCCGCAGTCGCTTAGATCCGACTAGTGTGTTCACCAGTAGGGTCCAGCACGCCTTGCTCACACACACTCCCTTTTCTTTCAAACATGAAGTTTTGGTATTGTTACTGCTGTTCTAGCACCAATTGTTCAGGAACTCCCCACCTCCTTTACTGTAAACATCAGCAAAGCTTGCGGTAGGGTAGGCTACGTCAGTTAGGAGATATCCGTTACGTACACCGCAGCCTAACACCCCCTGCAGTTACGCCCGTAGCTACAGTGGATCCAAGACTAATGTTCTGTCACGTACCCGCTTAGTTTCCCCAAGTTCGTGTCAGTGATCATGTGACGTTTCTGCAACATGTACGCCAACAATGCTAGAGTTTATTCTCCAGTAATACTCACCATGCATTCCTTGTTTGAGTCGGTCGCCTCTACCGGCGAACCTAACTGTAGCTTTCAAAGTTTGAAGCCTGCGTCGCTGGCCCGAAGCTAGAGTGCTTTCACCACGTTTTCATTTTCACAGAAAATAAAACGTGAGTGGCTCTTAACTTGAGCACCCGTCGTTGTAGCCTAGTATTATGTGTTACCCTTACAAAGTATTTGTAGGTATTAACGGGATCTACTCATTCAAGCCACATACTTGCTTTCTAAACAGTCCAAGCACTAGTACAGGCTGCCCTTTCCAACAATCCAGGAATTGTGGGACACACTCTGTGAACCAACTTGTTGACTTGGCAATTGCTGTCTCCCTGGAGTGGTCCCGCCGAGTATATTGTAACCCGTAAGTTGGGAAGTCTACTACCAGGCCACGTACCGTAGCGATGACACCAGTAAACTAGGGCTGGCCCAATACCAAACTTTGCAGATACTCACAGTTACTGATACTCGTTACACAGATACTCCAGATACCAGTAGCAATAGTCTTCTAATCACCATTGTTAAAAAAGCATCATACATCAGTAATATATTTTATATGTAGCCAAACTTGTCAGTAGTAGCCCAAGGAATTTGTCGTAAAATTTATACTGACGAGTTCTGAAAAATAATTTGCGTTATGTTAGAAATAGGCTCAAAAGTAAATAGTTGTACTCTGATGTGTAGATGTAAAGAAACTGCAAGTCCTATTAATTTAATATCACTCATATTTCGTAAAGTAAGGATTGTTTTTATTCTGTAGAATTTTTGTAAGTAAATGCTGAAAATGACTTGAGATTTATTTATTGCCGTTTTGAAAATCTTCAATGGTTTAGGAAATTTGATACTGATATTTTTTAGCTACCTACAGTTTTGACAGTTCTGTGAGGTTAAAGCCTTGCATAGTGACTGACGGGGTGGTGTGGTTTGTGGTTGCAGGGGCTGGCTGATGTTCCAGTCGCTGGACGACCACTCGTCGATGCGCTACCACGTGTACTACCATGTGGTGCAGGTGGCCCGGCAAGTCGACCAGGTGCATGCAGTCTTCAAGGATGTGGATCAGCTGCGACAGCAGTTTGCCGCCTGCCCTCCCTCCAACGAGCAGATGCAGAAGCTGCTACGCCTCCTTCACGATGTCCTCGTCAGCTGCAAGAAGAGGTATGACCCTCACCTCTGCCTGCTTCACATACGTCCCCTACCTTTACCTACCTAATGTATGCTGCTCGTCTGTACCTGCATAATACATCCTCATCTGTACCTACTTAACATATGTCCCTTACCTGTACCTACTTAACATATGTCCCTTACCTGTACCTACTTAATGTGCTCCTCCTACATATAGCCCAGTAACGTTAGATTACATATAACCTAAACCCAAAAATAAATATTGTAAAGATGAATTTTGGCACAGTAATGCTACTAGCCTTGGTGAACAACATATAAAAATACTTTTACTTTCTCGTTTTCACATCCTAATTTTTTAGGCCCTTATAATTCCCTGAGGCCTAGGATTTGCACCATTTTACTCTATCTCCTATTGTTACACATTAGATAGTGCGATTGAGCTCGTGTTGGTCTCAAATCAAAGAGAAACCTTATCAAACTATCGCTGTGCAGTTTGTTTGAAAAGTAATGGTGCAACATATCTCTAGAAAACAAATAAAGAAAAAAAAATTAATTTCTTTGAAATTGCTGCGTGACGTACGGTGGCTACCGGAGATATGTCACCACGCCTAGTGAATTTGGTGGGGGCTAGGACAGGTGCACCTGGAGTGAAACTTGGACTCTAGTCCTTTCATGGCACTGGAGCGCGTCCAAAATGTACAACTGGCCATGCAGCCTTCCTGCAGGGTGTGAAGTCGGATACTGCTAGTACTATTTTGCACTTTGGTGGGATCCCCCTTACTAGTATACCTGGGCGACGTTTGGTGGTTGAGCGTGTTGGGTTGCAGACCATATTACGCTAAGGTGTGCTTCAGTTTCCAGCGGGCTGGTATGCAAATGCGCGTGGGTGTTTGTGACCACAGGCATGTGCGGCAGGAATGGAGTTTCGCAAAGGTTGGTGAGAGAGTGTGATGTGTCTGCCACTCAAGATATGCCTCGACTATGGGGTTTGTGTTGCCGTCAAGCTTAGTGGGGTGGAGTGAAGAGGTAGTTGGACGTGGTCTATCTCTCGAACTGGCGGAAGGCTGCTGCTTGCTCCTGGGGACTGAGGTGCTAGAGTCCAGTGGGGATTGGACTAGGCTCCAGCTGCTATTTGGAGAGAATCTCAGCCTGTGTTACCCTCTTACGGATACTGTTGTGACTAGAGTATGGCATGAGGTATGAGAGAGAGAACTCTACAATCAAACCTGACGTCCTTTGAGCCTACACCCACAGTTGTTGTCAAATACTCGGATACCTTTCCAACCACCAGGTACGTTTGTGTTGCTGGTCGGAGATAGGGTACAACTTTCCATCTGCTCAACTTCAGCTGGGGACTATTGATGCCTGCTCCCCTCTCGCGTGGCCAGTAGTAATACTTCTCCACGCCGTACACCAAAATGGGTGGGCAGAAGTTGTGGAAGAGAAAGCTGCGGCCGCCTACAAATCTACCTGGAGTTCCACCCGATCCTCTTTGGCATTCTGTCATGATCACCCCCGGGACTGAGCTCACGCTGCCCGTCAGCTGGAGAGGTCTCACCTCCTAGCTTACCCCCTCAAACCGCCTTCTGTTCAGAGCCCCCAAGAAGATGCCAGGGGCCTGCCACTCGATCGCCGCAGCCTTCCGTCGATGGGAAGAGGTACCTCTGAGTATCACTAACCCTTGGTTCAGATGGTCAAGGAGTACCAGCCCAGCGAGAATCTGCATTAGTTTCGGCAGCTGTAGTGCCACCGGGACATCTGGCTTCTCCGGCAACCACCAATAAGTCCCAATGGGGCCAGCAGTTCGGCCGAACCAACGTGTCTTCAGGTAAACCCGTGGTTGCGAGTTACTCAGCTCATCAAATTGCCCAACCAGCCATTTACGTTGCTCCCACACGCCAAGCTACACTTCCCACTCTATATACTTGTCGGGCCCCGTCCTGCCAATAAGTGAGGGTGGCCGTTAACCCAGTGTGACTGACCTGCATGCCCAAAACTATTCCAGACTGTGACATCACCATATTGGTTCAAAGCCAACATAACATCAAAGGATTTGCATATGTGTATATTATAAGCAGTAGGGAGGTAGACTGCAAGGATTAGTGTGACAACGGCTGTTGTAAAGATACATCGTCTTGGCTAGCTTCTGTATCTTTGCATAGATTTTTTCTTGAGTTTTTGTTTTCAAGGTAGTCTGCGTATAATATGGTGGTAGGAGTTTGTAATGTATTATGCGTGCTGACTTTTATAAGCCTGATATAACACGACTGTTGGGGGACATAACTCAGACCCGCATTATAGCTTTCTGTGCTATTCTGGGAGTGACCGTGTACAGTAGCAAAAAAAGGCCAGTGTTCTAATGTGGCGTGGCACGTATCTGTCAAACACGGAGCAAGTGTTGTTATTTACCACCGTAACTTGTCAAACGATTAGCCCCTTGCTATAGGAACTTTATTTTTTTTTATCTACATCACTGGACTTGACAGCGCCCAAGGGAGAGAAACAGAAAAGAAACTGGCTGTGTTGAAATGTCACATGCATTCAAGCAAGAATAACTAAAAATACAGCATTTTGCAGGCAAAGGATGTACTTATTCCACCAAGGGCGGTGTTCCCTGCGAGTTGTTTGTCATGCAGGTTGGAGAAGGGAGTTCACCCCCACCCCCCCACGGCCTGGTGGGAAGTGAGAATGAGAAAAGAATGCTCACGTCCAAAGGTCGAATGCACGCTTGCGCTGCAGATGGGATCTATCAGTGCCTCACGTGTAGTGAAACATGTCGCTTGCTTGTTGATTTGCATTTTACAGAGGAAAAATAAAACAAAAAAAAAAAGCTAATTGGCATGCAAAGAAAGACGGCTTTTCTGTATTAAGCCTTGTCAACAATAGCTCGTCTGCTCGGAAATTTTTTTCGAATATCAGAAGACATACCTTATAGCTGGTATATATACATTATAATCAAAGTGTCTACATCATAATTATAATGATTACATAGAGCTATAACCCATAGGAGATTGATGCTGCGGCTTGCTGTTGTCGCTCGTGCCTAGATTTTGGGGGCTGCAGCGAGACAGCTGCCGTCGTTACAGGGCCAGTTTAATTCGTAACAGCGGCCCGGCGTTGGGAAAACATGCTGATTGATGCCATTTATGTCAATGTGTTGCATTTCTATGAAATGTAGGTGGCGTTGGCCTCTACACTTCGGCAATGTTTACGGGAATATAAAAATTTAGTGCAGTCTGCTTGAAATATTAATAATCGCGAATGTTTCATGAAAAACTTCTGAAGTGGCATATACAGGCACACTGCCTTACTCGCCAATATGGTTATATAAGAACACATTTTATTTGCATATACGGAAAACCATACAATAGTGGCTGTAATGAATCAATAAAATAGATCTCTGCGTTGAAAGGAGGGAGAATGCGCGCCCGCTCTCTCCTACTCATTCATCAACGTCACAACCACCTGCTGACAGACCACACGCCTACCTGACCGCACACTTTCCACTTTTTTATTTTATTCAGGTTGGGGAACATAAATTGCCCCGCTGTATAACCGAATCCGCAGTATTCCGGGCTTTCACTGTAATTTTTTTTTTTTTTTCATTTTCAAGGTCAAAGATCATAGGTACTGCTCTCCTGATCCCTGTCGCATTTCTGACCCTGGGCCACTGATCCCTAGGACCTGGGTCGCTGATCTCTGATGTCGTTTCTGGAAAAAATGGGTCATTTCTGAGGTTCTTTTTAGTAATTAAGGGCATAAAATGGATGTATGTTCACCTAATATTTATTTTAAAGTAGCTGGAGCAAAAAATTTGACATTTCATATATATATATTTTTTTTTTCATATAAACTGCACAGCAACATGTTGGATATAGTTTACTCGCTAATTTGAGACCAACTTGAGCTCAATCGCACTGTCCGTCGCGTAACAATATGGGATAGAGTAAACTAGTACAAATCTTAGGCCTCAGGAACTTTAAGAGCCTAAAAATTTAGGATGTGAACATTAAAAGTCCAAGTATTTTGATATGTTGTTCACCAAGGCTAATAATACCACTCTGCCAAAATTCAGCTTTACGTTATTTATGGGTAAAAACTTAATTTTACTAGGCTAATTATACCTACTGAACATACACCCCCTACCTATACCTACTTAATATGTACCCCTTACCTATATCTACTAAACATATGCTGCTTACCTGTGCCTATGTAATATACCAGCCTGGATTACTAAACAAATTCTCACTAATATTTTCTTATGTAATCCTGCAAGACATCAATCACACGTATTTGTTTATCATTAACATATTTGTTTGGCAAAAGATTTTACATGCAAAACAGCAGCAGCTCTTAGGCAGTGAAAGTTTCGGAAATGTTTTTCTTTTGGTTTCTGTTGTTTGTGTCATGTGGAATTGCTGCTTGTACCGTGTGTGTGTAGCGAGCAGGCGGCGAAGGTTATGGTGGAGCTGCTGGGGACATACACGTCGGAGAATGCGTCGCAGGCACGGGAGGACGCCCAGCGCTGCATCATGGCCGCCCTTGAGGATCCAACCACCTTCTTGCTGGACCCGCTGCTTGCCCTCAAGCCCGTGCGCTTCCTCGAGGGCGAGCTCATTCACGACCTGCTGTCCGTCTTTGTGTCTGAGAAGCTGCCCGCGTACCTGGACTTCTACAAGAACCACAAGGAATATGTCCATTCACTTGGTGAGCACCCATTCTCCTTGTATTGCTGCTTGAATAGCTGGGTCTCTGTTAATTAAACATTTAAGAAATCAACGTATCTCACCTTGAATGCATGACTACCATAAGTCAAAATATATATAATACTGCGGGAATAGTTCACTAGGCTACTGATTACATTATAAAAAGTAAACATAATGCACAAGTACTCACAAGGTGGTATTCATAGATACACACACAAACAAGTCATACTAACACATTTTCCATGCGGATACAAAGTTCCACGTCAGCGTGGGAATTTAATGTATTAAAACTGTTTTGATCGATAATAGTGCACCATTTAATACTTTTAACACACACACACATATATGTTAATATGAAATGTAAATGTTTACTTATTTAATCTCTTTTTCAGAGTGCAACGCCTATTTATGTCTCTTACATCTGCTGAAAGAAAATATTGAATTTTGCGACATTATTACACTATCTTCCACCTTCCAGCTCACATGTTGCAAGAATTTGATTTGTTTCAGTCAAATTACTCTGCCATTCAGGGTGCAATGTCAAAAATGTTCCTTCTTGCCGCTGCATATTCGTGAGATATTTATATTTTTGGTGCTAAAAATTCCACAGTTTCAGTTTATCAGCATGTGAATATTGTGATTATGTTCGAGTACAAAATGGGGCTAAAAGTAAATCGCAAACAGGGCCATCAAATGTGCTCAGTTCACTAGTATCAATACAACCTTACAAATATTATATTAAGTTTTTGGAGGACAGAGAGACGACAGCTTATTAACCAGGAAAATGTTATAAAGTGGTATGTTGTATCAGAGCTCTAGTGTAGTAGTCAATGTTGGTACATTTGTATTTTGTTGTGTGCACGTACGTGTATCGGCACATGCATACTTAACTTTAACCAATTACTGTACATATTTTTGGACATTTACCCGTGATATTACATAAGTAAATGTGTATATTTTGAAAGTTGTTGTATGTTTTAAGGTTTGAACCACGAGCAGAACATGAAGAAGATGCGTCTATTGACGTTCATGCAGCTGGCCGAGGGCAACTCGGAGATGTCATTTGAGACGGTGCAGCAGGAACTTCAGCTTAGAGAAGACGAGGTTGAAGATTTCATAATTGATGGTAATAATTGCACTTTTATTCTTATACATAGTAATTTTATATACATATGTCCAGAAGTAAGACCACGTGCGCTAGATTTACAGGTTGTGTGTTTGGAATGGAAATCTGTTGGTTTTTTTTCATAGATGCCCACAATGAAGCAACAGTTCCCTCTTTACTCACTGTGTGGAAGAACAACATGCCAGAGCCTATAAAATCCTGTTTGCAGTTGAGGAATAATGTCATACACATTTTTGTTCGGCCAGTTAAATCTTTTCCTCATTACATGTTCAGTGTGTGTGTGTGTGTGTGCGCGCACGCATGTGCGCATGTTTTTTTTTTAACTTCACTGGATTTTTTTTAAATTTATCTATTGTGATTTAATAATTGGAAAATGAATATTTTAATTTATTGAGATGTGTATTATGAAAGGCATGGCCATACCAACTAAAAATAATTATTCAAATACATAAATAGTACAGTTACGCAAAAATGTTGATCAGTCCAAAACATTGATAGTACATAATTCTAGCCTGCTATCTTGTTTTCCAAAGTTATTTTTGGAAAATATGTGTGGCTTGGAATTGATTACAGTGGAACCTCGTTAGTAGTAGCAAAGAACTCGTTATTGTAAACTGATTTTGTGGTCCCTTGAACTTGTGGCATGCAATTCCAAGGTGTAAAAGATGTTTAAAACAAAATACGGATAATACATATAACAAAGTATTTTTATAATAATTATAGCCTCAAATTCCGTATATTTAATACAAATACCATATTTCTGCGTTTATAGGCTGCACATTTTTACAAAAAAATGACTACAAAAAGTGGGGTGTGGCTTATATACGAGATATTGACATAAATCCCCCCCTTCCCCCCCCCCCCCCCCCCCCCCAAACATGTTTAGAAAATTGTCAACATACAGTACATTTTGATGTTTTAACTCTTACAGGGAGGAAGGAAAGGGAAGGAATAAAAAAATCCCATGCAGTTATTTGTTGACTCATGTTCATAAACAATTTAAAATGTAAACATGATGGAGTTTGGCCATAGATGTCGTAAATAAGAAAGAATTTCTCTGCTGTACAAGGGAAAGATATCTTGTGTAGTTTGCATGCCCATCGCGGCTCTACAAGTGCACATTGATAAGATGCCATTTTGTGAACACTTAGCCATGGTTTTACTTTCTCAAGTCACGTTTCCATCTGTGGAATAGTAATCGCGTGATGTAGATTTGTAAACATTGCAACGTAACACACATTTTCTTTCACAAGTCTTTTGTAGGGGAGAAGTTAAGTCGAAGTTTATTATGTTTGTACAGAATTATGACTTCACGATATTTACAGGAATACAAAAATTCAGTACGGCCTATACATGCATGCAGCGTATACACGCCAAAATACGGTACATTAAAACAACACATTAACTTACTTCGGTTTTCGTAACCGTTCAGTAAATATCTCCACATTTAACAGTAAATTTCTGGTAGTGCCAATTCTTGTCTTCCGGGAAGTAATTTGAGTAACCATGTTAATGACAAATTTTTTTTCCAGCAAAAAATATATTCATTCGGGTCCCTACATAAACATTGGACAGGTTGTTTTTTTCATGAAATGAACTTTTGTTACAGTAGCAAGAGTTATTCTTGATCTCTCCGATAGCTCAATACAATAGCTGAACAATGTTGAAATTAATTCAGTGCTTGTCATATACATGATGGAAACCCTGCACTGTGTTACACGTTAGAAACTACTGCTATGTGATCACAACTGCATGTGCTCAGTTACAATGTGACCAACTAGTGAGCGCTATTATTGATAGTGTTTGGCTCTCTTGTGACTACTCTTTGTGCATACATGGATGAAAACATCTCATGTAGCTAACCTGTGGAAACATCCTGCTTGTCTGTGTGCATAGAAAACATTCATGTGTTATGCAGACTTGAATTTTAAGTTTATATAAAGTACAGTAAAACCCCTCTATTAGAACCCAATCCCGAGGAACCGTGAAATGTTTGGGTCGAAAAAGTCGAACAATTCGAGGCACGTCTAAAAATAGATACAGTAATCCCTCACCAATCGCGGTTTCAGTTATGTGCAGATTTGTTTTTGTAAACCTTTTCTCCAACTACGGTACTAGTTGCTATTATCCACGTATTGCGCAAGGCCACCTAAACTTTTTTGATCGCTACATGCCTCATAGTATGTATGACCCACGAGACCTGCGTAATAGATCTTTAATAATAACTATATATTGTAATAATACATAGTCTAATCTTTTCACATACTTTCAATGACCATGTCATACTGTGTTTAGGCCTTCTTTTTTTTACTACAAGGGGTGGTCCAATATGCCTTTCTTGGGTATCAAATTAATCAGGAGACGCCCAGCTATTAAAATATACATATGTATTTATATTTAATTTATAAAGTGGTTTTTTATGTGCTAGAGTGACGATCGAACATGAACTTCATGCAAATAATGGGAAGTTTGGTGGCATAGGGGTTAGGGGTGGGTCAAAATCGGCCTAAATTTTTTATTGCGACCGCCCCTCTATTACGACCATATTCTCAGGAACCGTGAGGGGTCGTATAGAGAGGTTCTACTGTAATTATTCTTACATTTGTTTGTTGTTTTTCAGGATTTGATTAATTGTACTCTATTGTCAAGGGCTTCTGTAGTGCAACATTAGTTCAAACCAAAATAGAAAATTTCTTAAAACAAGAACCATAGCATGTACTGACAGTGGAAATTGTGTAAAAGTAAAAATAATTTTCGGGAATTTTTTTGGTTCTTATGTAATGGAAGGGTTGATTTTATTGCAGACTTATTCAATATGATATTTAGTCATTCTTTCAGTAAATTTTTTTTCCTCGGTAAAGTTAAAATGAGAGTGATTTCAATTGTTAAAGCTAAATTTTGTACATAAATTCCAAATTTTTCGGTTTTTAGGCTTGTACCAACATAAAAAAAAGTCTGCAGTTTCGACTGAACAAACCTTATTATTACAAAGTAGCCAGATTTTGGTCCCTTCAGGTTTGTGAGGTTCCACTGTAAATACAGTAGTAGCGCTCATGTTGAACTGGGAAAACTCAAGATGAGGGAGTATGGTTGAGTTTAACCCCGTTTTTACACTTTTAAGGGGCCAGGAAAAAGTCCTGCTGAAAATAGTGTATATAAGAAGCAGGAAATTGTAAGAAAAGGGTTTTTACATTGTGTGGTTCATGCAGGTACATGTTAGCTTTATGGTTGGAAGCTTGAGGTTATGATAGGAAAAAAATACATTATGAAAGCAAATGTTGTGATTCTTGAGTTGGTTTGTGCTTTTTTTAATCATTCGAGCACATTTTATTATAATGATCCTCGGCCGGGTCACTCCGGATTTTTGCATTTGGTAATCTTCCCGACGATTCCGTTGGTCAGCTGGTTTTCTCGGGGATATCCCAGTTCCCCCCGTCTTTCATTCCGATGCTGCTTCGTACTCACCTGTCACCCTCATCGGCTCTCAAGACCTCAATGTTAAGAGCCGTCCAAATATCTTCATTCACTTTATTATAATGACAAATTTGTTCACTGGCATCAAAAATGTAACAGTGGAATGCCAAATGTGTCTCACATATCTTTTAAATGCAGGTAATTGAGCAATAGTTTGGCATTCCCTTGACCCTAAATAATGATGTGACTAACAGTTATGTAATGCTGCGTGATGCCTTGAGGCTGTCATGGGTCGTCATCACGTAAGAAAGGGTTTTCGGTGGATACTAGATCAGGCGCACTCGCTGGCAGGATGTTTGGGTTTGATCTATTCTTTATGCGATACTGGCGCACATCCAGTTTGACGCAAGACCACTAATCTACAATTAGGCTCCTACTTACTGTGCCAAATGGGAGTTATTTTGTTCAAGAGCTAAGCCGAGCGCCCCTGCGTGGATAGTGGGTTCAGATTCTGTTGGACTGCTCAGATATTCCCGTTGTACAGAATTGGCTGGGTTGGCTGTCGGAAGGGTACGAAGTCTGCAGCTTTCAACACTATGGGGTGTTCACGAGTTACCACTGGATTTTATATACGTAGGCAACAGACCACTGGGAATGTCCAGGCAACAGTTGGTAATACTGTTGGGTGCTTCAGGTTCCTAGGAGGTTGAGGTGTAGAGACATGTCACAGAACGTCTGGAACCCAGGAGGCTGTGGTGCTGAGGAAAGCGGGACCGTTCCGGAATCCAACGGGACAGCTCTGACTGTCCTGTACATATGGGATTGCTGAAGAGGTGTTTGGGTATCTTCGGTGTCACTGGATCCTGCAAGTGTCGGAGTGCCTGTTCTTGTTCTCTAGGCTGAAGACTGGCTATGGATGCCACCAAAGCCAAGGGGTATTCATGCTGGCGCCCAGCAGCAAGTAGGGTCAACTTTACCTTTTCCTTGAGACCTTGTCTCTTGGAATAAGGCTTGAGGACTAACACAATACACCATCCCCGTTGAGGAATGGAAATCAGGCTGTTTGTTCCCCCCCCCCCCCCCCACCCCCCAAAAAAAAAATTACGTCTCAAGCAGTGGACACCCAACTTCAGGCCCCTGGCGAAGACTGCAGTGAGTGCGGGAGGTAGGGCCACACCGGTTAATGTCAGTCACATGGATGTTGCTCCGTTTCAGTCTTCGTAACTCCGTGAATGTCTGTCTCTCTCTTGGCTGGGTCGCTATAGAAAGGTTTATGAACACCGGAGTGACAATCTGTTCCGAAGTCAGCATACCTGTGTGGCATCCCTGTTCCACTCACTAGAGGGAAATGTTGGCCAACCCAGGTGTATGTGGGTAAAGAGTTAGTCTGTAAAGTGCTTGAGAAAACTTCCCATGATTAACTGCATTCCCTTCCCTTAGAGGAGACAACTAGGAGCTAGCTACTATGTCTACAGGAATGGTAAGTCTCAAGGTTTAAACCTCAGTTCACATTTTATTCCAATAATGGAAAGAACATGGTGATGTACTCGCATCTGTACGCTGGCACAAATAATTGGCTGGAAATCTGGAATATGATGAAGGGGGCTGATAGACGCAGCCGGTACTGGGTTGTGATGTGTAGTGAGCGAAGCACGTAGCATGGCCTGGCTTACAAGCTCGTCTCGCCTATTGTTGCCACAGTTCCCTATGCTGATCACAGTACGTGGTGCTGTGTATGATGCAGGGAAACTATGCACAGGTGATGAGGGAATAGTCTTGAGGGCTGAAGGAAGAGGTTTCCCTGTCTTGTAAACGTCCGCTACTGAGGAGGGGAGTAGGAGTTAGCAGGGAGCTTCTCGGAGAGTCGCCTGACTAATGATGCCAGGTGGACAGACCAATGTGATGAGAGGGCTTAACTGATTCTGAGCAACAGGTGCTGGAATAGCAAGTGCTAGAGACAAATTCAAGCTGAGGGAGGAAGTCCGAGCAGTGAGTGCTGGACTGATGACTGCTGCGGAGGTGCGAACGGTACCTCCTTTTATACTTTTCGTGCCACTGCCCTTCCTTGATTAGCCGGCAACGTGAGAGTGAGGGGATGGCCAAAGAGCGGAGCGTAGCTAAGGCATGGCTTACATCTGTGATGTCACTGGCCAGCTAGAGGATGGGATGTCCGATAAACAATAATATAACTAACGCTATCTAGCGGTGATAAAAGGAACTTGTTCTGCATGCATAGTTATGATGGGCCGGTGAATAAAACAAGCTAGGGAGTAGACAGAGCAATCTCAACTTACGTGGGGAAGAAACAGTAAAATAAATTCCTATTTCAACAATGCTAACATCGGGATGGAGCTGCGGTCATCTGAATTACTAATTACCAGAGATGCGTCATGTATCAAGTTAAAGAACTGGCCTGGTAGCTTTCCAGCAGGGCATTAAGTCCGGTTCCATGAGAGTGATCATACGTTTCAGCAGATTGGCTCTAGGCGGTATACCTAGGCGACACATAACCTGAGGTGGCTGCATAACATGCATCAGCTATGGCTGGCGTTACTGTGAGCTAGGTTGGTTAATGGGCAGTGACTCAAAGGTTGTGTCTGTCTGCTAGGGCTCAATTCCCCTGAAGTAGGTGTTGGCGAGTCCCAAGGTCTGGTCCTGTCCGCTAATATATGTTGCAAGCAGGGGGTGTGTTTCCTCGCTGAGCCAAATGCAGTCCTGGAAGAGGTTCTTAGGAATCTCAGGTGTGACTGGTATGTGCAAATGGCGCAAGGCCTGGGCTTGATCCCTTGGTGAGAGCTGCACAAGTGTGGTCAGAAGAAGGGAGGAGTAAGCGCCTGCAAATGCCCAGAGGCAGTTAGCACCTGTCTCACCTTCTCTCGGATACCACTGCAATGGGAGTAGGTCATCTGGACTGAATCACACTCTCACGTCTGTGAAGAGGCTGTAGGAGACGTGTTGTCCTAGCTTGGTGTAGAGCAACGTGTAGTGTCTGCTGACCATGGACGATATTCCTATCCCAGTACTCGACATCGGAACACAGTAAGAGTCAGGTCTCACTAGTTGGCAGTCCTTGCATGACTCCTGATGACTCAGGTGGGATCAATCTTCCCAGACTCAGAGAGCACTAAATCAGGCATCGGAACATGGTGGAGAGAGTGGCAGTTGAGTAGGTAAGCTGGCCTCAAGAGACTGTGTACCTAGTGTCAGGTCTCTACCATTATGCTCAACATGGTGCACAGAAAGGGTGGCTGTCCAGTGTGCGTTTGGGTACTTTGACTGGTGTATTTGCATTTGAGTTTACTCCCCTGTGACCTGCAATCCCTTGAACAGTGTGAAATCCACTGGGAGAGGAATTACAACTACCAGAAGAATACGTCTGTTTATTTCTTTTTGCGGTAAGTGAACAGAGTGGTGTCGCACTACCTCTTAACTTGGAAAGAGCATAGGGAAGCTTGGCGTATGCTGAGCCAGGTGAAGGCGACCTGGGCCTAAGCTAACAATGGCAGGGTAGACGAACGTTATGATACTAACTTCCAACTTATACTGCGCCTATGCATGTGTTGCACAGAAGGGGCAGCAGTGTCGAGGTGTGTGGACGACATTGGCATAGGTTGAATTTTTGGCACAAATGTGGTGACGACTAAGCAGGTTGGGAAGGATATATCTAGCAAACGAGTTGGGTGGAGACCAAGGAGTGGAGGTTCCTTAGGCATGAGTGCGGTGAAGTAAGGTAGGTTTACAGTGAGGCGAGCAGGCTGGTCACAATCTTCGACAAGGGCTGAGGTGGAGAAAAAAAAGACTGCTTAAGAACCTTCAGCATGAATGTGGTTAAGTCCCAAGATAGGCTGGCGTTTAAGGGTGGTGGCCCGCCGTTTATACTCTGGCTGGTCCTTCCCCTTCAGTCAGCTGGATAGGGACAGTGATGGAGAGGGGTTGCTGTAGCGTAGATTCCTCAAGGTACGACATCACCGGCTGGTTTGGAGAATTGAAATACGGAGAATCGTACTGGTAGAGCCATCTGGTGGCATGCTGTGTTACTAGGTGCCTTAGAGGCACAGTCTAGGCATAGCCTCGGTGGCTCAGCCAGCGAAGAGTACAATCTGCAGTTAGAGCATCCGTTTATTCTTGCCGTTGTTGACAGTACAAGTTTCTAACGTCTCTTGATGCATGATCAACAATAAAAACTCCATTGCAAATCGAGTGGCAAGGCTTGTCCACGAATGAGGACATTAAAATCATTGTTAAAAGACGTCGCGCGTCAGCAAATAAGTAAAAAATTGTAGCAGAGCTTACCCGCTGTCTTTATAAATAAGAATTTAAAAAATGATTTTTGAGAAACAGAACTGAACAAAAACTAGAAATAATTGGGAGTCTAATGTATTCTGAGATAGTCTGTGCTCTCCGGCAATTCAAAACAAGATAACAGTATGTACACAATAAGATTGCTCAGATATACACAGCATTTTATCCATATCATGAGCAGACCATAACACATAAGTGGATAATGTTTCATGTTGAAGTGTGATGCCATTTCAGAACTATGGCCATGGAAGTGAGAAATTTTCAAATTTGGGGGGGGGGGGGGGTTGTACATGTATAGTAAGAGGTTCATGTGGGTTGTTGGGGAGACTTAATTCTGCTGCAGTTCACCCCTCTCTTAATCCCTTCCTCTACCAGGTCCGGTCCTACTTAGCAGCAGAGTGGCCGCAGCTGGTGCAACTGCTGGGTTGCTTGCCTCCCACCAAGGCAAGTTCATGGCAGGGTCTGTCCCACATTTATGCATGCGGGCAATACCGCTCGTCCTGAGGGTTTCCTTGGAGATTTGTCGTTTACCTCGTCTTTGCATCCTGGTGCTGCTCCTCATCCATCTCGTTTCACCCTCATTTGCTCTGAAACCTTGTTATCAAGAGCTGCTCAATCCTCTCCACTTCGTTCCAACTTATCAGCAGCCATCTGCTGTATATGTGGACCCTGTGTAATGGAAACAATGTACAGCACAGGGCTATTCAATTAACATGTGCTCTCTCGTCCTCCCCCCAGCCCATCCAGGCTCCGAAATGTTACATATTATATAAGCAATTCATTTAATATATACTTTTGGATACAATTACCTGATCTAACATTGCCGGTAATTATCAGTAGCATAAAATGTGTAACCAATATATATATATATATAAACTAACAATGTATAAGTGAGCACACCACATAAGCATTGTAATTATTTGTAAGTGGCCCAATGGGAATACTATATGAATAGCCATGGTGTAGAGACAGTGTTCTGTCACAAGCAGTGTGTTGTATGTGTGCTCTGGCAGTGCTGAAGACAAAGCTGGTGAGGGCACGTATGGACCAAGTGGCCAGGAAGGTGTACGTGTCAAGCACAATGCACCGCACGTTTGGACGTGCACAGTGGCAGCAGCTGCGTGACCTGCTGCTTTCCTGGAGGAACAACCTGCAGGGCACCCAGGATGCCATGAAGAACGTCGCCATGCGTATTGAGCTCATGACGCAGCAGTGATCTCCATTGTAAGTGCCAACACTATCCGTAAACTGCTGTCTGCAACGTGTGCCAAGCGAGGTAGTGACAGCGAGAGCTGTTGATTATGGTTGCTACCTCACATTACTTGGTATCTTTTATGTGGAATTTTTGTAAATACTAAAGAAAATAGTAAGTTTTTACTTTGAAAATATGAATAAATATTCGTGATTATTTAACTTTTCTTGTGTGTCAGCCTTCCCTAATTTCTACACACCCAACGCCCAGAATTTTCACCTGCCAAATTTTAAGATTTTAGTACAGTTATCCTGATATTACTTACGTGATCTTCGGGTTTTCTGTAATTTACCTCCTTTAAAAAGTTCGCCAGAATCACCAGTAAGACATCTGAAACTGTTGTCTGTCATGTAAGAAAATGTACTTCAGACCTGCTTCGGCAACAAAAAAAAAAAAAATTGACAACAATTTAAACATATTTGCCTCAACCAGAACTTCTACCACCAAAACTTGCTTCAACCCCCAATACACTCACTCCTTGTGGGAGTGGTTACCCCGTCCCTTCAGAACTACGCTAGACGACAGTAGGGTTTGAGCCATTTTCACAACTGCTTTATTAGTTGCACTAGACGTGCTATTTGCTTAACAGGTCACCTTTGCTGGTTGAAGTTATAGGCCTGATGTGTGACCTCATAGCCTCCGAGTGCCACCCCAAGTCACCTAACCCTCTCTATCCACCACGAGACTTGCCGGTTGGAGCGCTAGGACTGATGTGGCGTGACATTATTGCATCTGGGTATTCCAGCTAGGGAATTGTCACCTGTCACGTGCTGCAACGACCCGTAGCACCTACCCCATGCCATTCACCACACAAGAAGGCATCTAAGACTCCTACAGCCAACCAATTACCAAGTAACCCATCCCAATCGGCCTTCAGCCATGCCTCTGCTCGGACTGCCCATGGGCCTCGCCAGCACTGTTCATAGAGTGAAGGGGGTCTGTAGAGTCTACAGCAGCCGCAGCACCGGCGTTCAGGTGGTAAGCCAGTGTACACTGCCATCTACGCCACCTTAGATACCTATGTAGCTTGACACTGCCCAACCAGGCCTACTCTGTACACCGGCTCCTTCAGAGCCAGGGCAAACTCCACAGTACCCAGCCCATAAGGCCATCCTGGGTTCTCTGCCTGAACCCTCATAGGTTAGGAGACGTGCCAAGTATCCCTACCGTTATGCACTGAAGACAAAGAAGAGAGGAATGTTTTTTGTGATCCCAGGCTAGCGCGACCTTGTGAAAGAGAAAAGGGAACTAGCTAACCACCCTAGACACTTCAGGGAGTTGTAAAACACCCCATTGCGCTCAATAATAAACTCAGAGAATGGCCAAAGCCAACCTGAACCTACAGGACCATGGGACAGGTCGCCTCAGTGATAGAGAGCTGATGCATCGCCACCTGCCGTAAAACGGGGCAAAATGTTACGTATTGTGCCCATTGTGAGAATCGATTTCACTACACTTGCATAGGTTGGGCAAACTAAATTCAGATATAAAGACTGTCTATATAAAGACTGTCTAGAATTTAGGTGCGAAGAATCCCGAATGCAGCAAACTGCATATTGTGCCTGGATAACCTGTACCGAATGAGGAGTTGACACTGTCAGATGCATGACTTTTGCCCAGAGATTTCACCACCTCTTCATCTGGTGGCCTGATAAGTATATCACACGCCCAGGTTTAATTTGCCGGTGCGAAGTTTGAATGAATACTGACTTAGCAACTCCGGACCACACCACAGTACGGCATTGAACCAGAGTTCGCAGGTGGGCCACAAAAATACCCCATGGCATTTGTGCAAGAATGCAAGAGCGAGTTGAAGGACAATGGAGTGAAGAGATTGGGGCTGCTCTTAACAGCAAGGTCTTGAGAACAAGGAGAATAGAGTCCTCCCAAACACTGGGTCCAGAAGGTAATAAAGCTGTGGGAAAGGATTTGGAATTGTGGAAAAGATACAGAGAATTTATTACAGACTGGCCCCAGTTCTATTCCCATCTTGCAGTGCAGTTTCCCAGGGAGGAAGTTCTAATCCGACTAAGGTCAGCATTTTATAGCTGGGTACAAACCAGTGAGGAAGAAGCAGAAATTTTCATACGAACAAGATGTAAATGTATCACTGTATTTTCGCTGGCACTAGCAACTGTTGACACCAAGTTTGAATTAGAATCCAAGTACGTAAACTAATTGATACAAACCAAAACAAACATTTTAAAGCAAACTAGAAACTCTGTACAAAGTCACAATGATATATGTGGTTCTCAGTGAATAGGTAGGCGACATAACTTGATAACGGGGCACTTCACTGTTCAATGGTGCTGCTTAATGATGGCCACCTTGCAAACTCCATCCTTGCCCGGATGTAGAACTGCAACATGTCCGTGCTGCCACTGCAGGGGTGGCAAGTGGTCTTCCTTGACAAGGACAAGGTCGCCAATCTGCACCTCACCTTCACTGTTGGTCCACTTTCCACGTGGTTGTAGTATATGCACAGGTACTCCTTGTGCCATCTCTGCCAGACGTGCTGAGTGGCACACTGTACCAGCTGCCACCGGTCCAATCTGTTTGACTGGGCCTCTGTAAGGTCAGGAACTGGAGGTGCTGTCAGGGTGGTACCTACAAGGAAGTGTGCTGGTGTCAGGGCCTCTTAGTCATTTGGATCTGATGAAATGGCACATAGCGGACGTGAGTTGAGGACAGCTTCAATCTGGGCAAAGAGAGTAGACAGCTCCTCAAATGTAAGAACCTGCTGGCCTAAAACTCTTTTCAGACGATACTTAGCAGATTTGATGGCTGCCTCCCACAAACCACCAAAATGTGGTGCAGCTGGGGGATTGCGGTTGCACTGAATGCCAAGCGTGGCAAGGGTATCCGCAACACACTGCAAGTTGGCACTCTCATTTAAGAACTTCTGTAGATCATTGCAATACTGGCGTGCGCCTGTAAAGTTTGTTCCGCTGTCTGAAAAAAACATTTTTACACAGTCCTCACCTAGCAGTAAATCTGAATAATGCATCAAGATAAAGTTGTGATGCTCAAAGAAGAAACAACGTCTAAATGTACTGCCTTTGTCGCTAAGCAAACAAATAAGCCTTTGACATGCGACTGTTTGATTTGGAACTGGCCCCCATAGTCAACACCATTTGGAAATGGCCTTGCTTGTTGAACCCTACTTGGTGGAAAATTTCCCATCAATGGCTGTATATTGGTGGCCTTGAGCCTGTGGCACTTTATACAACTGTGGATCCCTTCCCTGTCATAACCAGTACTCGCAACGAATGGCTGAATGTGTGGCATTGGAACCAGCGTGGAAATTCCTCTTGGGTTGCAAGATTTGATGTTTAGTTTTGTAGGTTAGTTCTGAATTTTGTAAACGTCCACCCACACGCAGAATGTCATCATAATCCCAGAATGGATTCAACTTCCTAATGTCAGTACCAGGGGGGCATTCACCCTCTGAAATCAAACATTCTATCTCGGAGCTGAAACATTCTCTTTGAACCTGCTTCAGGCACATCTTAGCAGCATCAAGTTCTACGGCAGTAAGGGGACCAGTGCGTCGACACCTCCAAGTTTGAAATGAATGTTAATACATAAGCAAGCACTCTCTGAAGCTGTGACCAGGAGGAAAACCGAGAGAGGTTTGGCTCACAATGTTCAACCAATGAGACTACCTTAGGCTGCTTTAGCTCTTCGTCACCTTCATGAATGCTGGTTGCTACTCCTCCACATGACCACGATTCCTTCTCAGATATTAACCAGCTAGGCCCAGTCCCTCAAAGTGCGTGTGTCAGTAAATCTTGGGGTGAGAGTCCTCTGGAAGCACAGTCTGCAGCATTCTCAGCAGAAGGCACATGTCTCCACTGGACAGTTTTCTTGCTGTCTTGAATACGAGCCACTCTGTTTGCCACAAAAGTTTTCAGATGATGATGAGGAATCCTGATCCACGCGAGGACCATTGTGGAGTCACACCATGCAGTGATACAGCTAATGTGGATACGTTGTAAAAGGGTCGACATTACTGCCTCAAGTAAGTTAATGAGTAAATGTGTAACCTGCAAATTTCAGAACGCAGACCTCTTACTTATCTACTACTCAGCAAATAATACATCATACGAATACGGAGGTTATTTGGCAGCCAATGTTTTTGAGATGGACGAGTCTCGTGACACAGGGGAAACGTTGAGTGGTGGGGTTACAGATTCTTCACCCCAAAGTGAGTGGAGCGAGTAGAGAGCGATGACTGTAACAGGCTAGGGGTGCTACGGGGAGGAGGTGAAGACTTCAGGGGCTCATCCCTCTTCAGCCAATTGTATGCTGTAAATTGCAATAGACTAGAGCTTAAGAATTTGGAACCAGCAGGACCACAGTTAAATATAACAAAACAAAGCCTTGATGGTAAATGCAGTGGTTCGTACATGCGAAAATTCGTTAAATTCATACAGTTTTGCAGACTGGCTACAAGGGCATGAAGTTAGAAATACGTTGTTTTGTTTCATTTTTTTTTGCTAGTGAAACCTAATGATCCTGCTTGGATTATCAATTGGGTAAAAGATTTGAACATTTGGGAGACAAAGTTAAGATGTAAATCAGGTTCACAGAATATAAATAATGCCTTAGTATTTTCTGGGATTAGCAAGGTAAATATTCATTGCTAGTTAGATAGCGATTGAAGAATGTTTTTTGTTTACAAATACATTAAGATATGCCACTTTCATCCTATAATTGAAATTTTTGACATGCATTTTGTACGTACTGTATGTAAATTAGTATTGGGTTTTAAAAATATTAGTTTTGATATATTTAAGTTATCTTCATTAGTATAGAAGAATTAGTATTTTTATCTAGTCTCTTGTCTAATGTACCACACCACATGGGTACCGGTAGTAAGTCATATAACCTAACTTAAAACAAACAAATACCTGTGCTAGTGATTAGATCTGAACCAGTGGCCACAGTGTGTTGACAATTACAAATCGAGCGATGATATGTTTTTCTTCAAACAACCGCACTATATATATATATAAATATATATATATATATATAAATAAATATATATATATATAAAAATATATATAAATATATATATATATTTATATACATTTATAAATATAAATATATATTTATATACATTTATAAATATAAATATATATTTATATATATATATTTATTTATATTTATTTATATATATATATATATTTATTTATATATATTTATATATATTTATATATATTTATATATATATATAAAGCATTTTATAATGATGTTAGTTATAATCGCCACAGCCCTCCCAGTTTCAAAAGTCACCAGACGCCACTGCAGTCCTCCAGCACATCTCGAGGTGGAGCTTGATCTCACGAGACACCCAAAGCCAGTGTGTTTGGAGGAAAATCTTAGCTCGAATTAAAACTGGAGTAAGCCATCCTAGTGGGTCATACAACCTAGCAATGTCTGACAGAAAAGCTTGTTTGGTGACTCTTGTGCTGGCTGATTGAATATTATATGGAAACACATCCAACCTTGAGTCCCACTGGAAACCAAGTACCTTCATCACGTCACTATTTCCTGGAAATCTAAGTGGACTCTCTGTGGTTTTCTGGTACTGCATCTATGACAGCTTGGCTATTACTGGACCATTTTCTTAATTCAAAACCCTTTTGCTTTAAGAGATTTATCAGTTCTTGCTGCAACTTGAGGGATTCTGCAACTGAGCTTCACCTGTCATGATATTGTCAACAAATATGTCTTCCATCATGACCTTAGCCACCTTCAACTGCAAGCAGCTGTAAGGCTCTCATAGCCATGAAAGGAGCTGCTGACACACCATAAATGACAGTGTCAAGTTGTAATTCATGTATTGGCTGGTCCTCTGGATGATTGTGCACCTGTGGTCATTACAACAGAATGAAGACAGAAATGTGTAATAATGTCTGCAATGTCATTCTGAAGTTTAGGCCCAGTCAGCAGAACATCATTAACAGACATTCCAGAAGTGGAGGCCGCTGAAGCATCAAACACCATTCTTAACTTGGTTGTTGAGCTCAATTCTTTCAACACATAGTGATGTAGGATATAATTACGAGGAGAATACCCTACTCCATTCTTAATTGGATGCATGTGTCCAAGTTGTTCATACTTGCACAAAAAAAATTGGAATACTCCCTTTTGGTTTCCGACTGACTCTACAATCTGTATTCCAGTTGATACAACTGGTTGACAGCAAAGCTGCAGTAATCTCCTAACTCTGGTTCCTTTTCCTTGAATGGTAGTCTCAGGACATATCTACCCTCTGGGTTTCAACAAAGTGACTCTCACATTCAATAGCTTCTGGGCTACAATGTTGAACAGAAGGCACTTCTTCGCTCTCCCAAAACTTGCAGATGGTGTCTGTTGGGGACGCTTCAGACAGCACAAACAGAGAAACAACGCTACTGCAGGCAGCAGCTGCAGTCTGATTGCCTTTACCCATTAGAACCCAACCAAATATATTCTGAAGAACAATGGGGAACCCACGTGGTGGTTGGTAAAGCCCACCATCAAACACATTTGGGTATACATCAACACCCAAAAGAATATGGATTATCCCTGGAGTATCAAACAATGGGTCAGCTAATTCCAAATGACAATACACATCCCTCACGTGAGGAAGTGGGATGCTGGGTAATAAGGAGGCCATTCACTTGTCACAGGTGTCAGAACATAAGTAACAGAACCAATGTTTGCAAGAACAGGAACACGAGTCCTTTGGCCTTTTAACCCTAGCTTGCGGACACACTAACCGGAGGTGAATGAGCCCTGGGATCCTGAGTCAAGCAACACTCGAACCTTCTGCATCTTGCCACTTACATCTTTAACTCGGACTACTGTACCTGAGACGACAGTTGCCGACATCAGTGAAAGAGGTAAGTGAGACTACAGCTGCAGTTTCCTCATTGGGAATGAAAGTGACTGCTTCTTGTTGGTTAGAAATATCTGGAGTTTGCTCCACTTGATTTGGAGAGAGAGAGAGAGCAGCGTGAAGAAGGGAGTGGTCTCTCCTACTACAGTACATACACACAGAGTTTCTCTTCGACTTGCAATCCTTCACCCTGTGGCTCTGAAAATAGTTGAAACACAACATCTTTCGTCGCACCATCTTTATCCTCTCATCAACTACTGGCCATTGACCGTAGGACACTTGTAAATCTGGTGTGCGCCCTCACAGGTTATAAAAATATCTTGTTCCACAGTTGCCAAGAATGAAGTTACGAACTTCTTAGTTGCTAATTGTGTACCCTGATGCTGAATAGTTAGCCATCATCAATGCCTCATATTCTTACGAGCTACTTCAAACTGGGCTCTTGTATCTGGATCAAGCTTCAGTAACATAAGGTTTAACTACACAAAACTCCATTCAGTCACTAGCAGTTTTACAATTCTCAAGGCACCCGAGTGCTCCTTAAGACCATCTACCATATTCTGCAATGGTAGGAGAGACGGCAGCTAAGCGATGAAGTTGCATTATATTTTCCCAATGCACCGTGGCTATTGCTCTGATATTATGGTACATTTCAGTTAATGTTTGCCATACTAGGTTATAATTATCCTCAGACAGTGGAAGAGCTTTAATAAGGTTGTATGGCTCACCTGAAACTGATGTAAGGAGATATTGATCCTTTTCCACCGCAGTGAGTGCTTTATTGTGCACCAACGAGGTAAAAGGTAGGCCAGTCTGTAAGCAACCCCTTAAAGGTAGGCAACTGCAAATTCGGTAACTTGACATTGGATGAGGCTCAGCCGAGATGACATTGCTGTTCTCGTCCTACTTATTCCTGTATTCTATAGTAGAACTCGTCAAACTCCTCGGCCTCCCCATCGCTGGCTTCAGACTCTGCAAATAACACAGTTTCCAATGCTTGAAAAGTCCCCCTGACTTGGATTGTTGTTGTACGGCACCTCACGAGGTGCAAACGTGTCTTCAATTGGTGTTGAGAAATTTTAACAATTTCTCGTCGTTCGAATAAATTGCCAGCATGGTGAAAACATTAACAATTGCAGTTACGGTTGGTATACTATGCAGCTAACCTCGAAAAACACTCATTCACCACGAATCAAGAGAACGATAAATACGACACTTATTGTATAACAGATGTCTTGTGATTAAATAAAGTGGTATTTGTATACATAACCGCCATGATGCGAAACGAAGTAGTGTCAGTACCACACCATGCCCGATTCCGCACACAAAGAAATACCGAAAACACATCCACTATTTACCGTAATTATAGATTAAACTTTGTTAAGTGGCTCGAATAATGCATATCCAGCCCAGAGGACCAAAAATGTTTCCACATAGTATATTTTGTAACATCCCAGCTGCGTGACGTCCGGCAGCACGGAGTAGCGGTAACTAACAGCCTTCATTCATAAATGGCAACACAAGTCAAGATGGCCTCCAGCCATGGCACTCGCAACAGTTCGATTCAAATTCAAACTTGGTGCCAAGTGCATACACTAATTGACACAAACCAAAAGAAACCTAAACACCAATACTGTATTGTTTTCTTCAAAAAAAAAAAAATTTTACTGATCTTTCTCCAATTACATTTGGTACAATTAGAGGAACACTGATCAACATCTACAAAAATACAATCTTAACAAACATATATTTAACAAAATTATTATGAATGCAAATACTTCCCAACAATCCACTACTTGAAACAACAGAACGCTTCTAACTGAATTACACAGTCTGTTAAATCCTTTCATTACTGCCGTTGATACCTCAACACTGTCAGTATTAGAAACACAGGTACAGTCAAACCAATCATCAAAAAAAAAATGCACATAAGACACGAACATTACCAGTACAGGCCAACAAAACTAGCTGGTCAATATTGCAACTGGAGCCAAGAGCTAAGTTTTACTTACAGTAAGAAAATTATATATGCTGCCAGTGGAAATACAATAAACATAAATTTATCAATGCCGATATTCTTTTAAAAACTCTCACTAATAGGCCCAGTATACATGGTATCACAAGTGTTCTTATTCAAGGAGTGTACACAAGACATTGCAAAAACTGTAATAATTTATTCATGCTTTAAAGTCAAGCTTGATTTCATAAAACACTATTTCGATAGCCATCAAATGTTTTTTTTTAAATAAAATTTTCACTTAGTCGTAACTATTGATAGTGAGCATTGACTTTAAGAACTGGCACTATGGCCAATGTAGAATGTTGCACCTTTGGTTTTAGACATCACTATATTCACACCATGTACCACTCGAACATTAGTTTCCTGTGAAACAAGTTTGAAGGGTAGGGATGTGCGTCTGCCATGGCGATTAGGAGAAAACGATAAGCCTGAAAACAATTGGGACTGTCACAATGGATTGCTTTACTCTCCTGCCAACATTCACGACTACTACAGGAATGGTGTGGGCAGTGTGACGTTTATAGGAACAAAAACAGATACATATATCCTTACCACAAGACCCCACACAATTTCCAAAAACAAGTAGCTACGACAAGAATTCTGGAACAATTTGTTCCCCCCCCCCCCCCCCAAAAGTTGCTATATTTCAAAATTTGTGATTTTTTTGTATGAAGTGTGCATTAAATAATTTCTAGTATGTAAACGACATGTTTTTAAGTCCGTGTTAAATGGCCTCCGACATGAAATGAACATGATTTTAGCATGGACTATTAATTTAATTCCACAGACAGACACAGAAGGGTATCTGCGACCTCATTTTTCCGCACCCAAATTACAAAAACTGTAACATTTGTGAGTTTCCACACACCTTACAGCACGTCCAAAAAAAATCTAAGCATAAGTCGCCAACAAAATACTCAAAACCTATGACAAATCAAAATCTAATAACATACCGTATATACCCGAATCTACGACAACCCTCCAATACACGATTCAAGGGACAAAAATAGGTAACAGCCTCACTGTTACCTCCTCCCACGAACCTGTTCAGGCAGGGAGACGGGGGGGGGGGGGGGGAATCTGCATTGGGAACCAGGGTTTGCTGGGAGTACTCGGCTACCCTATAAGAACTATAGCACTGGCCTAAAATATTTTGATGGGTGTGGGAGGGGGAGAGGGTTAGCTTCTCCTTTCTCCTGCATTGCACATGAGACCGCCTGGGTGGTAAAGGGCCCGGGCTACCCCCGCTCTGAGCTTCGGCAGCGATTGGAAATGGCGGCCTCCAATATACGTTTGAGTTTTTAGGGAAAATAGTTATTCATTGAGTTTTCTTCAAATTGCAGGCAAATTAGTGTTATAATGGAAATAAAAGTGTTAAAAATATTTTAATTACAATACCAAACTAAACATCAACACCTTAGGCCTACCAAGTTGTTGGTTGGTGTCTTTGATATGCTTATAATTTCATGAAACCGGCAGTTTTTTGGGTCCACTAAACGATTTTCTAGTCAATTTTTCATGTTGATTTTTCCATTGCCTCACATTTACTTCAGACACGCCGTACTTTCGCACATCAGCACAATTGTTTATTTGTACAGTGTAGTTAAGAACCATCACCTTAAAGTTTTTTGTAGTAACTTGCCCTTTCGTTTTTAAGAGAAAATCTTGAACCTTTAGTTTCCACATGGTCAGCCATTTTAACAGTAAATACAATATGTATTAATAACTTCATCATAAATAATGGCACCCACACAACTGGTTGACAACAAAGGCTGCGTAGAAGTACGGTACAATTTACAATATTTGTGGATGTTTTGACCAGGTCAATGCCATTTTGCACTGCGCTAAAATTCATTTAAAAACATACCTCTAGGCAAGTGACTACTAGACTCTCCAAAAAGGGTCAACACACAGCATTCGTGTGCACTTAGTGTAATAATATTTTACATAGGATCTACAGTGAAACTGTCAAGACGTTTCTGAGGGACTGAAAAAATTAAGCTTATTAGCAAGAAAAACTTTGAAAAGAGTCAAATTACAGTAAAACCCCACCATTACGACCACCTCGCTACTATGATACAATCACGAGGAACCGTGAAAAGTTTAGTTCAAAAATATGAGGCACATCTAAAAATAGATCTAGTAATCCCTCGCCAACTGCGGTATCTTCAAACGCGGTTTCAGTTATGCACAGATTTGTTTTTGTAGACCTGTTCTTCACCGATAGTACAAGTTTCTATTATCCATGGTTTTCAATCTACGGAAAACTGGAATTTACTGATGTTAGCGGTCATCCATTTCTCAACCAAAACTTTGACAACTGTTGTTCCAAGCAACATGAAACAATAAATTAGAAGGGGGCTCACTGTTGTAATTTGTGTGTGTGTGTGTGTGTGGGGGGGGGGGGGGGGGGGGGTGTGTGTTTGGGCCGGGTTGAGAATTCTTTGTCTAGTCACGTACTGTACCTTACCACCGCCTCTGCCTTACCCCTCCCACTATGGTGAACAATTTATTTTTGCGAGTTAGGCAGTGTGCGTGTATATGCCATGTCAGAATTTTTTCATGAAGAAATTGTGTTAATATTTCAAGTAGGCCACACTAAATTTTTGTATTCCTGTAAATATTGCTGGGCCTCATTGAACCAGTACAGAGTTCAACACGCCTCCTAAATGTCGTAGAAATTCAAAACACTGACGTGAATAGCATCTATTAGCATGTTTTCCCCAAAACCAGTAGTAACAAAGGCACTGGCACTGGCTAGTCACCGCCCACGAGTAATCTTGTAGCAAACGATCAACAACTGAGCGGCATTCAGGTGGCCTGGCACGAGCCTCCTACTTCTCAGTCCGGCCAGAGCAACAAACACAACTGAAAACTTTAACATTTGACTTTACGCTTGCTTTCCGACATGATGTTTCTTATGGAGCTTTACACAATGGAACTGTCAAAGGTAAAGTCAAGAGTGCTTGACTTTACGATTTCGAAAAGTTGAAATTTAAAGTCAAAGTCAAGCAGCCACTTTGCCGAGAATCTAACAGAGGTTATGTGGAAAGTGCGTTATTTTATTATAGGGCGATTTTAGTCTCAATATATTATACAAATATAATGTGAAGAAGAAATATATGAATTGACATATTTTAATAAAGTAACCAAATTAGTTTTTTTGTTTTGAAATAAACTTTTAAAACCTATTTTCAAGAAAAGGTACGTGAATTGCATTCCTGGATAATATTATAATTATTTACATACCAAGATACACATTTTTACGAAGCTCGCAGAACCAATTTTCAGTTGTCTGAACTCAGACTTTACAATTGTATTGTGTATTGGTGGTTTCGTCAGAGGAAATGAAACATAAAGTCAAATGCTAAAGTTTTCTATTATGTAAGAAGCTGTAAGCTGCCGCACCCGGCCGCGCTAGAGGATCTAGGCGCTCACCCAGCTACGTACACAAGAAAATGTATTCTCTACTAGTCACAGCAGCACACGAGTGATTTATCTGAATAATGTATCTTCATATCTATTATCAACAAATAAGGTGCTGTGTTTTACTTCAAATGTAAGGCATCTCCAACAGTGTTTGTAGTTAATGCTTTGTGCGCAATACATCTGATTTTCTAGCAATGAAACGGCCAGACCAAAGCAAGAGCTTGGTCTGCACACACGTATTGTGCAACGCCACCTAAACTTTTTGATCGCTACATGCCTCATAGCAATGTATGACCCATGATACCTGCGTAATAGATCTTTAATAATAACTTTATATTTTAATAATACATAGTCTAATCTTTTCACACACTTTCAATGGCCATGTCATACTGTGTTTAGGTCTTCTTTTTTTTTTTACTACAAGGGGTGGTCCCATATGCCTTTCTTGGGTATCAAATTAATCAGGAGACGCCCAGCTATTAAAATATACATTTGTATTTATATTTAATTTAAAAAGTGATTTTTTTTTATGTGCAGAGATGATTAAACATGAACTTCATTCAGAAAATGGAAAATTTGGAGGCATAGGGGGTTAGGGGTGGGTCAAAATCAGCCCAAAATGTTCCATTTCTTTTATTACGAACCCCCCCCCCCCCCCCCCTCTGTTTCGACCCTATTCTCGGGAACTGTGAGGGGTCATGATAGAGAGATTCTACTGTACTATGGTCGTGCAAATGTGACTTTTTCCACCAGTGCTCAACACACTGAACTGACATGCAGCCTAGTATTTTTGGGCAAAAACCTATGTTTAACATTTATAAAGTCACACACTTGTTTTGCAAACATTCTTTTGAAAAATTATACCGTTTAGCATAGCGTAAATACAGTAATCACTAAATAACTTAATATCAGGATTATGCAACATTTTCATACAAAATTTACATAGGTTGATGCATTTCAATAAAATGCATACAAAAAAATGGATCCAAGATTTTTTAAAAATATTTTGAGGTTGAAAATATAACTGTGATAACTATGTTAACACAGTCCAGTTCAAGTTATTGCTGTTAATTTAGCATGCTATTAAATGCAGCATGCTACAGTTTGAAAATACCACGGAAAGCTTGCTGTAATATCACCACCCACCCATCGTAAGGATTATGAAAACAGAGAGAACACTAATCTTGCCAACATCTACGCAATATATATGTTACAGAAACAGAACGTGCAAAGATATCAGAATTCACATACACTGTGTGTGTGTGTGTGTGTGTGTGTGTGTAAGATAACTGTTAACACAAAATCACTTCATGTAACAAACATTTCAAGAGAAACTTGACCACTTTTAATTAATTCGTACTTCAAGGAACAACATTAGATTCTGGTCAACTACCACGAGCACCCTATTCATTAATCTTCAATTTCTTAACCAACAACTCAAGGCAAGTTGTGTTATTAACAAGAAAATACAGATCATATACATACATTGCAAACTATAGTTAACACACTTTAATACAAACATTAGGCTTTTCGCTAACAACACAGAGGCCCTGTATTTTTTAAAATTTTGAAATAATTCTACACCTATTTTCAATGTTCAATAGTTCTCCACTGTGTACACAACATTCCCAAAATATAAACTACACGAAAATTTTTCCCGCTCACTGCTAAAATGCTGATGGCAGGGTAGAAAGATTCCCTTACAACTAAGACATTTTAGCTTCTTCTTCCAACTGCTCCAATCAGATCTGCGTGCTGAAACGGGGCCGTGGCAGATCACCAAACACATTCGCTTCGCCATGCACACTCTTGGCCAGAGCTTTAATAGATGCTGCTATATCCATTGGGTCTTGTGGAAGCTGCAATGAAACATTATCTTTCCAAGTTTTCATTGGCTATCAAATGTTAGTTACTATCCTAAACAATATAATTCATTTCAATTACCCTCATTCACCATGAATCGACACAGTGAGTTAAGTAGTCTGAGAGGCACTTAACAAAAATAGAACTGTACCACCCAAAAAGGTGTATGATGGAAATGGAGCAGCGATAGAAGATAGAATGGTGACCAGCCTGGAAATACCCCAAGGAAAAAACTTGCCAATGGCGTCATCCACCACATTTCCCACCTATGAGAAAGCATCCCTACCAGAAATCAAACCTGGATCAACCTTGGTGGGAGCCCGTTTGTGCTAGCCATGCAAACACTGCAGTTCTTTTGCCAAACTGAGGTGGTGGAAAATTTCTCTACGGCAAGACTATTGCTTCCACCTATGCTTTTCGTTAAATAACACCCTTCTTTCAAAATGCCCCCTAAAAGCTCTAGGCTGACCAGAAAACTCCCCCAGGAACTTAAAGCTTCCAAATGTCAATAATGTGAGATTGTGTTTTTAGTGAAAGCAGCAGAATGAAGATGAAAGAAACAAACAAACAAACAAACAGAAAAAAAACAACAGATGTATTTTAAAAAAAACAAGCTATCAATATAACTAATGAGCCTACTTTCGTTTACATTCATACGTATTAATTTTGAAATAGGTTAGATGGTAGGTGTGTCACGATGTCTCGTTGATAGAGATACCATTAGAGATGCAAGACTAGTAAGACACACTTCCCTTACCTGAACCAACTACATCGTGGAGGTAGGATTCAGAACATATACTTTGATAGTAATCAGTATAAAGCTAGGATAATCAATATTTAGGAGACAAAGTGTGCAAGTCACTAACATCAAGTTATCATCGCCTACCGCAACAGTACTTGTGCACAGAACTTGGCGGAAATAGTTTGACCAGTTGCCGAGATATGACATAAAATCTTTAGTCTCTCATTTGGCACTACCGTACAAATCATCCTAAAACAGGCTCTGTATAGGCATATATGATACCTCCAACAGATACTGAAATATGTCAAATTATTTAATAGATATGGTAAACTTACCACACACACTTTATAAACATGGCTTATTTTAGCACTACTAGTGTGAAAAGTTCTGTGGGAACACGTTGATTGGTCCTGGACACATGGCAATAAAAACTCTATTCTCTCACATGGTGGTATCTTCAATACTAGAGAACACAACCGACATTTAGTTGTGCATTCTACATTTGATGTAGATACCGTTACAAATTAAGTCACTTGCAATTGTTTGGGACATGTGGCATACTGACAAAATATTTACATTGCTGTGATATTGAAAATATGTGACTACCACAGTAAGTCATGTCAATTTCGATGGACAAAAAAAGCACAACTTTGACACACGACTCGGGTGACTGATGACATCACCGTCGGACAAGGTTTTAGTGTGCTGCTCAGACACACTAGCTACATGACTGAGCTGACTTTATAACTGGACCCCGGTCATGGTCCTTCGTGAGGAAGGTGGTAGTAGCAGAGTGTTCCAGCACATGAGGTGGGTGGAGAGAGCTGCTGAGAATCAACCAACGTTTCTGGACAGTGCACTTGCCTACATAGACGACCGACTGCTGGATCTTCGGCAGGTTAGGTAGCTTCGTGCTGAAGTTCCTCCCTTAGCAGCGAAGGCCACTATCTCTCGGGAGCAACCGGAAGCAGGCTTCCCTGCTACGCAGGGTTGCATCGGCTGTGCGAGCTTAAGCGCAGTACTGGGCCTGGCATTACGTCCAAGATAAGGTGAAAACGATCTCTGGTGATGTGTCCATGGGTGTCCCTTGCCTAGGGGCATGTTGGTAGGCTCTGGTAGCAAAATTGTTCAAGGTTCCAGCCACAACGTCTAATCACGGAATCCGCCCAAAAGGAGTGTACAGTTCAAGTCCTTGAAGAACAGCTGGACCGCGAGAAATTTGCCCGCTATCAGCGGAATGGCCCCAAGATACGGGACACACTAGAAAAATGCCCTAATCGGTACAAACTTGAACAAGGACATCTATGGGCCTACCCTCACGCACACACTGAGGACTGGAGGCTGTGGGTTCCGCCCAAACTACAGCAAGATTTGTGCTATTATCTTCCTAAGCACAGTATATAGACGTGGCAGTTTGGAATCTGCGGTGAAGAATAAGCAAGGTTTGGAAAGATGGCTCCAGCGACGAGCGTGGTGGAGACCAAGTATAGGCGTTCCCTTCGGCACAAACGCGGTGAAGAAAGGAAGGAAGGGTAGAGCTCATAGATGCAGCTCAACGGGCTGGTCAGTGTATCCGGCAATGAGTGCGGTGCATGACTGAAGACTGATCTTCCGTTGTCTTCAGATTGGCCTGGCTATAAGTGCTGAAGTAGCAGTACCCTGCACCTAATAAAATTTCAACTTCTTCCCTGGGTTTTTGATATTGGCTGTACAGTTCATCTGTCAGTTGTGACAGAATTGTTTTCTCCAAAAAATGGGCTTTTTAAGCTCTCAAAGAATTGATCCTAGTTTGCAACAAATTCACAGTAGCGATTCCACCACTGGCGAGCCTTGCCTTCCAGCTGGGCTTTGGCTTATGTTATCCATAACGCTTTCGGGAGCTTACTGAGAGTGAATTTGGCATCTATAAATTGTAGATCTTCCTGTGCTTTCCCGGCATATTCGGGGATCGCTAAGACCTCTTCCCCCATTGGCCTATTTTCTCGAGGCGGGCTATATTCTCGTGCGTATAACCGGGCAGCGCGACATATGGTGCAGCTATATCTGAGTTCTTCCATGTTACGGGCTTGGTGTGGCCAACCGAGGCATTTGAAAAGGTAAGGCAGGGGCAGTCATTACTGGAGACTGCATAGGCCTTCCTCGGCGCATTGGGCTACATCTCAGCGGGCTTGTAGTTGACATCTGGGGCAGCAGAATTCCAATCCGTCCATCTCCTTTTACTTTTCCTCCCATCCTAAACCCAGATAGTGGTAATTGCCACCACAGTGTGCGCATTGGAAGGTCAGACATGCATGGGACACTGTGTAATGTCGAGGTTTTCCTAACTCTTTGAGGTACTTCAACTGTTTTCGGTTGTCATGGTAAAAACACTACTCAGTGTTTTTAGGCACCATAGAGTTTATCGACACTCTCCAAAGTGTTGTGAGTTTAAAGGGATCAACAATTGCTCCTCAACAGCGAGGCTCTTCTCCAGGTGTTGCCTGATTTCACTAGCTCTAACAGAGCTTCGTGAGGCCCCCACATTGGGTGCCAAGAAATAACTTTATGCCTATGTACTTTCAACGTGGTGACAATGAAGGTGTACAGGCCCAGTATCCTTCTAGAGACCAGGGAAACGGGGTCTCCATAACAAGGATTTTAAGGGGGCCTTATGGGCCGATGAGGCTGCACCCTGGGAGTGTCTGGCCCTGGCTCACCAGACGTGTAGGCACTAAGGGTTATGATCTCTCTTTTATGGTCTGCCTAGTAATTAGGCATTTAAGAAAATAGCTGTGGGAACACAGCTATGCACTTCCTGTGATGTACGTTAAATCTCAGAGGATAAAAGAAAAGAAAACAGGTTATTATAATTTAAAGGATTTAGTGGGTGTCCTGGAAGTGCAGGTATGATCTTAATTTTTGTTAAAATTTATGTAGGAGCGCGGGGATGGCAGATCTGGCATGGTCCGTCCAGGGAGGAAACTACTCTTCCTGGAGCCGGTGCCATGGGATAAAACCCTACCGGAGTCCTATCGCTTGTTTGTCGCCGAAGATTGTGCTTCACGAGCAACGGTACTCAGGCCTATAGCAACTTGTGGAGAGGGCTCCCTGATTCCCCTCGATAAGTTGAGTGAGCAGCGCTACCTACTACTGACCTTAACTGCCCCTCTAGGTTCACAGCATTCCCCATGTGAGGACTCCACTGCTCTTAAGAGGCATTACCAACTTGTAGCCCGAGTCATAATGCCCTAAATGTGTCTGTTCTCCTCAAGCGTCAGAATGGTTATGGTTCTCTCTCCCCCTTCCGCAGTGGAGCTAGAAGGCCACTCCCAACCAGCAACCAAACTTTGACTTTGGTTTGACACTCTATTGCAGTGATTAGGTATGCACCTAGATGATTGGAAATGCACACAATAGGCAAAGCGAGAAATGGTAGGTGAAAGCGAAAGAGAATGATCGGACCAAAAAGAGTTCACTTTGTAGATATATGTTTTATTCTGTCAGAAGTAAGTTACAAAACACATATCACCGACCTGTGCCCGCTAACATCTGATGGACAAGGGACCAAGTTTGCCAAGCTGTTTGCAGTAGGGTGACGAGATAACTGTAGAAGTGAGGGCAAGAGAGACCTGGAAAAAACTAAACCCACCACGGACAAAGCAAGCGAGGGATGGATCCGCCCACTCAGACTGGAGCGCGGCGTCGTGTGGGTTGCTGGTCTCTCAGGTGGCAAGGAGTTGACTCGTCGGTGAAAAGGAAGGCTTATATATGTATACAACAGCCCTCGAGTAACATCAGCTTTGTGTTTCCAAACCATTTGTGCTATCTTCACATTACCACTTTCTATGCAATGCTAAATATTGCACTGGCAATGGTCCAAAATGTCAATGGTTCTCAAAATATATCATAGTAGCCTAATTTTAAAAAATAGCAATTTAAAAAATAAGTACACGGCATGATTTACTACTATATAAGTCTCATATCTCGACTAAATACTGTATGTGGATTTAGTTTGGTGAAATTAGGCTGTCCGATTTGAAAGTTATTAGTGGCGGATATACATTTGAAGACAGACAACCAGATAATTGCATAAGCCTATCTTTCTTTCCGAAAGTAGACTAAAAATAAAGCCCCCACACTACCTGATGAGACAATAAAACAACACAGTAGAACCTAACAGTTTTTCTCTGCAACATAAATTCAATTTTTTATTCCTCTACACATTTCATTCTGTACTTCCCAAAAAACATAGCAAACATGTTCATCATCATCATCATAAAAAAAAAAAAAAAAAGGAGAAGAAGAGGAAACGAAAGTGTAAACAGATGGAAATTTAAGATCAGCATTACCGTATTTACTTGTGTAAATGCCCCATATATTAAAATAAATTTTGTTAAAATTAGAAGTGGGTGGAGCGTTTACACAGAATACATATATGTATAAACAAAGCCAAATGCTGTTTTTTTCTTTAGGACAAATGAGTAACACTTGACATGTGCTGGATTATAAATCTATAGGTATGGTCATCGTGGTTTAAGTTGCATTACGTCATGCATGCTTGGTTTAGCACTGGCTAGATGTTCTTTCTACCTATATGGCTAGCGACTCGTGCTGGATGTGTCGGTTGGCGACTGGGTACAGAGTTTTCTACTGTCGGAGCTACAACAGACTTCGTAGAGATACTTGTCGGTTTCGGAGTACCTGTCTTACCAAGTGTTACATCTGTCAGTGAAGAAGATAGAGCTGGTGGTAGCTGGCTGGAATCGGCGACTCTTGCAGGAGATTGGTGGATGTTGGTATCATGCTGACCAACACAGTACTGTCCATTCCACTCCACAAACTCTTGGCTCCAGAACCCGGGGTAAGCTGTCCCGTATCTTAGCTCAGTACCCTCTATCAGACCACGTACCACAGATGGTACTGTCGATCTATGTGAATGTGCACAGGGAAATATATATAAGTAAATACTGGAGAGGAAGGTCTCACCAGATGATGGGCGGTCTGAGCTTTGTCCCGTTCTGCTTACCTACTAAGAGTAGGCAGGTCTAATACACACACTCGCTCGGCAACAGTATAGGCCACCATTTGCTCCTTCCTCTGCGAGTCATGCCTTTTCCCAAAAGGTATAGATGTTAGATAGACACTTACAGGTAATTCTCAATCATTGTGAACACCAGACAGGTCCCTATCTAAGTGTACTTACAATAGTGGTTGTCGGCACAAACTCGGTGCTCTAATCAGTTACCCGCCACTGACGTGCAAACCTAGAGTGTTGAGCCGTATGGGCTGCCTTTCCTACCACTATTGGGTGAGGGTCGCAACAGGTGTTAGGCCTTCAGTCCCAAGCAAATATTCCCTCCAGCACCATAAACGCTCTGGTGGGATCCAACTTGAGATGACTGTCTCGCCCCTATTGGAAGAGTTGCTAGTGGTCAGGGCTCTACCCTTCTACCCCTGGGGTCTTGAATGTGAATGGTGTGTGTGTCACATGTACGGATTCCTGAAGGGACTCTGTAGTCCTACTCTATGTTTCGTACTGGTATATCAATACCTGGTCTCGGCTGATGTATGGTTGATATTGTTTCAAGTAATCAAAGGGAAATACATCCAGAATGGATACCCTCTGTGAAAGGAACAATTTGTATTTATTAGCGATAATAAATAGTGACGCGTGCTACCTCCTAACCAAGCTGAGTGTGATATGGAAATAACCTACGATAAACAGGTATAGGCGACCTGCTCCTAAACTAATCAAGATAGCTAGTGGTATTGAGGACTATGAAAATAGCTCTGGTTGCAGCTACTTTATCCAAGGACAGGCAGCTGTTGATCCAGGAGGAGCAACAGCGGAACACGTGTTAATTCTGCAGTTGTTGAAGAATAATAAGAGCTTCTTGTAAAGGCTGCAGGAGCCTCTGGTAACGTGAATGGTAGCAGCTTCTGGTGGCTGCCAAAGACTGTTGCAGTAGAAGGCCCCAGCACAAGAAGTGTTAGAGCGAGTTACTGGAGAAAGCATAAGTCTCGAGCCTGGGCGTGCACATTCTTAAATAGTCCGCTGGACAGATGCAACGCCGGGCCGCGGTGGTGGGAGGTGTGACTTCGCCTCATGACGTCCCTCTCATGTGAGGCCGGCTTTGTGCATATTCTGGTGTCCTTGGTTTTGCCCCGAGGCAGGTGATGGCTTGTAGGCTGGGGGTGTGGGGAGGTTGCTCCGGGCTTTGGCAATCTTATTTTCCACGTGTTTAAAATCAAATCGCCCTCCATGAGGAACTGGTGCTCTAAGAACACTAGTGAAATTTGTTGCTGGGTTTGACTCTCCCTCGGGTTACATAGAAATACGTGAGGTAGATGAGTCGTAGTCGTTTAGTAGTATTAACAGGAAAGTGGTATACATCACAGTGAATCTCCCAACATCGTAAATTAATTTGAAAATATAACATCCAGGATGATGCACAGTCAATTTTATGTAACGTTGTTCCTGCTGTGTACATAGACACATAATGAATGGCAGGAGTGTCTGGACGTGACGGAAGCAAGTCAGTCAAGGTTACGAGAGTCGTGGAGAACGAGGAGCTAAAACATGCACAGATATAGTTAGAATGTTGCCAGTGTGTCTAACCGAGTGTCACAGCATCCTCACAGCAGAGTAACTCAAAATTTAATTAAAGATTATTCTTGCCACATACTCAATACACTAAACAACTCCATACGACACCTCAACAGCAGGGTATTTGCATTTCTCTACACCAAAGGTATATTTATTTTGCGATGCCTTCTCAAATTATTCCCCTCGTTACACCTACCAACACCTAGCACATTTTGGATCAACATTGTATTACCTCGCAACATGTTTTCGATTTTGTTTTGTGTAATTAATCATTTTCAGTTTGAATCTGGCAGTGTAACTGCCCCCCCCCCCCCCCAATTACTTTCTCTTGTGTTTCACTATATCATGTTCACACACGAGAGAAAACCTCCATATGCATTGCAGTAGCAATGTGGCAATGCTGCAGAGAAGTCAATGATGTTCCTTTCGTTTTGTGGATCTGGTCAATGAAGTAGCTTTATTCATTTTGTGGATCTAAGACACAAGCTGCACGGCAGACACAGCCAACCAAAGCACTCGCTAGCCAATCATGCCCACTTCTCCTCACTTAAATCCTTCCCACCTTCTGTGTCAGTCTTTCTCTCCCCCCCCCCCCACGACAATTTCTGCTTGATACCATGCATACAGCAAGACACATAAGCACATCTTTTACTCCAGCCAGTCAGACTCGTGCTGGCCCAGCATAGCTGCTCAATAATTACTGTAATTGTGTGCATTCCACACACGATAACCATTACTGATAATTTATCTCTTCCAGCTCAGAAGCTTGCAAAAATACGGTAGTGTGTTTATACGGGTCAGGCACTAACATGAGTAAATAAGGTATATAGGACCACAGAAAAATGACATAAAATTGAGGGAGAATGTGGATTTTTGTGAAACAGTGCTCTAGTAGTTAATAGGTGCATTGAACAAATATAATTTTTTTTTTCATTGACAACATGTACTTCCCACTAAAGATGTGTAACTACATACACCCAGAAGAAGAGCTAGATCATTACAGCAGCACTTACCCTGTCGTCATCTCTGTCGTCCACCTCTTGCTTACTGTTCGCCAGGAATGTCGGCACGTTGACAGGCAGCGACTTGGCCATCTGGCTCTGCGACCCAGCACGCCCACGAGGGATGTGGATGCCCTCATCATGGCTGCCCGAGTCTGCCAAACAGATTCCACACAACCAGTAATTGCAACGGCAGCATATGTTCTTTACACACATAAAATACACTTAAGAAATTTTTTAACTATCTTTTGTTTCTTGTTTCAATAATAAAAAACTGGCAAGTTATTAAATAGGAAATATGGCACTCTTTAGTACTTGAGTGCATTTTCTTACGACCCTAGTTCCTGTCCTGTGATCAACATTTCATGGTGTTTCATGCAATGCACCTTAATAATTGCAACCAGAATGTGAGAAAATGTAATAACCAAATTTTTTAATGTACTGAACACTACAGTAAAACTGTACCGTTTGTTTAAAGTTTGACATGCCACAGGCATCATTTACCAGTCTAGCCTCGCCACAGCTCGCCCCTGAAGCCCAGGCTTGGCTTGGCCCAGCTGATGCAACCTGCTTTGCACCACGGCGTGACCACCACTTCTCTGCCACCATCTATGGTACCCCCCCCATCCGCCCGCACTGGCCCTGTGTATATATAGAGCCAGCAGCCTGCAGTTCGAGGCTGTCTCACGCAGCTCAGGTGTAGGACGCAACTCTGCCCAACCTGCAATGACATCTTTAATTGCCAGCCGTCTCACATGACTCAGTTGTAAGACTTTACTTTGCCCGAACACACACCAACTTCATCAACCAACGCTGCCACACACTGCACTATTGTAGAGTGGTACCGTGCACTGACATCTTCAGTCATTGCTACCACTAGCTGATTGTCATCAATCAGTCTAGATCACCACGCTGCCCATCAGCTCACTCAAGCCTTCCGTGCTTCTCGGCTACCCAGTAACTCCGCACTTAGTATTGTACAACTAAGATCACCCTAATCCCACGCACTACCGTGTCTAGGCATCACTCTGATTGGCATCCTAGGATCGACCCTTCAGGCCCTAGTCAGGGTATTTGGTTTGGTCGAGATCTCTCTCACAGCTCTCTATTCTTCTCTAGTTGCTTCCGCTATCTCCTGCTTCATCCACAGAACATCTATAACAATCTTGCAGTAGCAGTCACGAGCTGCATCCACTCTTTCCAACCTAACCTCATGGAAGAACAGTCTACATGATGCTTGGATCTATGTCAACTTCCCATCTTAATAAATAACACGAGAGCGGTCACCCCTATCCTGCTGCTGAGATCTTCTGTCAAGTGCTGGGGCAGATGCCTGAACTTGGTACCTAGCTACAACCTAACACAGGTACCAACAAAACCTACACTCACCAGCGCATCTCATGTTCAACTCCCTATGATTTTCCAAAACCCACCAGCCCCACTCCCAATAGAAACCCTGTCAAGTTGATTATGTCTGCTTCCCAGCCATCTTGGCGAGAGGGGCGGAAGGGGGGAGGGAAGCACTGATGCCGGCCAACACTGAAAGTACCCATTAGGTAGGGCTAAAGGTTCATACAGCGTACTATCTACAAATTTCCATACATCAATGATCATTATCTGACATGTACATCAATAAAGTACAACTGCCAACTTCAGTAAACTTCATTTTGAGTCTAACGAGAACTGTACATTATCTGTGAATAAAGTTAAACTGAAAATGTTCTGGTGGCAGATTTGACGATTTGAAGCAAGAATTAATATTTTTTGCTATTATCAGGTTATCACATTTTTGTGTCTTCAGGATTATACGTTTAATGTGACAAACCTGTAGAGAGAAGGGGAATAACTTCAGATGCCTATTTCATGTTTGACTGTGTGTGGTTATCCATTTATAGGTATCCACGAGGGATCTCTGTTGTGTGCATAACAATAAAGTTTGTCACCATCGTGAGGGAAGATTAAGAAGCCACTACTGCATCCATTTTACAGCTTGTGTACATTTGTATGTACGTCTAGTGAATATGTTGTTAAGAACTTCGGATGGGGCTTTACATTTTAATTGTTTCAATCCCAGACAGTAGTCTTTGTAAAAATGGAGGTAAGCAACTGTTAACGATGGGGAATTGAAATATTTATATAATGTGTCTAAATTTAATTTGAAATGGAATAAAATTACTGCTCGGTGATTTTATATACGAAATTCTTTATTGGCGACATTGTGCATGTGTGGCAGATGCCTGCCTTTGGTAATTTAACAGGGCTGCTACTAGCCCTGAAGCTGAAATTCTGGTTCTTTAAAAATCCTGTAAAATCCTTGGAATTAAAAAAAAAAAAAAAAGGCTAATTACAGAAAAAAAAGTGGATATGAAGGACATTTACATATTTAATGTAATTGTTTCGAATGTACAAACCATGGTAATTATTTTCTCCACTCACACTTATATATTTTTTTTATACAAAAAGCATATCTGCTATAATCTTTGTTTCCTCTCCATTGTGATATCAATGCCAAATGCAAAACACCATCACCAAATTCAGATTGCGTGCGTAAAATGGCAATGCGATGCAAAGGTTCTTTTCAATAATGGTCTTGGCCTTTGCATGTGATCATACAGCCATGAATATAAATATGTAGACAACTGTATACCCGTACTAGTGAACAATTAAGCGCAATATTGTGGACATATGCTATTGAAGCAATTGCATATGTCCAAAATATTTCGCCTAATTATTCACCTCCATCGCAAGAATCTTTCAAACAAACACGTCAGTGAAACGGACATACATCGCTGCGAGCGTTAGTGTTGCATGAACACAGCAGCCATATTGAGTTAAGTGCTGTGTGCAAGGAAACTACCTTTAGCATGTAAAAAGACAGACGTTTATCAATGTATCGCTATTTTGAAATGACATATGATAAAACGATTGGAGATGACACTTGGGTGAATTATGTATTAACGGACATGGATATTCATTGCGGAGATAAAATTTGACAGTTACAAACGTAATATATTTGGGTGAATGGAGGTAAACATGCAGAGGTCTTACTGCTCTTCACAGAGTTTTGGGCGAGATTTGTTTACACTTCTTTGTACCATATAGTTTTGTTACACATAGTAATAGTTGCTTTTCAAACATTAGTTATGGTGCATCAAGTATACCACATAGTCGAGATATAAACAAGTACAATAAATTATTTTCTACATCTCAGTGGTACATACACAATTGAATTATTTCACAGCAATTTTCCTGCAGTTAAAAAAATCTATTAAAACTGCAGGCCTAAATTAATCATATTCTCCTTAAATATGTGATTTTGAAACAGAGATGACTAAATAAAGTGACTACAATTAATTTCTTAATGGTCTTCAATAATTAATCTAAACCACGTCTAATTTTCCCATACACTTACATCTGTCATGAGTTATGCTGCTCTCGGTGCCTATGCACTAATTTGACAAAAATAAACTGTTGAATAGGCCTATCCAGGACATCAGTTTATTCAGAAGAATAATATAAATATTTATTTTTCGTAACTAGTTGCTGTTCTGTTTTTTGAATCCATTACCTCTTTGATTTTTCCAGTGCTGTAGACATATTTATTTTCTTGTCCATTGGTTACATGTATTATTTAAATTTTTTTTCCTTGTTCAGTCTAGTTTTTCCATGCCAGACATCTGTATCGCAATAGCGAATGTTAAATAATATGAAAAAGGACAGGAATTCTAGTACCCACACTGTAGTACTTCAATTCCTGTCCTTTTATATTTATTTATAGCCTAGCACCCTACTTGCAACCTTAACTAACATAGTAAAACAATAAGTGTTTTACACGTAATGAAAACTTTTATGGTGCTGGCTGCCAGCTTGTCAAACTATGAAGGTGGCTATCGTAAAAATACGCTGTCTAAGGCGGCAAATTTTGCATCCTAATTTAGTAATACAGTACTTGGATATATACCCTTAAACTATGTTTTTAACAGACAATTAGATAACCCAATGTTCAAAGAATTATCTTTCTTTGTGTAAATAGTCCATACATTGATTTTCCTGAACGGCTAGAGATGGCATCACCAATGCTGTGTAGGCACGGGCTACCGCCATCTTGTTTGATGTTTACACTTTCTGTTTGCTAAAAACTGCATCAAGCCGCTCTGCTGCGGAATCGCAAACTCTGCATTCTTTTATTGCAGCCGGTAGTTAACTGATAATTAAAACAAAAGAAATGCCTGTTGCTCATGGCCTACCTAGTAATGGCACTGCATGCACATTACCCAATGTAAACAAACATACAACTCTGTCCAAGTAATCTAGAGACATAACTGCAGCTACCTACTGTAAAAAAAAGGCTAGTGTTTGAATAATATATATATACACATTGTTTCTAGATAATGTGAATGTTTCTACTGCACAGCACACAACAATTCTACTTATTTTTGACTTCATACTTCAATTTGCACTTAACTGCAGGACCCTATTTTGTGCCGAATTGCAAACATTTGGCCACCTAGGCGCAGCAAAACCTCGTTGCTATGATCCAGTTTATTCAGTTTTCCCGTAGCTGTCTTTTTTTTTGGAAAACTATCGTATGTAAATAATGTTTAAAAAAAACCACATGCTACGACTCTTAAAACATAAATTTACCACATCCATCAATCAGAAATTCTGCCCTGCCCGAAAGCCAAAATATATTCGGAACAATCATTTAACTATGAAACACAGTGGATTATCAATGAATCATTTCTGTTATTTACGTTTTACCATATTTCTCAACGGTATATTCGGCAAAGATTGTGGGCATCATTCGTTTTTGATTGCTTTGTGAATGCAAAACAATACGGATAATCGACAACTGGTGCTAATGATAGTATTTTCTTCTTTCCACAACAGATTTTCCTGTTCTATAGGCTACCATTCTTCTTCTTCCCACATCTTTACTGCATTCATGGGTTGGCGAAAATGAGAAACCATCTCTTATTCTTCTAACTTGTTCAATGCACTCGCACGTTGGTGACAATGAGAACGAACCACACAATCTCTGAAACTGTATTCATTGATCTATGGCTTTGTTACTGTAAACAAAATTTGGAATGAGGTCAGCGTCATGGTAATATTTTGATGGGCGTGACAATTATCATAAACTATCGGATGCATGTTTGGTTAGAATTATAAAGGTTTGAAAAATATGTGGCAAGTAATGATTGGCAAAAAAAGTCCCAAATAAATAAATAGCTGTAATTTTAACAGCGGAATCGAGCATGGCTTGGCCAACAACGGAACACTGAACTAAAATATTCATGTAAATAAAAATTTAATCTCTCTCAATTTCAAGAACTGAAACTTTTAAATTTAAATTGAATATATAATCATAACTTAACTTGAACAATTGTTTTTAATGACATCATTAGGTTGTTGATTTATAATTGACACACGGCGTATTCCTGCGCATCTGACATGTGCACTCTACATTTTTATTTCACCCCATCTTTAGAGATGTTATATTCGTAGGCAAGTCATAATATGTCAGGTCAATCAATGTCGTGCCTACAGGATCACTCCCAGCCTAGTGAGTGATCACAGACACGGCACATGAAGGAAGAAATTGTACTGTCTGCCAAAGCCGCCATGCGGTTACCCATATTTCATTACTTCCCTCTCAAGATTTTATTATTCAACAGAACCATGAACACCAGTAAACCAGAGATGAAAGTTCCAAGGGATGATACAAGACCACAGCACCCTCGCTACAAGGGATGATACAAGACCACAGCACCCTCGCTACAAGGGATGATCAAGACAGCAGCACCCTCGCTACAAGGGATGATACAAGACAGCAGCACCCTCGCTACAAGGGATGATACAAGACCGCTGCACCCTCGCTACAAGGGATGATACAAGACCGCAGCACCCTCGCTACAAGGGATGATACAAGACCGCAGCACCCTCGCTACAAGGGATGATACAAGACCGCAGCACCCTCGCTACAAGGGATGATACAAGACCGCAGCACCCTCGCTACAAGGGATGATACAAGACAGCAGCACCCTTGCTACAAGGGATGATACAAGACCGCTGCACCCTCGCTACAAGGGATGATACAAGACCGCAGCACCCTTGCTACAAGGACCACGCAGCCTCCAGAGCCTCCTGTCGAGGTGATAAAAAGGGAGCTGCTGTGTTGAAGTCAGAATAAACAAAACCCTGTGAGGTGAGGCTAGCAACTCCCACACACCTTCGACAGCTCAAAAGCAAAGATTACAGGTTTATAAGGAGGTGCGAGATCCCCACACAGAAGTGTTCGCTGGCCCTCCAGCCTAAATAAGGCAGTGGTCACCAGCAAGGCTAGATAGGGCACTCAAGCCTGAGTAAGGCCTCGTCATAAGTCAGGGGTAAGTGGTGCAGATCCCATCTTCAGTCTGAACAAGACGCGAAGGAAACACTCCAGAACTCTAACCACTAGGCCACCCGTGTTAGCAGTAGTCGAATAAAGTCTATGGGCGTACGCTGTGCTGCTCAGACTCCCACAGTCTGCAACGACTTGACCAATCTGAGAGAGCAAACACTGCTAGACTCTACACGTTGAAGTACGGTCTCCTATGTCTTAGCAAGAACATCACATCAGTCACTGCAAGCAGAAGTCTCCACACCACCAGCCAGAGGTATCTCTACGTCCTCACCTGAATCCCTACCTGGAAAGAATTTCCTTTCATATCCGCACTAACAGGTCTTGACGACGTCCCTTCTGAACTGCTACACAGATTATCTCTCCCATGTAGCACTTAATCTTACCTCACTTTACTACACACATGTTTTTATGCAGGTAGTTTTCGCCTGTCAATTGTATTAATTGTTGTATTTTTCAGAGCTATGCATCTCAGTGTTTTCTCAAACATATTAATAACTACACAAATGATTGGAATTTGTGCGTACCTTCCTTGCCTGGTTCCCGGTGCAATTAATTTTTATAATAAATTTATTATTCAATGGTCCAATTTCCTCCAGCTTGAACAAGGCCAAGGGGACCTAGGACCTACCAGGGAGTTGCACCCTCAAAATTACCAGGCCATTATTCCAGCTACAATCTCGATCCCAGCCTGAATAAGACTGGATCCAGGAGGCACCAGATGTTGCCTGGAATTGTGGGCTTTTACTAGTTTAAAAGGACCTTTTATTTGACCTGAGAGGTAGGAACGGAGTTTTCTGGATAGCCCCAACCTGTATAAGGCCGGACTATTCCAGGAACACCCTGAGATGCCTAGCCCTTCAGCAGGATATAATGCAGGGTTCACGGGCTAGTTTCATATCCTTGGCTAAAGTCCCAACCTGAGCACGCCGGACTGGAGGAGGATACTGCCCAGTTAGTCAGGAGTATATCCTGGTGCTTTTAATTTATTAGTGAGATGCATTACGAGACCAAAGGATGCAGGTCACAGAAGTAATTTGGAGAAATTAGCTCACCGAGCACGGCAAAGAGAATTAGACGTCCTATTAGCAAACAATACCTTAATTAGTGAAATCGCCCATTTTAATTCCAATACTGCTATTTCTCCACAACCATTATTTGAACCAGGAATTAATTTAGACGGACCCGCACCTTTTGGAAGTGAAGCAATACTGCAAGGAGGAGACAACATATTAGGATTAGACTGGTCCCACCATATAATTGAATATTGCGATAATTGGAAACCAGACCTGCCTATTGCAGAGTTGTTACAGCCCCTTCCACCCACACAGAATCTAGTGCCGGCTAACCCTATGTGCGTCAGGTGAAGTTATCATTATCCGCATTCCTCCGCAGACAGCTAACCAACGCAACACAGCGGCCCGACCAATTTCATGCCCACACGCATCCCCACTAGACCGGCTCCTTGTAGAGGACGTCACCGGCAGGAGCCCTCCAACTCTCGCTTAAATTTGCCATGACATCTGGCGTCACAAATATTTTTGACAACCATTACAGTGAGCATAACCAAACTCCTGGGATGGGAGACAAATTTGGTTAATCTCACTCTAGGGTTTGGATCCCCTCCTCCTATCAATGTCACCCAGCCTAAAAGCGCAAAGAGCACAAACCACAACCTTCCAACGTGGGAGGATCTGCGACCCTGCCGGGCAAACCTCTTTCTAATAATTTTCCTTTGCAAGGAGTACCTTGAATCACTTATCCCCGGAAAGAATTCAGCCTCCCCACCTCCAGAAATTATTTTGTTTAAATCCAGTGAGTGGGAGTTGCATCTAAACAAACATACATTTTGATGTTATATACTATATTTCTCAGGTCAAAAATCCAAGTCAGCATCCATCGTTCTCCTGCATGCTTCGTTTTTTTCTAGTTGGTCCACTGTAAAACAAATAATTGAGAATCAACTGTAAAGGCGTTAATATATAAATTCTGGTGGGAAAATCTACTATGATATTTGTTTTTTCAATAGTGAAGTAGGTTAGGTCCCTGTACCCATTTATTCTGTGGTAGGTAGTTGGGCTTAACGTCTTGTCGACATTGTGGCCATTAGAGATGGTGCAAGTTGCACAGGGAAGAAAGATTAGGGAAGGAATCAGCCATAGGCTTTGTTAGGGATCCATCCCTGCATTCGCCTGGAGTGATTGCTGAAAACCGAAATCAGGATGACCGGACCAGGAATCGAACCTGGGTCCTCCTGAATACAAGTCCAGTGAGTTACCACTCGCTCGGTTTTATCCTGTGGGACCAAATCTACACAAACAGTCAGTTTCAGTTCTGTCTATTCCTGTAAGAACCGAGGAACAAATTTTCTTTTAATTTACATACTTATCCTACAGTGTGTTTCTTTAGGTCTTGAAGCTATTATTTTAAAACTCTGTTTGACAGTTAAATCTCAGGCAGCCTGGTTGTAAAATACTGACGCATGACTGCCTTTGTGGTGTGCCACAAAACCCCTTATTATGTGACGGCCTTGGGCTTTAGAGGTGGTCGCCATGGTCAATTTACAGTTTTAATTGTGTTGTCAGTCACACAAGAATAGTGATGTTAAAACTTAGTGCCTGTGGACAGGCACACAACCCGTGAAGAGCGTAGGACGTGTGGCCTGCCTACTAGGCACGTAATCTGGTAGTACTGGTACGGCCCAGCGTGGGGCGGCACACTGCCACGGGTTTACCTGTTGGAATGGTGGTCCGGGGTGGCTGCTGACCTAGCTGCAGTGTCGGCCGCTGCTGCTGCTGCTGGCTCCCGGATATGGTGCACCAGTGACGCTGAAGCCTGCGACTGGAGGTTGCCTGGTAGCCCCCAGACCAGGGAATGGCGATTCTGTACGGGATGTCCTCGCCCCGGCGGATGGCTGCTACCAGTGGATCCAGCACTGTAGATACAGAGCGTTGGGTTTCCTCCAGCTGCCCTTCAGTGACACTAGGGTGTAGTATCCAAAAGTGGTCAGTCGTCCAGAACCCAACGCTTACTCCCTCCGGCACAGTTCAGCAGGGTGGACAGAGTAAAGGCTGGTCAGGCAGGCTAGCCACCTTAAGGAGGTCTTGCTAATGGTTGGGGCTATACCGTGCTATACCCTGGGGGCACAGCAAGGGTGGCCGTCATGGGTGTGTGGTGAGAAATTGGTAGTCTCCTCCTGCTTCAATCTGAAGGACTCGTGGCTATGTAGGGAAAAACAGTAACTCGATTAAATAATATTCAGCAGTAAGTGTGAATGCGTATATATTCGAGGTAGAATATATATACAGTGGTCTGCACTACCTCCTAACTATTCCAGAGTTGAACGAAAGTTACCCTACGTGAATCCAGGTGAAAGAGACCTGGTCCTGAACTAGAAAATGGTGATTTGTCTAGGCAGTTAATGGTTGACTGGCCCTAACTAATCTGAGCCATTTTCCAAACGGGACTGTTGACAACCACTACTAAAGGTGGTACTGGTGAGTTATTGAAGTTACCAGCAGGCACTGCGAGCCTATGGCATCCCAAAGGGACCGCTGCCGACTACCAGAGACAAATAGCATCGGCACAGTTGTTACCAGCAAGTAAGGCAAGAGGGTTGAAGACATCTTTGGGAACTGCTCCTGAAGAGTTACCAGAATGTCTGGAAGGCATTCTTGCAGTCACTGAAGGGCTTGTGGTGGGTTGTGAGGACCTGGTGACTTCTTCCAGCACTGTTAAGTACGGTGGAAGAAGTAATTATGATTTGGTTCCTTCCGGCACAGATTTACATACTCCTTGTTCGTGGGCCCTCTAAGAAGCAAGGTGCGGGGGGTGATGAGCGCTGCCCCACGAGCTGTCTGCCAGCAACACCTGTGGCGGTGATTTTCTGCTGAGTCAGCACCGCCAGCGTTTGTGGTGCCATTCCTTGGTGCTCCGTAGAACTATGAGAACTTGGGTGGCGGGCTCAACCAATAGCAAAACCTTACTTTGGGGAGACTGACATTAGGTCTGAGTTAAGGTGTGGGTGAACAGTAAAAGCTGGACGAAAGTGTCTGTGATAACGCTCCTTATTGCAAGGGCTTACCTCATAGGCACATGACCAACCCTTAATACTGTTCTAAGCCTGATCTAGTGAAGTGCAGACACCTTATGAGGCGAAGTAGAACTTGAAGTAATTTCAGGAAGTACATCACACTTCAAAATTCCCAGTCATGCAACTCACCATCTGAATCGCTTTCATCTTCGGAATGGAAAGTTTCTGTGTGGTTGTCCTCCATGCCTTCCAAGTCGAAGAGGCCCTCCGTGTCGAGAGAGTCGGAGCGGCGTGTTGGGGTCGACATCTGTGTGATCAAGCGCACAGGAATCACGCGCCTCTCTGACTTTGTGCTACTCCCACTGACCAGTGTCTGCAACATGGAACTGCCCTCGCTAACAAGCTCCTGCTAGCATTGCTGAAGTATTCCACATTTTCTGGTGAGTTTATAGGTTTGCTACAGAACACAATCTGATTCCCCTGACTTTTCCAGGCTCTCCGCACAAAAATAGTGAAACTTATAACTTTTTAAAGCATTTATTAAAAATATTAATGTAAAAAAAAACAATAATTGTAAAATGTGCAGAACTTACTTTACCTGAAAATAATTCAAATCACAACAGGTATGATAATTCACTTGAAAAACAATCTCTGGCATAGCGAAAATTTTTTTTTTGGTAACCAGTATCTTTTAAATGAATTTACTAGGCTGCTAATGAGAATGTTTTGGATGTTCAGAAAACCTTTTACCACAAAGCATATTGCAGCTATCAATTTCCAGGATCAGTCACAACTCCCCTCAACTATTTCCAGTTTCCCCAGGTTATTTTAAAATGTGCTAACTTTTAAAGATTTTCTAGACCTTTAGTAACCTTGGTTTACTGATTACATGATGGTTTAATATTGTCTGCTGTATACAGTCAAAACAACCAAATGTCAGTGTCCAATGAGCATTTTCTGTAGTCCCAACCTAATTCCTAAGTAAATAATGCCTAAAAAAAAAAAGTAAGTTTTTGCCAAACTCAAAATTTAATTTAACCTGCATCAATTTGACACAAGTCTTCCTTGCTCTTCAGCGCAACTGTGTCGATACCGAAGACTTATACGCTCCTCAAATCATCACTGCAACCATCTTGGTGCCAAAGATCCTTGAAGTTCCTCACCTCTGAAGCACCAACATCGCCGGAACATTTTCGACACGTGCCAGTCCCTTCAGGACACAGAGTAGAGCTAGGGAACGTGAATAGTATAGACATCAGTTTTCTGCCTGTCCCGGGTAGATTAAATACAGGTAACCTTCACCTGTTTGCATAGGTTGTACGACTTCTGTTCAACTCTAGTAAGATACAGGAGGTAGTGCATTCCCCATCACTGTTTATTTCCTTCGAAAGAAATAAACACAGTTTTCACTCACTCACTGATATCAGACCTGTCTAGGGGACAACATGAGACCAGGTTTTACAATTACCACCACGACTCCTACCACCTTAACAAAAACAAGCTTGGAAGGCCCCCCCCCCCAATTCACCACACTCTTGTGGAGAATGGTAGAGCCACGATACTAGAATACCGCTTCCTTGGGCGCTAACCAGCCAGTCTGGAGTGTACTCTTCTTACCGCACACTAGAGGTGCCGAGAGGAGTGTACTCTTCTTACCGCACACTAGAGGTGCCGAGAGGAGTGTACTCTTCTTACCGCACACTAGAGGTGTCGAGAGGAGTGTACTCTTCTTACCGCACACTAGAGGTGCCGAGAGGAGTGTACTCTTCTTACCGCACACTAGAGGTGCCGAGAGGAGTGTACTCTTCTTACCGCACACTAGAGGTGCTGAGCGGAGTGTACTCTTCTTACCGCACACTAGAGGTGCAGAGAGGAGTGTACTCTTCTTACCGCACACTAGAAGTGCAGAGAGGAGTACTTTTCCGGGTCTTGGAGGGACCCGTTCTCCTGGAACACTCGCCACATCAAAGTTGGAAGACCACTCTTTCTGTGCACCACATGTAGGGAATGGTAGAACCACGATACTAGGTACACAATCCCACTTGGGTCGGCTTGCCAGCTTGGAGGATGCCCTTCTCACCGCACACTAGAGGTGCTGAGAGGAGAATCTCTCCGAAACTGGGGAAACAAAACCTTATGGGACAACACCTGTGTTATGTCGGCAGCCAGTGTTAATACAGCTCGAAGAACCACCACACTCCAGTGTCTGGGTTGTAGAGTGAGTTACGGCACTGGATGCTAGCCACTTCACCTACACATGCTACTAGAGTTGTTCCGATACAGATACCATTGCACATAAAAATGCCCTTCGCACTGAAATTTAGAATAAGTATTACTGTTAATAATACATTTAAAATATTTTTCTTAGACTCGTTCAAGTGAAGAAAATTACATCTTAAGAAATTCACATTTTCCCTTTCCAAAGTAAACACAACTACAGGATTGGGAATAACTACCCTCTCTAAGTTACAACCTTGTTTTGGGGAACCATAAAATTTTTGATTGATAAAAGGAAAAAAATTTGAAGGAAATAGCCCAAAAATAAGTTTGTTGCATTTATCATGATCATTAATTATATGTTAACATGCAGTAGAATATAGGTGTTGTAATTGTTGCCTTAGGCCTAATTGCTATGCCCAAAAAAAAAAAACATAGTTAGGTTTAAAACTGCAGGTGTGGTAGCCAGAACTCTCTCACTCCCTATACTATGAATAAACTTCAAGTGGATGTTGTCTCAATCCCACACTACCTGGAATCCATATTTGTGTCAAGCAGCCACTCACTAAGTTGGGTCTGGCCTTTGTAAAGGTCTAGCTCCCTTTGTCTTCTTTGTCCTCCCCCCTCCTCCTTTCGCAGTCTATGCACTGCAGCAAGCATCCCTTACTTCCTCCTTCCATCCTCCAGCCACACCCATGCTGCTACACTCCTTTTCTCTCTCCGTCATCAAGCCACACCCACACTGCACCAAGCTTCCCTCCTCCCTCCAACTGTCAAAACAGGCAGTCAGGAATACCCACTTTGAATTATATATGATTTCTAATTAATATATTAAGAATTAATAAGGGTTTATTGTATACACAACAAAATATAGTAAATTTTGTCTAAAGAAAGTAATAACCTCACATAATTGTCTACAACCGATACCATACCCGATACTGATAAATCGGGAAAAGACGAAGTATCGGCAGATACCGATACTTAGTATTGGTATCTAAAAAACTCCACATGCTACACATGACACACATCATCTGCCAAACCTCGACGAGACCCAATAGTTATCCTTCCTCATACTCTACCCGTTGTAGTGGTGTTCGTAAGACGGTGAAAAGGGGAAAAACCAGCATCTATATCTCCACTGGAGCTTAACCCCCGTTCGGTTATGCTCGAATAACAAGCCCAGCGTGAACGAGCAGCTGAACTCCATAGACGCTCCGTATCCACAACACCTAACGAGCGTGCCATGTTCCAGCCGCCAACCAAAAGCTCTGGGGAAATACACCCAGTCTTACAAGCTTTCAGACAGTGAGAGAGGGAGCGTGGTAGAGAGACAGAGGAAGGTGTGCACAGGCTGGAAACAGCAGCTAAGGATGAAGGTGGTGGTGACTCTCAGATGGTAACTGAACAGAAGACAGATGGGTTGTGCTGAGAACAGAGCCACACTGTGCCCCTACGAGAGTGAAGAGAGACAGAGATGGAGCTGCAATGCACTGCATTGATGGGGAAAACACAAGTATCCCATGGAAATACACAGGACAACAAACACCATTCACACTTTCCACATGCAAAAATCCAGTATGACATAAGGAATAGAACTAAGCGGTGCGACAACTATGTGACAGGGGCCCAACAAATGATGGAGTACACTTTTGTGAAAGTTGTACACATGCTCTACATTGCAAAATCGTAGATAGAAGTTCTTTATGTGGAGAGCAAAACTTGTAAATCATGTTGGAAGTTGAACAAATCATTGATATTTCCACATACCCACTACATAAGCATGATATACAGGAAATCATGGGTACAAGAACCAACCTCTTTGTATAGCACATTATTCAGAACACTAAATATTAATGTAATGTTCATTATAAGTGTGAAGTTTGACGAGGTGGAGTGCAACTAGACAACACTTACAGGAGAGTGGGGGCTGAAGAGGTGAACATCAGCGACCACTGGCACATGTTTGCCCAGATGGTGTGGTGTGGGGACACCCCCAGAGCTGCCAGGGCCGACCACCACTGGACTGTGCAGGAGGGGAGGTGGCAGGCGGGCATCGGGGGTCGACGGAGGGGTGTCCAAGTCCTCCGGTGAAGGCTGCTGCACTCCGTTGGCTTCGCACAGCACCCTGCCAAACACCCACTACAATTCCAACCTATACTCTGCAGAACGACCAGCACAGCCCTTTAAACATCATGGACATCTTGGATGACTGTACAAATGAAATATAAAAGACCCCAATTTCCTAGCATCTGCACCCACATAAGTAGCAGGTCAAAAAGTGCCCTCCCTACTCATTTTTACTTTCATTAACAATACAGCCTTTCAAGTAAGTAGCGTTGGACTTCTACTAAACGGATGACAAAATAACATTGTGCAATATCATCTCCCTGACCATACACAATACAGATTGTTCTTCCAGTATAGTATAGTATTTAAATATTTCATACATCATGCAGATTATTGTACTAAACACAGTTTCAGAACAAAATGTACTGATGTGTGATTTGAAAAAAAAATTCTGCACAAGGACTTAGTTTAAGAACTTAAAATAATAAATGACAATGAACAATGTGAATACAAACGTATGTTCATTTTATAATCAATTTGTATTGAAAATAAAAATAGAAAGAAGCATCTGCTAACCTAACCACTAGACTTGAGTAATTTTCAATACAGTTGTGGTTTCCAGGAACATTACCCAACTTGATAGCAGCACATATCGTGTGTATTGTTTGCATTCAATAAATACCATCTTGGCAACTTTCTCAGTTTACATTCTTAATCCTTCTTTATATGTGTACATCTCTCAAATCTGTTGCTAAGGCACTGGAAATCCAGTCAAAAGTCAAACCACACAGTTTTTGCATTGACAACATTCAGCAATAAGGTGCCAGCAATAGTATTTTTCTCAGGAGAAGAAATGCTTTAATGTGATATATAAATTTTAATTATTTAGATTCATAGGAATGCACAACATAAAGTTTACATTGTTTTGTAGAAACTCATGAACTCAATTTTAAGATGAAAGTACTGAAATGTTTGATAAATTAGGAATTTTAATCTCAAATGAACATGTGTAGTAACACAGCTCACAAAATGAGCACAGGTTATTTGGCATGAAGGAGTAACATGTAAACACATGGACACAAAAGTTCCTCAGTTCAGTTGAGAGATCCCGATTGGTGCTCAATTGTGAAGTCTTGAGCATCAGTGGGTGAAGATGAAGCGGCAGAAAGGAAAAGCAGAAACAGAGTGGAGAAGTTTGGGCAGCACTAAACGAGGTTTTGAGAGCTGACGAGTGCGAAGCAAGGTCAGTATGCCGAGGAAACACGTCAACCAATAGCATCGTCCGACACACTTCCCGCATGCAAAGTTCCAGGAACTACCCCACCGGGAACCGAACACAGTTTGCCTTGGTGGGAGGTAAGCACCCCCGCTGCTATACCACCGCCGCATTTGCAAGAACAGAGGAAATGGGAGTGCTGTGAGAACCCACTGACCAATAGCAGCATCCACTATGCTTCCCTGATGATAAACTCAACGTGATCATGTCAGGAATCAAACCCAGTTCACCTTGGTGGAAGGCCAGTAGTCATACCAAAAATTTTTGAAAGAAGCTAAGAAATAATAAGGGTGGCACCTACATGGTCTTTTAAAATGTGTTGCAGTGTGTTTGAAACACGTATTTTTTACAACTAAAATGTGTTTCCATAATAGTGATGAATGAAAAGAGCACATACTTAAGATGTGGCACGAATCATAGTCTTATTACACCATGCACGTTACTAATGATGTTTCAAAACCCAAGCATCACTAAAAACCACTCTTTCACACAGCCGTATCTCATGATATACTGGTTGGAAACACGCAAAACTATTACAGGAACCAGCACTGAACTCTGCTTGATTAATAAAATGATACGGTTATCACATACAGAACTTTAGATACAGCAGCATGACAGGAACACTACATCCAGCTGAGGACCAAACACTTCCGCGTGATGGGGCATGAGGTGGGTGTTGCCACGCTCACCTGGCAAGTATTCTGTGCTCCCTGTGTGCACGCTCGCGGAACTCCTCGAGGGCAGCATACTGCGTATCAGTGAACTGGCGCACCCTCTCCTCTGTGTGCGTGGCCTCCAGCTGTACCGCCTCCCCCAACTGCTGCTGGAGTACTGACATGGCCGCCTGAGCCGCGGCAGGCAACTGTGACACTGTGCCACACAAACCGTCACTCAACGGCAAGCATAGTCTCCCTACACGCAGCAGCAAGCTGTGAAGTGAAGTGAAGATATATGGGGCAGCTCTTAAAGGGGGATTTCAGAATAGATGAGGATGGAATGAAGTGGATATGGAGCAGCACCAGAATGCAAAGACGAGGAAACTGGAAATCCTGACTAAACGCGTCGACCAGCAGCATTGTCCAGCATGGTTTTCATGTCCAAAAATCTGGGAAAGCCCCACTGGGAATCAAACCCAGGCTTACTCGATCTGCTACACCAACCATGGCCCCTAGAAAACTGTCACACTGTGCTTCAATTGAAGAAGTGCTTGACAACGACTGTACACAGCTCTGTGTTTTACACCAAACCAACAAACAGTGGCAGTGCACTAGGAAAGATTCTCTTCAAGACCAGTGTGCACGAGACCAGGGAAGAATTTCCCAGTTATGACAGTACGACACACATTCACTGGTTGCACCTGGGGGGAACGTACATGTGTTAAAAGCATTCAGCTGGGATCAACTATTGCTTACCTTGGAGCATACGCTTTGACAAAAGTTGTAAAATATTATAAAAAGATGAACTACTTCCAAAGCCAATGTCACCACTGTTGTACATTACAATCCCAGGTACCATGTGCTCCACTTTTATAAGTACAGTCAACTCCTGATTAACCGCGAGCGGATTATCCGCTTTGTGGCTTAACCGCAGTATATTTTAAACATTGAATACATTTTTTTAAAAGTTTTCTGTAAATACTGGTGAACAAAGTAAAGTGTGTCAGACGTCCATGTTAACTAGTGGAATACAGTAGGCCTATTCAAAAGTAATTATAACTGAAGAGTATAATCTTTATGTGTCCATTAAGCTTACAATATAGCTCGTTTGTGCTGTGATAGAGTGTTAGTGACTGCCTTTTGAATGCCAAGAAATGATGTTACAGAAAAAAAATTAAAAGAATTTTAAAGTTTGGTCTCAGGATATGTATAAGTAAAATGAAATAATAGAGGTGACTGTGCAAAAAATAAATTTTCTGCTGAAATACACTTATTTTTAGAGATGGTCTTAATATTGACCATTTATTTGACAACTATGTTCATTTCTTCATTTTAAATTTACTATTTAGTAAAAGAAAGTGGTGGGTATTTTAAGCTTCATTATCCTTATTTCTGTTCACAATAAAAGTGTATCCATCCTGCATTTCAATAACCACACACAAGTAATCAGGCAAATGCAATTTATCTATGACTGAATGAAACATAATTAGAATTATTACCTCCAAAGTTTAGTGCATCACAAGACAACTGCCCCCCCTAAGATGAATACTTACATCCGCCATTGTTCCAAACATATTTTACGTTTCGGACAAAATATCTGATAGACGGATGCAGTAAATCAATGCTTTACAAGATGCAGCATATGGGGGCCGTCCAAAAAGACTTGTACGGGAAAACTAAATAATCGGGATGAGAATAGGGTCCCACTGTATTACGAGCCCTCGCACAGTAAATATGTACATGTTTGTGGACATGGCATTGGTAAGTGCTACATGCATGCTACTGAAGTAATCTAAGTGCTACTAATCAGTGAATAATAATCAGCAAATAATGTTCAGATGATGCTGATGGTCATATCAGCCGGTTCATCGGTATTGACCCATCCTTAGTATTTTGTCCAGACCATATAATACTGGACAAGTTTGTCACAATTGTTTACCATCTTGAGTAAATAAATACATTATTTTGAATAAAAAATAACTCTAAGTAAGTTAATTTAACCACCTTACTTTTTGAAGGGCAAGTCTTACATTTAACACATCAAGTCTCAACACTTACTAATGATGGAATTTTTTCTTTTTGTTTACACGTATAAGTTCGCAGTGTCCTCACCTGGAGAACAGTCAGTTCCAGCCGATTGATGCCTTTCAATGTCCTAGCCCCCACAGCAGTGCCCGTCTCGGGTGGGGGGGGGGGGCGTGTGTGTGTGTGTGTGTGTCGATGAGGAATTCTCTAGTCACAGTCATCAAAGTGTCAATGTTTGAAAGTTGCTGATGACTAATGAAAAAAGAAAATTTTTCCAAGATTAATTATCTACTCAGTGGAAAATAAATGGTGTAACTTCTGAAACATTATATTTATCTAACCAGTTGGTTCAAGAGACACTACAGTTTGGCTGAGCTGAATATTTCAATGTAAATCTCAGTCTTTACTTAAGCTTGTAGCTGAAGCCTTTAGCCTATACCCAGCAAACATTTCACTCCATCCATCTGGCTCACAGTTACTCATAGAATACATGCCACTACCCTTCCAATTTTCCTAAACACACTATGTTAATATTACATTGAGATAAAGAAACTTAAGTTACTGTTTTTCACTGATGCTAAATGCTTAAATAGGAGGCTATCTGCATTGAAATTATTGGCGTACAAATTTGTAATATCCCGTGGTCATGAAAAAAATTAGCTGTCAAACAAAATGTTGTATTGATGAAAATTGCTTTCCAAAAGATTGGCACAAAATTTCCTGCCCAAATGAAGACTAACCTGCAAATTTGGATGGAGCTGGCACACCATTACCAGAATCATTTATGATTATTCTGAACACTTTGGAGTAGCGCTCACTGCTCTTCAGAGATTCTATTTCTGCAGCATTCATCTGGTCAACAAAAACAAAAAATGCCCACTCTAAATATAAACCAAACAATTCCAACATTTTAGTACAAATGGACATACAGCTAACTCTCAATTTCATGGACTATACTGGACACAACCATCTATTGTTCCTACTTGTTTAGTAGTGCCACGGGAAATGCATTCTGCTTGAAAAGATTACAAAGTAAATTCAAATTCAGCATTTTGAGATGGTCCCTTATTTTGTCACATGAACATTGCAACATTTTTATTTTATTCATTTATACACTAACAAAGTTCGGTTCACAAGCTGGTTTAAAATGTGTCTTGTTGAACATTTACACTCACTGCATAGTTAAATAGGTAGTTATGTTGATCTTGCTTACACTAGAAAATTAGTACATTTTCAATGCCAAGCAACAGCCAACAATTTCACCCCCCTCCCCTCAATTTCTTTTCCCAACAAAATGAATGAAGAGGAATATTTATTATACTGGTCGCTAAACAACACAAGTCCTGCCGTTGGATATATAGATACGTGCAAGTCTTGGCAATAGGAAAAAATTATTGACATAACATTCTCAATATCAAGGTACTTTAGATGATCTCAGAAACTGTTGAACTGCTTTATCCAGATCTGTCCTACTGATCCTATCACCTAATATTATGTACAGCAGTCCCTACTGCTTGCCATAGAGTTGGGCAGACTCACATGGCCAATGTTATTTGGAACAAGAACTGTGCATTTTGCCTAGTGAGTGTACGATGAGCAGTTCTTCCACCGAGGCCTCAATGCCACCCTGCTGCAAGATAATAAACAGTGACAAGGTCATTGGAAAGGAGAAAAAGAAGATACCAAGTGTTTTGAAAGCAATCCTCTAAAAGCCCTGTACTAATAACTTGCAACAGGTGGGTTTATCTGTTATTGATTACTTTCAACATAATAAAGCGTTTGTGTATATGTTTTCACAACAAATCAACAAAATACTGTACCACAATATTTAGATAACATGTGAAAGAGATAAGGTTTTTGCAGAACAAAGGATTATTTTAAGAATGTAGCAAGGCAAACAAACCATTTCAAGTAGCGATGAGTCTGCAGCAAATAGCAAGGCCAGACATAGTCATTTTGTTGACAAATGGTAAACAAGATTAAGACAGTCCTACACGGTGTCAACATTCTGGGCAGTTGTTGAACATTACTGATATTACCTACTGGTAACAGGAAAACACAAAACCGGGCAGGGAGATATACTGCCGAACAAAACTAGCATGTCAGATGGTACTGAAAGTTTGTAAAGGTAGGGATTCGATGAGTAATACGTAATACACAATCACAAAAACCGAGCAGCACGACAATTACATGTAGATCTGCGATATGCTGTCCAATCATCTTCAATAGTGACACAACCCCTTGAACTATGATAAAGATTTAACAGTCTGGCATGGAGTCCTGCAGATGCCAGATGTTGTCCTGAGGCAGACAGAGCCATTATTGTTGGACGGTGTGTTTCAAATCCCAAACAAAGTGGCACAGCAGCAGCTCACATTTCAACTCTTCCCACACATGCTCGACTGCTGGCATATCGGGGGAGCGGACATGGCACGGTAGTGTTTGGACATGATGGAGGCGGTCCTGGGCAACGTGTGTCATGTGCGGTCCTGCTGGAATATCACACCCAGAATCCTGACCGGAAATGGGAGCAGACAGGGACGTAGGATCTCATCCACACACTGCTGGGCAGTCAATGTTCAATGTGACTCCGGAGAGAATCATGCCTGCTGTGGGGGAACTGTGCCACTTGATAGGGAGATTGGGAATGTGGCATTCACCAGGGGCCCTCCACACCTGGGCGCAATGATGATTAGTCCCCATAATGAAGAAGCACACACCATAAACCACACATCACCAGTCTGTGGTATTCCACATTGCTCTGGTCTGGCACCACTGCAAGCAGAGCCGCTGTCATTGCAGAGTTAATTCCATCGCACACAATGGGAGCTGGAATCACAGATTAGCCCCTGCACGACATTGGGAAATGATTCACTGGCAGTATCGTGGATTAGATTGTCCTGGAATCCCTCCGTGTCAGGTGCACAAATTCTCTCAACAGCATAGGACAGTGTGGTGCAAAAGATCCACACAGTGGGCTATATGGCAATAAGGCCACCCTGATTACGAATCTTCTTTCAAAGTCAGTCAATTGCATAAAGTAACATCTCTGGCATCTTCCTGGCATTTTACTTCACTGTTTACACTTGCTTGATATTGTCTGACGTTTCTTGTGTTAATATGGCTATGACTATGACAGCTGGGTTTAAGGTCAAATGCAAATACACCAGCGTGGGATCATGTGGATACCACTCCATACCCTTACTATTTACACAATTTCATAGTTGGTCACATGGTTTCTTCCTGGTGTACAATTTTCATTGTCCAGCAATGTATTTCAGTCACTGAGTAAACATAACATTGAGTATGTCTTTAGATATGCAAAAAAATAACAAAGGATGACACTAGGGTTAAGTTTTAACAATTACAACATCTCTTTGAAATGCCCTAAATTTCACCACCGACCGTTCAAACATGCACACATTTTATCTTCACAGAGTTGTGAAATACGTATCCACAGAAAACCACAAAATACATGCTACATTAATCTACCTACTACATGAAAGCCATACATGCTTGAAGTTTAACTTATCAACTAAAGCAAACTAATGTTCTACATTGCAAAGATATACACTGACGTGTGACGTATCTTCTGGAAATACTAAACTTTGTCTCATCAGAACGTGCCTCCACATCACCCCACGTGGAGTCTCAACCACGAACTTTGTACACCAGAGTGCCTACAGTAAACGTCCCTTGTTGCAGAGGCTATTATAGACACTTCAGATTGTACTGTTATCCCCGCATCAGAAATCACGCTCGCCTCCTCGAATTGCGAACGAGCAATCGGCCGAACCCACATTCCAAGGTCAAGCAGTTCCAGGGTGAGCCTGTCTGGTTCTGGCCGCCAGCCGACACTACCTGGCTCCGCCTGCTTGCAGACCACTTGACCGCCAGCACCCCCACAGCCCAGACAAGGGCGAGCCAACAGGACATATGTCAGTGTGTGGTCCAGAAACGTCAGTCTATCTCCGGCAGTTTGCTCCACCACCTGGTGTGTTAAAGCTCTCTGCCTACCAACACATCCTCACAACCTCCCAGAAGCTCTTCAGCGACTTCGCTAACACCTTCCAGACCTTCTAGAGGCTCTTGATCAGCAACCCCTTTGCCTTGCCTACCCTTCTAGTGAAGGCAACCATCACTACTCTTCTGGTAGTGGCCCACCAAGTCCCTTCTGGAAAATGGAGTTAGGATAGTTAGGTTGAGTGCTTTTCATAGCCACCTAACTGGTTCTGCCTTGTTCACCTGGCTTACGTAGATTACTTCCAGTCAACTATGGAACAGTTAGGAGATAGTACGAGCCACTGTATTTATTCTTAATGGAATATATATGTATTCTCTCTTACTTCGGAGTATTCATATCACAGGGTAATTGTGCTAATCCTATGTAGACACCACATCTGTCGGAGTTAAGCAGGAAACAACGAACTTGATCTCAACCAGTACTAACTATAGTATAGGACCGCGGGCTTCCTTCACCCGGACGCACATACATCATTACATACACAGTAGACAGCCACCCGTACTGTGCACATGGTGTTCAGTAAGGCAGAGACCCCACCACTCGTAAAACAATCCATAAGGTTGCTAGTCAGCCAGCCCAGCCTGTACTCTGTCCACAACGCTGAACTGTACCGGAGAGAGTACTAGTCTGGTCCTGGAGGTCTGACCACCTTTGGACCCACACCCAAGCGTCTTCGATGGGCAGCGTGAGGAAACTCACCGCACTGAACTATACTGGATTAGGGAGCACCGGGTATGCCTCTTGCCTGTTCCGCTTCGGCCTTGGCCTTACAAATAGCTACGGACCATCGTCGCCTGCTTCCCTCTTACAAGGCCGGTAATTGTTCCATTTTGTACGCCATACACCCAGAAGAGTGGTGCTCGGCGACAGGAGAGGAAGGCAGCTACTGCATCCAAGTCAACCAGAATTGCACCAGAAGTGCATCTGCACTATGCAGCATTAACCCCCAGGAACAAACTCAAGCCACCCGCTAGCTGGAGAGACCTCACCTCCCAGCTACCTCCACTCCTTGTTTTCAGCTCCCATCAAGATAGCTGGGTACCTAAACCCGATCGTAGCGGCCATCCACAGGAACAAGAACATCCCCCTTGGCATCGCCAACCCTATGGTTCAGGGGTCACCGGAACCCATCCTGGGACTCACCCAGCATCAGCAGCTACCCCGGGCCACCATCCAGCAAGGTAAACCTGTGGCAATTTGCCAACCAATCCACCAGACCGTGACAGCAGCACTTGACTTTGTACCAAGCTGACAGGCCACGCGCCTTGTGCTCTGGCTGGCAAGTTATACACACACTAGATACCAGTGCATTCAGGTTTGAGTCATTATTTAGCTGATTTGTAAGTGCTAATTTCAGTATGGCGTGCCTCTCACGTTGCCTCTGATGGCTACTGGTACCTCCGTGTTGTTTGTGCATTTAGCAGTGAAATACAAAACAAAAGTAAGACTGTCAAAAGGGGCTGCGGACGTGGAGTCCTGGGCAGGGTGAAATCTGCAAATCACTCCCGCGGATCAGCAGTGCACACGGGCAACCCAAATAACTAGTCCTTGGGCCTCGTATCGGTGGTGGGTGCCCTGGAATCTCAGAGACGGGTCCTTGGGCCTCGTATCGGTGGTGGGTGCCCTGGAATCTCAGAGACGGGTCCTTGGGCCTCGTATCGGTGGTGGGTGCCCTGGAATCTCAGAGACGGGTCCTTGGGCAGGCCCTGTCTCCTGAGGAATACAGTCCACTACACCACTGAGTACAGACATGAAATTAATTAGTTTTACTGCACAACTTATTGAATACACAACATTGGAATTAAATACAAAATTACTGAAGCAATAAAAAAAGAATGACAAAGGATCTAAAATTAGAATTATGGTAGTCGACACACAAGGGGTTAAGCTTTTATGTAATATTTTATTACGTTGAAAATAATAGTTTAGCAAAGTCCCGGCTAAGTTAGTACATACTAAAAGCTAGGTAACAAAATATTAAAACCATAACAATTATATATTGATTTGCAAATGTCGCTAATCAACAGGCGAAGGCGAGCCTGGGGAAATTAAAATCATTAAAATTAATTCCTACGAAATTAATAATTAAACAACTTTACGCTATTAACAGTGTGAACGTATGAGGGGCTCTATCCAGGGGGACGTAATCGTGCAACGACATGTTACCGCGGGAGTCAAGGGAAGTTGACTGAGGTAAGGGTAGTGGGTACAGGCGTGGAATTTACCAATTGATGTGGAGAGCTGTCCCTGTGCGGTCAGCTGAAGGAAGCCTTGTCCAAGCTGGGGCTGGAGTGCTGGCTGCCTTCTTCAAGGTGCTGGCTGGAGGTAGAGGTTTGAGCCCCGCCTTGGGCTGCTGAGGTTGAGGTCGTCGAGCTCTGGGCAGGCTGCAGAGGAGAGAGTCTTCCGCAGACTGTAGGAGAGCTCGCGAACCTATGCCGCCGGCGTCTCTGCTGGACCACGGTGCTGGACTTCTATTTATACGAAAATTGCCCTGTGTCAGTGATTCTCCGGGGTCGGGAGTAGCGTAGCCTTCCATCTCAGGGGATGGTTTATCTGCTGCGGGAGCGCAGCTCAATTTCTTATCGCCCCTGGTGGAGGCGTAGATAATATCTTGCACCCTGGACTGAGGCAGGCAAGCCATGACGTCAGGTCACAGGGATGCTGGTATCTTGAGGGTTGTTTCGAACTTCTTGGCCAGGCAGAGTAGGGTAGTATAATTTAAATAAATATTATACTTTCTTTGTTTGGAAGGCGTTTGAACGTTGATTCTTAATCGGGTGTAGAAGAACATAATTTCAGACATGAAGTTCAATTACATAGGTGACTAACCAATGCCTGAAGTATTTTTAATTTATTAGTCCCAAGTCTCAGTGGCTAATGAATTTGATTTTGCTGCGCGCTTGGCGCACTCAGATGGGGCGAAGTCGGCCGTAGAGTGTGCCTCTCTGTAGCACAGCATGCATCAAACTATATTCAGAGATATCATTCTGTACAATACCAATAATTGAAAGTTGGTTAAAATGCTATTAGAATGATCAGGGAACCAGTGTGTACTATTACAGTTGCTTGTGTAGGCATGACGAGACATGGGTAGGTGTGTCTCCCATACTTGAGCAAATACACACAATAAATTATAATAATAGTATTTATAGCAGGGCTGCCAACAGCCTTGAAGCTGAAATCCTGGTCCTTGTATGTAAAAATTGTGTAAAATCGTGGAATCATTGGGTCAAATCCTGTAAAATCCTTGGAGTTAAAAAAATCTGCAAATTACAGAAAAGTGTCTATGAAGGACGTTTACCTACATATTAAATTAATTGTTTTTGTTTGGAATCTACAAACCATGGTAATTCTTTCCTTCACTCACACTCATACTTATGTTTATAATTTCACATTAATTCTTCAAAATCAGAGAATAAAAGCAGCACTCAAATTAAAAGTTAGCGATTTATTTTTAAATTTAGGTCATGGCAATATATATTTTTAACTTGATGCATGACGTCTTTTATACTTATTAATAAACAACTATTATTCATCAGTGCAACTACACCACAAGCAGTTGTCAACGGAGTTGAGTCACCATCACCGCCTACAAGTTTGTAGTATCCACTGGGCCGGGATAAGGGGACCGGTGCTACTACAGCAGATTGCCACAGGATGTCGCCACAAGTATGATGCCTAGATCTCACCACTTTCCACTATGCTGCTCGCGCCGAGGATCTAGACGCTGGGCTTGCACCTGCTAACCCCCTCGCTAGACGCCTTATACCAGCGAAGGAAGGGATGGCTGAGGAGTATATATGGCAAAGAACTCCCGACCTCCGGATGATCAGTTCTTCTTCAGTTCTTGACCTGTCCTTGCCTGAGCTCTCATCGCACACGCAAGTGGTGCAGAGGCCAGCCACCAATCCTAAACGCTTCAATGCTACCTCACAGAGTCCAAGATCCTTTCCAACCGTCTACAAAATGAAGCAGCAGATGCGTCATCAGCACCTCACACTAGCCCAGAGGAGAAAGCTACGTTCGCACGCACTAGTTACTGCCTACTCCCTTTACCTTTGTACAGGGTGCCTTCCCCTGTTTTACACTAGGGTGTGTACCTTCCGCCGAGCCTGAGTAGATAGGAGGTATTACTTCCACCATCTCTATTTATTTTCCTTAACTGCAAAATAAACATTGATCTTGCCTAACTTCTCAAGTATCACTCCGACCTCCTACTCTTCACCCTCATTGGTTCTAACAGGGACAGCATGAGACCGGGTTTTGCTCTTTCCGAATTCACCCTAACAACAGAACAAAACATCCTTGGAAGGCCACCCATTCTCTGCCCCGTGCAGTGAATGGTAGAGCCACGACACTAGGTATGCCCCTGGTGGGATTGGCTTGCCGGATGGGGTTATATTCCTACGCAGGTATGACAAACCCCATTGGGATACCACCATGCAGTACCTGCAGCCAATGCTTTGCAGCTCGAGACTCCCTCACCTACGGTGGGGTAATCAAGATTGGGGTGCAGTGTTGGCGGTAGCAATTTGCACCTATGCTTGCACTCCAACACATTGACTGTCTAACTCCTGCAGGCCCGATCCTAGACTAGAGCCTGAAGCCTTACACTCACAGAGGTGGTGTTCTGAAGAAGATAAAGAAGATGAGGACTATCTCTAAAAACCACAACGGCTTAGCATCCTTCCCGGCGGGTTCGGACTGAGTCCATGAGAACAAGCTGCTTTGCTGCGACAACTCACCATACCTGCACCACCCCTCATTCTACAACACTGTTCGAGCCACCCACACGTAAAGCGGAAGGATATCATCCTGTAACACAGGAAATTCTATTAGGCGAGAGGTCCAACTCGACCCCAGTAGCATCTAACACCACCACGACAGTAGAGAATCCCAGCACTTCAGATGCACACCACACACACCAATCAAGAGTAACCAGGGCTGAGGGACTTACCCTAGCTAAACCACACAAGGACCAGACGCATCATCCCGCTCGTTTCAAATCTAAGCCAACACTACACAGAGTGGTATTGCCAGAGCCAGACTTCATACCAAGCCGGCGGCCTACTAGGCCAATATTATATTCCGGTCGGGCACCAGTGCCCCGAGACGAGACACCTAAAGACACGACTAGCCTAGCATCAAACAAGTCACCCAGAGACGTGGGCAAACAACCTGCAGAGTCAATCATGCATCAAACCGAGGTACTTTTTGGCACCCAACGTGGGGCCACCTCCATGATTTTGAAAATAATTAGGCAGAATCAGACCAGCACAACCCCAAGACAAGCAAACTAGCTGGGGTTTATGTAAAGAGACTTAGACCAGACTTCGGAGAGTCTGTAAAAACCCAATAGTGCTCAATAGCCCCAACATGTCGGACACTAATGAGATAACGAATGAGCCCAAAGAAGAAACAATGGACACTAACGTTAGCAACCACTGCGCCAAGACAGAATGCCCCAGAGAAGGGGTTAATTGAATCGAGTGTGCATACTGCCAGCGCCAATTCCATTACGCCTGCCTAGGCTGGGACGATATAGTTCGCCACACCGACGGACTAGAGCACCAGTGTGAGGACTGCCGGATAAGACAGGCAGCATTTTGCAGCTGGGTGACCTGCCAAGGGCAGAGGCTGTACACAGTTTGATGCATCGTCTGCGCTGAGACATTTCATCACGTATGCATACGCTGGCCCGATGAGCAGGTTACCCGACCGGAGATGGTATATAGGTGTCAAGTCTGTGAGCAGGCCGCCAAATACACAACCCCAGACACAGCCAGAAGGTTGAATCTAGCCATTCAACAAGGAAGCCACAGATCCCGGACTTTGTGGGCCATTCGCACGAATATCCGCTGGTTTTCTTCACAGATTGCGAAAAGGAATTGAAAGAGCAAGAGGTGCCACCAAAACAGTGGATCAAATTAATGCAAGAAGGCCTTAGAGGCTTCACCCACTTTCAGAATCATGAGCAGCCACTAGTATGTAGCCAAGAAAGCCTACAAAGAACTTATAAAATTCAGTAGACTTCAGTAACTCCAATATTCAGGAAGTAGTTTCATGTTTATTGTTATTTGTATTCAATTAATTTTCTCTGAAGTGCATTCAGTGAACTGAACAAATGTGCTGTTCATACTGTATGTACGTTTCTCCCACTGCCTCATAAATAAAAGTCTAAGACTAAGAAAAAACCTGCCACTAAGATTACACATCTCAAAATTTGTACTCAAGAATAGTTACCATTCGAGTGAGATTATGATTTCAAAATCCAGGTGCTGAGATTCGAAAATTCAAAATAATCTCAAAACAGCTCTAGAATTAACCCAGAGGGAAAGTACCCAAACCATAATAGGTTCAAGCTCGCTAACACACAGTTGCTGAGGTCCAGGATTACCAAAAGTATTACTCACCAGCATAGCTCTGCTGACCAACACAAATGCTGCGCCCTTCTCGCGGTGAATGGCATGGGTGTTGGTACCACAATTGAGGCAGCAGTGGACGACCCAGTCGCCAACATCACGCACCTGCACCACACTCGGCTGCTCTTTGGAGATTGCAGCCAGCTCAATGGTGACGATGCCCTATGCAAACAGAATAGATCCGTGATATGCACATGCACCACTGCATGTGGGAGATCATACGTACGTATATCCGTACTTCCAGCCAATTAATATGTATCCTCATCCCTTTATGTCCACCCGCCTGCTCACCCACCCATCCTCATTAAAAGCCTACTTAGTGCAAGAAGAAATACACAAAGAGGGAACTGCAGTTTATCAAATTCCCAATAAGCCTGGGTCATAAAAAGCGTATCTTCACATTGGCAACAACATTATAAGAATATAGATCATTCACAAATTCTTCACACTTCTTGAAACAAACTTTTGGAAAAATCACCCCATGCATAATGTGTTTGGTTGTTTCCTAAATACCTTATTTATAACAAGCATTTTATACTTCTGTTAAGGTAGAAGTACCTTATTTTTAAATAAATCAAACTTTTACCAATAGATTATAAATATTCAATTTATAATTAATGTGAATAAAACTAGAGAGAAAATAGGTGTGCTGGTAATGCCTAGTAAGAAATAGTTCTCATACAAAATATTGTTAAACTGAGTGTGTATCAATGCAGTACTTTGTCCCTTTGGTGTAATTTTCTAGATTTAGTCCAGTTTTTAGACACAAAGGAATAGTCTGGACGTCAAACTTTAGTAAGCCTTTAGAAAATTTGGAAGTAACCATGGATGCACTATAAACACACTTTCCCTGGTAGCGACAAGTAACTGTGGATGATAAGCACAAGTGATATAATACAGAGTTCGTCAAAAACATAAGCATAGACAGAGTTGGGCAAACCAGGTGGGAACAGATAAATGTAACTATTAACATAGATGTCTTCAAGGACATTGGCACCCATTTTGCTCTAGTACATATAACTAAGAAACATATAGAGGGAGTGAGGCAATCTTCCTGTGCCAAAGCAGGGTCAGAGGTTTTTATCGGCAGCAGAGACGGAGACGCAAATGGCATGGTAGATGGTGACACAAGCCCTCTCCGAGGAAAGAGAGATATGGTCACAGCCTATGTTACATGTTCATTAAATTAAATATCCATCGCTTTTCCCTATCAACTACCTGCACCAGATCCTGAACAGCCATGCCAGCTGCCTCTCACATGAGTATCCTTTCTGAAAACACGTTGAAACTCCTGCAACCAACTCCTCTTGTTCATAACATTCACCACATACTGAACCACTAGTCTCTCCATTACCTTTCCCGTGCTCTATGTGAGACTCACCAGTCTGTAGCTGCCAGGCCTCCACATATCCTCCCCTTGCTTGTGTATTGGGATCACCAAACTTCCAACCTTGTCTTCTAAGGACTAGCCAAACACCTCCAAATATTTCACTAACTCTCTTCCATCAAACTCCAGGGTTGCGTTCCCTATCCCATCTGGACCCACTGCCTTATTGCTCTTCAACCTGCTGATTTCCATTGCTATCTCATGCTCCCTCTCCTTAAACTTACTAAACAACCCCCAATCACCATTAGCTTCCTATTCCATTCCTCCTCTATCACAAACATTGACAAGTACAGGACTTGTAGCATTTCCACTTTTTCTTTGCCATTTGTCGCAGTCAAGCCATCCCTACATTTTGTCAGAGAGATCCCTTCCTATCCTCCCCTTATCCTCTTAAGATACCTAAACAATTTATCCCATTCATTGGCTTTTCCTTCTTCCATCATGTTTCCTAAAAATATATTCTTCACCTGTGTGATCTTGCAAGCAAAATCCTCTACCAACTGTTTCATCAATTCCCTAGCTCTTGTCTTCTCTTCAATTTTCTACTCTTCCTCTTCATTTTTTGAATCACCTATCTATAATATGATGGATCTCTCCCAGCCCTTATTCATTTCTTTGGGACAAATTTCTCCAACATAACCTCTATTATTCTTCTAAATTCTTACCATAAGCCTTCTACACCTTCCTCCACAGACCATTTTTAAACCTATCCCTCAGGAAAATTTCTGCCCCCTTCTTTTCCCTTTCTCCTCTCCCATACTGCAACAACCTATCTGCAGTTTGCTCTGCCCTCATCCTGCCAAGCCCAATTTCCACAACAGGAATGTCATGGTCACTTATTCAGTGCAATACTACTGCACCAACTACAGCATTACCAGGTCTGACCAACATCACATCCAGCACTGACCCAACACCCTCCTCATTCATCTCGTAGGTGTTTCTACTACCTGGACTAATCCTCTGTTGACTAACTGTGCTGCCATTCTCTGCATCATGCTGCCCATCCCTTCTGCTTCGTCTATCCATCACACACCTGGCATATTCAGATCCCCTGCTACAACAACCCACTGCCTGTCCGTTAGTCTATCAACCCTCTCCTTGATCGTCTCAATTGCCTGCCATCCCCATCCCTGTCCTGGTGGCCTATATGCTGCCAGCAATGTAATCCTCTTACTATGCCAACTTAAATTAATTTCTATCACCTCAACATCTTTGCGAATCCATTCTACTGTCCCTTTCAGTTCCTCCCCTATACACAACATTATTCCTCCCCCTCTCCCAGTCCTTCTGAAGATGGTATCATGCCTACATTCACTGTCAAGTACTTCCTCGCTAAGCCAAGTCTCCACTGCTACCACTATGTCCACCCCATATCCTTCACCCTTACTCCAGAAATTCTCCAGCTTGCTGTACACTCTCCTTACTTCCTTTCTCCACCCCTACGGTTTCACAAGTGCTTACCTCTCCAGTTAACTCTACTGCTGTTTCTCTGGTTACTATTAAGACCATCACTGCTCAGCTGTTCCCCTAACACCCTCTTTCCCTGCTCTGTCAGGTGAACCTGGTCCCTTCCTATACTTTCCCAGCCTACCCATTTCCTGCTGTCTATAAACGTGGTCCCCAAATCCCTACACACCCTCTCACACACCTCACTCACTATTACTGCCTTAACGTAATTTATCCCTTTCCAGACCAGCACCCTACTTACTACAGCCCTAGCTCTTGGGAACTTCCACTGTACTTTGCTCAGCAATCCCCTGAGGTCTCTCTACCTCTTGCCCTACCTCCTTATAAACAAGGTCCCCCCACCCCTGAATTACAACCACCCTTATACCTCTTGTGTTATTTACATACTCTCCTCCAAATCCCTGGTCTCTGAAACACCAAATGTTGCTTTGTTTTTTTTTTTTTTTATGATTGCCACAGTTTTTAAATGTTTACTCTATCCAACGTTATAGGATTTAGTTTAAAATGGAATTATTACATTGTAAAATCTGTTTAAATATGTATCTTTGAGGATTCAAAGTGTTTTTGGAGGGCTGGTGAGCGCCAGAGAGAACTGTATATGCAACATCTGTGACTCAGAAATGTAAATATTTACATAGGCTACAGACGGCCAGATGATTTTGATGTTTAAACATCATTGACATGTTCATGTTATACACATCTCACAACTCCTGTTTAGATGCTGGCTACGTGAGCCAGGCTTCATCGGGAAGTCGCTCCGTAAGAGAGCTGCCCCAAAATGTGATTGAAGTTTTACTGAGCATTTTCATATTGTGAGTAAACTTGAGTAACAATACTACGAGGCTAGGGTATGTGAAGAAGAGGCTCAATTCTATAAAGTTAATATTTCTACGAAGACCTAAAATAAGCCTGTGTCCAATGCAACTTCATGTAATCGCAGAGGGAAAGGTATACCTGGCAAAAACTTTTTAAATTTCTACATTATTATTGTTATTATTTAAGTGTAATTCCCACAGTGATTACATGGTTCATTGCCTACAACCCTTTCCTGCTCTATGTCCCTTATGAGATCACAATCCTGTATGTTTGTGTGTACGTGTGTTCCCACTTTCAATCTTTGAACGTGTCCATCGAATTTCACCAAAATCAGTACTTAGTAAGAACACCTCACTTTCATAGTTTTAAACCATGTTGGGCACTTACTCTCAAAATGGCGACTGTTTGAATATTTTGAATGTCATATCTCCGGAACCATTCAACTGATTTAAACGAAATGATGTATGCTGGCAGGGCATTGTGTATGCATTACATTTTGAAAGGGACATTGTTGTTAGTCTGCCATTTTTGAAGATAGCATCATATAAAGAATAAAAATTTTACATTATATGTCGAAAATTATCAAAGCAATTCACGCCCAATTTGGCACGCCAGCAATACTATGACAGGTGAGGTTAATGTAAGTTACTGAACTTGTTTAGGAAATTATTTTCAAAATCATGGCTATATAAATATTTTAGATTTATTTGTTATATCTACTATACCATTAAATTAATTTCGACCAAATTTTGTATGCTGAAAGTATCTATTACAAGCACCATATCTGCCACCACATAGCCATTTTGTAAGATAGTATCACATGAATAAATACAGTGGTAATGTCATATGTCTGGAAACAATTAACTGATTCCTACCAAATTTGGCAAACTAGTACTGCGGCAGATGCAAAATGGCATGCCTTAAGTACGACAAGTTACATTTTCAAAATGGCGCGAATATAGGCATCTTAGCTTAGTACACATTATCGTCACAACCATGTAATCAATTCCAACTTAATTTTGTATGTTGCACTTTATATTACAACTAGCAAATGCCTCTACACTTAGCATCTTTTTTCCACCAATTTGTGAGAGGCGCCACGTTCAAAAATAACATTTTATGTAATATCTCTAGAAACAATTGACAGATTACTACCAAACTTTGCACTGCAGCCGGTGGTGTAAAAGGCTATGTTTTAATTAGGTCAGGCACTTATTTTCAAAATATGGTGGCTATATAAATATTGGCTCAGAATCTTTTATTAACTATAGAAATTCCAACTTAACTTTGAATGCTGGCAGTATATATTACAAGCATAAAATTTGTCTATACAGAGAGTCATTTCTCTGCCATTTTTTAAGACAGCCCCATCCTGGGAAACAATCAACCCATACATATCACATTTGGTGAAGTAATTGTACTGTGGTAGGACTAAACCGCTTCACTGACAAACCACTGGACCAATTGAGACCATATCTTATTGAGGTGGCAAGTAAGGTTTTTAGTTATGTTCCATTCCGATAGGTGGCGCTGGAGTCTAACTTCTATATTTATGGGCCGATTTTGCTCATACTCGCAGGAAATGTTTGTTGATCTAAAAGAAAAAAATGCCAGCGATACCACGGCCAAACATCAGTCGACGTACAAGATGTAATAGAGAGGACACATTGGGAAGGCAAAATAGAACATGAATGAGGTGAAACAACGTTCGCTGGGATCAGCTAGTAACTACATATATTTAAGTGTGACAGACATTTTCAGAATGGTGTCTATAAAATCATTTTAGCTTAGTGTGCTATACCTACGAAACTACGTATTTGATACTTACAGTTGTATTGTGTGAAATTGCCACTCTTCAGTTTTACCACTACAATTTGACGGCCGGAGGTGTGTGACGTAGCAGTGCTATTATACGTGTTTTATTGCAATTTGTTCAGTTTGACGTGTTAAATCAAATAATTGTGCAATAATACAAGCGCTGGCAGTTTTGTTATCTGGAGAAGAATAATAGCCAGCATGTATCGTATTATGTGTGTGTTAAGTGCATGGTAAAATGAGTGAAAAATATGTAAGTTATAATATTTAACGACTGAAATACGTCAAATTGCAAACAGATTTAACCCAACAATACCTAAATTTATTATTTTACCAATACAAGTTACAAATACGACAGTGGGAAGGGATATTCGTGTTCTGTGTAATTAGTAGACTGATATTATACCACTTTTCATGATTTTTTTTCTCATTTACCATTAGGTGGCTCAGTCACTTACTTTCAAAATGACAGTCCTATAAATATTTTATGTTAATAAAACCCTTTCATTCAAAAGCTTAGACTGTTAAATTTTTAGAATTAAATTTCATCGCTAATTATAAGCAATTCTGTTATGTGGATAGCAGTGAAACATTATGTCATAATTTTAAATCTCTTAAGCCTAAATTTCTTTTATTTTCATACGCTATCCACTACAGTTTCTTTTAGGGTGAAAGCTGTATTCAAAAGCACGAGTTTAGGGTACAGTTAGCCTATTTATTCGTTTATTTGCCATTCATCAGCTATACAGCCAATATAGGTACTTGAGAAACGATTTTACAAAATAATTATAGTTCAGTTGAGAAATGTTGGCAGCCTGTATAAGATCTTGAGAGCCGATGAGGGTGAAATTGGGTGAGAATGGAGTAGCACCGCAATGAAGGGACAGGAGAAACTGAAAACCCGATGACCAGCGGCATTGTCCAGCAGGATTCCCACTTGCGAAAATCCGGAGTGACCAAAAGCTAGGATTTAGGCCTACTGTCATTGTTATACAACATAGATAATATATCAAAAGCAACTAAAGTATAATTTACTTATATCTTAATTCCAACAGTGCTACAAGTAAAATCCATACACCCTAAAAATTTAATTTTTAACATTAGGAGTAAAATCGCTATTCCCAATCAATTGTTGCACGGAACAGGCGATCCTGTTGATGCTTAATCAAATTTTAATTTCAATTAGATTTTACTATTATATTAACTTAAAAATATTTTTGGCACAGATGTCTTAATAGGTAGCTGTGAACCCACAGAATGCAGAATTAAACGATACTAGCAGCGAAACTATACACAGTGGAAATACCAAAATGTGCAAAACTGATAAAACAATGTTTAATAACATTTAAGAAATATATAGTCTTTTTCCGGAATTGGGTGTGCACTGTGCATCTTGTTAATACACAAGCCGACTATTATTCCTCTCCAGAAAACACGGCCAGCAATTTACAAACCGGCAACAAACTCCTACACACGCAACACAACATTGCCGGCCATTATGTGCAACTGCCGCATTAACAAAAAAAAAAAAGCTAATAACGAGCATTATAAATATCGACGTAGAGAACCAGCTAAATTAAACACGTAAATAATAAAAAAAGATCATGGAAGTTTTAATGGTCCTGCATTGCAGCTTCGGATCTTATTTCTTGCCGGACTTCTGATTTCTTAACAATATTGCACCCAAAGAAAAATTACAATTTATAAAATGCTTCACAAAATCTAAACAAAAACAATTAGGTAGGGGGGGGGGGCATAATATACATTATTTACATTAATGTCTACATCGTACCTGAGACTCCACCTCCTTGAAGAAACGATCATTTTGTTCATGTGTTGTCAAACCCAATACCGCAAAATCAACATTTACAAAATCACAATTCTTCGTAGTGATTGTAACATTCAAACATCTGCACGTAATCAGCATTGCGAAAGTGTAAACGCTTTACTCAACCAGACAAAGAAACGACAAACCGTAACAAAGGCCGACCTATTCCGTCCTTCCGTAGGTACCGATCACAATTCTGAGATTTCTTGATCTTTTTATGTCTACAATGACATTACTAATCACATAAAGTATAAGAGGCTTATGAAATCACATAATTTAATTTCAATATGAATCGCTTAAAATCAACGTATTTCAATTTTACTTCGCAATTATTCCATCTCTTTTATGCAATACCGACCGTCCATATTTTCGACTCACTCCGTCCTTACAGCTGATTTGTATTCGCCTGCTTCCAAACACATAAACACACACAACTGCTAGATAATGGAATAATCGATGTTAACAATCGATTAATCGTATTTAATAAAATCGTAAGAACTACCAATTGACTTTAATAACCAAAATAACAATCGAACATAAAGACAAAGGTCCAAGCAAAGAAAACATTTGAAAAGAAAATTTAATATTATATTGTAACAAAGACAGTTAAATTTTTAGTATGATATTTTTCGTCTGCTTAAAAAAATTACAATTTTTTTTTAATATTCATGATTAATTTACTTCACTTTTTAAAATTTTTGACTAAAGACCCAGTTAAAATGACTTAAAAATCCGTCAAACTGCTTCCAATAAGGTTTGTCAACCAAAATGTAGCACACTCCATAAACGCCACCATTTTTTACTGAGAAAGTTGGAAGGCTTCACTTTACATCAAAAATTTGAATAGAATGGACCAGTACTAAAATTTCTAGCTGTTTGACGAAATCAACCAGACAGAATCGTACTCGAAAAAAGTGGAAGTCAAGAAACAGTGGTTGGAGACGAAATCGGTTATTAAGATTATTAATTTATGTAGAACCTCACAATGCAATAATGCTATTTTAAGTGCAAATTGCATATGTAATACGAATTCACAGCCATTAAATATCCTTGTGGAAGACAGATCAATGATAAATTAAAAGTTTGAATTTAGTAAGGAAGTCAAAAGAGTTTCAAAGATCGATAACTATCATTCTTAAATTGGCTAAATAAAAAAAAACAACTAAAATATCCCACTATGAAAATATTTTTTAGTATTATTCCCATTCTATTTTCATAGCAAAATTTTGACATTGTGACGCACTTTCAAACATTTTACTAAATTACAAAAATTAATAAATTACTATAAAACATGTCATTATCTCATTTCTTGTTCTGGTAATTCTTATTTCCTTTTTCATCTATTTCAATCAAATGCCTTAGTCTCCATGGCATGTTGTGAAGTGTGCCACGTTTCCCTTACACCTAAGACCATTTGTACGGCCAAAACTCCTTCGAACTAAAGCAGCAGGAATGCACGCTCTACGGAAACATTCAGTGTGCACCAGGTCATTGGTGCAACAACCAGGTCATCAGTGCATAGTAGTGTAAAATGACGGGCACGCCGGTGCAGTGCAGCAGGTGGGTGCCAATAACGACTACGGCGGAGTGATATGAAAATAGACCTTCATTAGCTAAACTTAAAGACCCAGGGCCCACATAGTTGAATATTCTGTTATTGTTATTAAAGGATTTAATGCTTGTTTACATTTTTTGTTCCCAGTGCATTGTTGAGTCTATGTCCATAATCATTCATTAGTGTTTTGTGTAGCAGAGTTTTACAAGTAATTTTTAGTAAATGTGTAATGTGGTACCTAGTGCACCGAGCAACCACACTTTTCCCGGCAATTTCCGACAAAAAGTACAAGAAAAAGTAACATTAACTATTTCCCGTTATTTTTAACGAAAGTGCGTGAGAAAATTAAATACTCAAAATCGAATATTCGATCAAAAATGATCAAAATCAAGCAAATTTAAGTTAAAAAAACAAGCAATTTTAAGATAAAAATGAGACCAAATAATATCTTATAATGCATTATAGATTGTACTCTAAGCTCTACGAATTTTTTTTTTTTTTAAACTTCATCAATTTGCCCTAGATTTTCATCTATTTCACGAAGTTCGTATTTATCGTCAATGTTTTCTAAGAATGTTAAATGTAAGTTTTGTAAATTTGATTGAAATGTGTAAACTATATCTTCAAGATCTTCGGATGATTATGTAATCTATAGGAAGGGACTTTTGAATAACCATCTCCTTTTAATATGTTAGTCAAACTACAATGCAAAATTTTATTTATAGAGAAAGAAATTTGTGCAGAATTATGAAAACAAATTTTTATCTGATCAAATAATTAATCTATATTTCTAAAAATACATAAAAATGTTAAATGTAACCACTTAACTATTAGTCTAAAGTGTGTATTAAAATATCGAAACATTATGTTGATTCTTCCATTTAACAATATTAAGATTTCATAGATCTTCAGTAATTCTTTCTTTCAAATAATCATAAGTAAGATTTATTTTACTAATTAGAACAACATTACAAACTGTACGTGCTTCAGCATTTTCATTAAAATCAAAACTAATTTTTATATTTAATTTTTCTTTTACTACAGTAGTGTTTCTATATATACAATATATAACATATAAAGTTCTTCGACCCCAAAATCAATAATAATTAATATCACTACCAAAGTTTTCACTTGGTTTACAATAAAGTTCTTTAATTCTATAGTTGGTATCTAGTTTGGTTTATTAATTTCTAAAATCATTATAATCTAGAAACTGTTTAAGACAAACACAGTTTTTGATGTCTAGATTCCAGTTTTCTTTAGGAAAAATTTCGTTTCTTCAGTTTTTATCAAGAATATTTATCATATTACAATGATCAAACATAGTGGCGTGATTAAGCTGTTCAGCACGATTTCTTCTATTTAATTGAAAACCTAAAATTATAAAATCAGGCATATCAAATTTTAAATGATTAAACTGACCTTTTATATCAAAGTTAGAAACAGTTGTTCCAGGAAGGACGTATTTTTCTAAAAATTGCCAATTATCAAAACTAACAGGTATTTTTGGATCTTTCTATATTTTTTTCTTTAATTGCAATGGCGGAGTTAGATTCATATTCAATAATGGGCCACATAATTTATATTTTTTCAATAACTATTCTACAAGGATCAGTATGACATTCCGAAACTTTATTCTCTTCATCTAAAGTTTCACAAAGAAATAAGCAGATTGTATCAGATGAACTACGAAAAAAAGTAATGTTATACATGCCTTTCCAATAAACCTCATTGTTTCCTCGAATAAAATCAAACATATATCTCAGTGGATATTATTATTTCATTGTTTTTATTACTAGAAACAGTTTTTAACTTCTTCTGTTATATGACCAGAACATATTTATTACGATATGGATTATCAAAACCAGTAAATTCTAAATAATTTTGTTCACTTGGTGATTTAAATAAAGCATTCGTCTTTGTTGATGTTCTACCAGGATTATCAACAGCTTCAATAATATTTCCATATTTTGATATTTCGCACAAAGGAATTTTTTTTAAAAGCACGCAATAAATGGACCAGAGTTATGGTGTCTATTGCTCGTTTGGATATAAATTAAAGCAGTAATTTGCATGGAACAATTAATTTGTACGCACACCAACATACAATAGTAAATTGTACCCTATGAGCATGACAACACAGTAAATTAAGATAGTTTGTTAAGTTTTTATATGCAAGTAAGAATTAACGAACCTAATAAAGCAAAGTTAATACACAACAGGAGACACGCAAAAGTAACATTCAATCAAACAAAACTTCAGCCATCAGTAATGTATGTGTGGCATGAAAACACACTGAATAATATTAAGAGCAAATGTTTACCAGTTTTGCAGTGGGAATAATAACCCGTTACAGTGAACCATGTTATCAGAACATAACACAGTAAGTGTGTCATGTGCAAAATTTCTTACGGATGTGCAAAACGAAATTTTACAAAAATTAATATTTTTTATAAAAAAAAGTGTGCAAATTTTCGATAAATAAATGGCATGTGCAAAATTACAGCATGCATTTATTTAAGGACATGTGGATCTCAGTGTCCTGCAAGGAACGAGAAGCACACTAAGTAGCGGTAAGTCAGTGTAACAGCAAGTCATTGAAAACCCCATTAGAAAATACGCTGTTTGAGGGAAAAATTTTGAATGTAAGTTTTACAAGCACACAAATATTACAGTAAATTTGGAAACGAACAAGTGTCAAGAAAGGAAGCATACTCGACTGCGTAGTCTACAAAGTGAAATTTATAAAAATTGTTTTGGACATTTTAAACTGCAAATTTTTGTTAATTTATTTTGGTGAACGAGCACCATTGCTTGAGTGAAAGGAGAAAAGGCAGCATGTGCGAAGTGGCCATTTTGCTATAATCGTGCGGATAAAGAGCCAAACCCCCACCCACTCAATGACCCAGGGCTGGTGGTTGATGTGTCACCACCAGGGCGAATGGCAACAGGTGACCACCCCCTCCCCTTTCAGGAACAACAGGGCTTTTCCCTCGCACGTGCAGGAATAGGCGCTCTGCACTTGAGACAACAACTGTCACAATGACAGAAATAGTGCCGGAAATTGTTGGGCAACTGCGCAGAACATGCCCAAATGTCTGGAGCTCCAGCAAAGGCGCATTAAGCATAATATGCCTACAGTGTGTGTGCTCCATACTTAATGCAGAAGAGCACTAAAAATTGGGTTGCCTATGTAATGAATCAAAAGCAACGAAACAGTCGTTAGACAGAATACAGCAGGACAACCTAGATCGAATCTGCAGGGCACGAAGGACGACCTCTGCCAGCACTTGTGTGCCACTACGCACTGAGCGCAATCGACCACAAGCGGTCCAGGGAGATGCCAACCCCTTGAATAATGGGTGATGCAGCAAACAAATGTGCATATGATGTTAAGGGATATGCTAACGGCACCATAACAATAAATATTAGCATCCTGGATGAAACTATACCAATCCCAGTGCTTGTAATTCCAAACCTCAGGGAAGATATCCTGACCGAAAACGGAACCCAACATACGGTACACAAGTGACGAAATTTCTGTGTGAAATAGAAAACACAACACCACGCACGTGATAGCTGGATATCATCCCAGGACAAACCCGACCTAAAGCAGAAATCGATACTTAAAAACACAATTGAGACTATGTGTAGGTAAAGATCACACCACGTATTCACACTCTCCCGCTAGCAAACAGAATATTGTTGTTATTACACATTTCACAACCGCAATGGTTACGTTAAGTCAATAAAATATTTCTAACATTGATTTAGAAACAACAAAATAAATGCCTGGATATTTGGGGTTAGATTGGAAAACAACATGGTTGCCACAGAGGGTACCATAGTGAGCAATGAGTGTTCATAGTCGTTCACTTTCCCTCTCGTGCTCTGTTCTTAGAGTTGGGCAGCAGAGAGGACTCTCTGTGATGCCAACAGTTAGCGAGAGAGTACTTTCTCTGCGAATTGGGACAGAGCCTTCATTTTGTATTTATGATGTGTTGTATTATGAAATCGTAGAAAATAACTATTTTAATCTAGAGAAATATCCACTTAATTTAAACAGCTGTTCATGTAAATGTTTTCTTTCTTGGAAGCTGTTATGGAATTCGCTTTAATTAGCCTTTTCAGAATTATTTATGCAAATTCCTAATGTTGGCATCAGATACCCCTTTTATAAGATATTCCGAGTTTTTCAGAATGATTACATAGGCAGGAACCACCAATTATTTAATAAATGTGAATACTCTCCATTCTAGTTCATCTTTCCAGGTTATTGTGGTTGCTTAAGTACACGTAAACCCACCACAAACTTGATTGCGTTTTAAAAAAAAAAAAAAAAAGCCCTCGATCGTGAGAAGCGATTCTGCTCTTGATCACAATAACTGAACACTTATGGCTGAACGATATATAATCAGAAGCTAGACAATGGCTGTGGTGTTATCGTTAACATAGACGGAAAAAAAGGAAAATGTGATAACTAATTTTAATTAGTTAGGTTATGTTAAAGTAAAATGACTACGTATTTCGTACTCTGGAAATGACTGGTAGCCGTTTGGACCATGTGTACCGAACAATTTTGCAAACAAAATTCTTTCGAAAAGGTTGGGGTAAACCTGATAACTTAAAAAGGTAAATTAAACGTATTATATGTTGTATTAGTGTATATAGCCTGATCATTGACCCATTCTGTGAATTTAATATTTATTACTCTTGTTTTAATTTTTTAGGTTGTTTGAGTTTCGGAAAGTGGTGTCGAAACGTGAAACATGTTTCGATTTGGTGCAGAGGGATCATCCAGTAACTATTGTTAAAGTAGGTGGTAGGCCAGTGCGTTCTGTACATTTTTTCTATTAATTTAATATTTGTGGATTGAGTACATGGTGTAAATTATTTTCAGGTAGGTTTTTAATTTTGAGTGTTTCTTGCGGAGAATGCCATTTGCAGAGAGCGCCCTTGCAGAGAGTGCCCTTTGCAGAGAGCGCTCTTTCGCGTTTCCCCTTGTCTGATCTTTTACGTACTTTCTCGTTCTCTTCATTGGAGAAGATGTACTCTGTTTTCTATAGTTGACGTCGTCAGGTGAGACAAGACGAACGATGACACAAATTACTTACTTATGATATGGGCGCCAGGGGTGCTTCCTAATCACCGCACCATTAAAACTCATGGTTCTCAGGGATGCTGTGAGTTCTGTGTGTCCGTCTCACCCGTGCGTACTTGCAATACACGTTTGTATTGTTAAACTTTGATACTAAACATTTTTAACACTTGAAAAACACAGGTGGCAAGGACACTTGTCACTACAAAATAAAAGAATGAGTCACTGTGAGACTTGTTTTATTTATACCATGCATACAAATCACGTGCCATGAAATGTAATGATACAACTCGGTCATGTCTAGCTAACTCCGCTTGGGTGCTCCCCAGCCCGCAATTACTCTAGTGCACGCCTAGATGGATGATCTCACCATGGTGTATGAAAACACAATCTTCACAAGGGAAGCGAGTCGACAGCCGCTAGGGGACTGGCGATTTTTCCCTGAAGACAGCACTCCGTGAATTACACAACGAACCAACTGATGATATATAAACACGTGTGCTTACTTAGCATCACTAGCGCAAACTCATTGGGGCTCGCCCTCCAGCACGTGGGTAGTGTGGTGACGGCATATACACATAGCCGGCTAGGACAGAAGTAATATCACCGTACATAAATACCCTTAGAAGATGATGGGGCACAAGATGAGTATTCACAATAAACATGCACATGCGTGAAAACAAGTTTAGATTGTGCGGATGGCGTGAAACATTGTTTCAGTGTAAAATGTGTTTTATATTTGTCTTTGCAGAGTTTAATATGTCTTAAAATGTGTTCAAGTGTTTGTTGCTATTTTTAAACTGTTTGGTTATAAAACCGAGATTAAAACACTGATATTCCAGCGTGAACGTCATCATAAAGAGACACTGAAATAATATGAAAATTCATAAGAAAATTATAAAAATTTAAAACAAGATTTAATTTAATTTAATTTCAGCCATTTTATTTTCTATAATAAAATATTTTACTATGCGTGAATAGCACTTCCGCTTATGTGAACCCCATAGGCGGCCATGGTAGGTCAGGGCGACGCTTGTCTCTGAACAGTCTGTCGAAGAGAGCTGGTGAGGTAAGACACTGTCACGTACGCACTACAACTTTTGTTCAATGATTTAGGTTTCTATAGTCAATATAGTTTACCGGTTAACCTTGCTTGCATACGTTTTGCTAGACATTTTCCCCAGCACTGTGCTTCTGCTGTATTAATTTACTGCGCCCTTGTGGCATTGTTAACTTAGTCGAGGAGGAGGAGGAGGAGAAAGATGTCGGAGAGGTTGTGCGACCTGCGCAACTTGAATCAGGAGCCATCCGCCTATGTTTGTGGCGTTTCATTATAATTTCTGCATTGTTGCTACCTGCAATTTCAAGGGCTTTGTTTTTATGTATGTATTCGAGGGTATTTTCATGTTTGAATATTTTACTGCGACATCGCGTATAACCATGTGGCCGATCAATGCCAAGTATTTGTATACGCCATCATTGCATTTCAAGAGCTTATTTATGTAACATCGTATGTGCAATATTTTATTCAGGGTTCTATGTTAAAATTTTGTCAGTGTTCCATGTAATTTCACGTAAGTTGATGCTTTTTGTACTTGACCATGCTATCATGTTAATGTTTGATTTTACCGCCATCAGGCATGTCACAAGCCTGTAATCATGTAAATCGTAAAGAGAATAATTTTCTCGCTCAGAATAATATTTTGTCTGAATTTAATTTCCTGTTTCCACTAAGAAATATTGTAATTTCACCTGCAGCAAGTGGTTCGCTACGAACTTTATCCGGCAGCATCCGCGCCATCTAAACTTGTGTTCACATGTGTGTGTTTATTGTGAATACTCATCTCGTGACCCATCTTGTTTCATGTATCTTTTGAGGGTTTTTGTAATTTTGTAATTAGTGTACGGTGCAATTACTCCCGTCCTAGCCGGCTCTGTGTATAGACCATCATCACACTACCCACGTGCTGGAGGGCGAGCCCCGACGAGTTTGCATTAGTGATGCCAAGTATTCGCACATGCTAATGTATCATCGGGGTTACATTTTGTAATTCACTGTGTCCTATCTTCAGGGAAAAATCGTCAGTCCACCCTAGCTGCTGTCGACTCTCTTCCCTTGTGAAGATTGTGTTTTCATACACCGTGGTGAGATCATCCATCTAGGCGTGCGCTAGAGTAATTGCGGGCTGGGGAGCACCCAAGCGGAGTTAGCTAGACACGACCGAATGTATCATTAATTTCATGGCACATTGATTTGTACGCACAGTATCAATAAAAACAAGTCTCGCAGTGAACTTACCTCTTTCATTTGTAGTGACAGTGTCCTAGCCAAATGTGTTTTACAAGTGATAAATATGTATAGTAATAGTTTAGTATTGCCTACGTGTTTGTAAGTATGCTCGGGTGAGACGGACACACAGAACCCACAGCATCCCTGGGAACCCTGAGTCTCAATAGTGCGGTGATTGGGAAGCACCGCTGGGGCCCAAATTACCAGTAAGTATTTGTGTCATTGTTTGTCTCGTGTCTCACCCGACGGCGTCAACTTTAAGAAATTTTCTTTTTTATTATAATATTAGTAAAGTTACAATTTTTCCAAATCAACTATACATAAATATAGATTTTGAAAATATGCAAGCTCTGAGTTTGGTATTTTTTTAGAATTATGCTAGATTTGTGTAAACTCCAGAAATAATATTTTGGCTTCTTTTTTCCCTTTCGTAAATATGATTAAATCTTTCCATTTACCTCGGTACATTCAGTATTGGTACAGTCTTATAATATTGTTTTTCACAAACATCACCTTGCAGCTATTACAGAAGTGTGGCAGTTGCCTTAATTGGCAATGAGTATGCAAAAAAATAGCCAACCTAATTTTTTTTTTAGTGTTATATTTAAGGCATTTGTTAATTGATGGTGGTTTGTGTTCAAATTGGGTCACATGCAAGTTTCTTTTACCACATATACTTTTGTTGACTTAAATTGTTTAGAAAGGGATCGCTGATTATGTTGTATATAAACAGGAGGAAGTGGGATCGGAGATTACGCTGCTCGAAGGACAGTTTGTGTCCCCATTTGTGCAGCACCTTCCAGGACTGCTCCCTCCAGAGGCCGAGACAGTCCACTTTCAGGTCGTGTTGCCGAAGAAATGGAACTCAGACCATTACAAGCCAGTTTGTCTTCATCTTGCAGGCACAGGAGATCACGTAAGTCTCTCATGCATTGTCGCCAACCAAGTAAGGGGGAGCAACTGGGGCTTAATTATGGACACTTAGATTTTTGTAAAAATAATTCCGGTAGATGGTCCAGTTGTGTCATTTCACCGTAGTGGTAATTGCTGAGGAAAATGGAAAAATTTCAGCATTGAATGCATTAAAATTAATACAGTTATATTACAGAGGATTAGTGTAAAAGGTTTTATTCAGAGATTACGCGTATCTTGCTCCTGACAGGATGGGATATGAGGAGAGCTGCGCAGTCCACTAGCAGGAGTTGGTTCTGGCCCTAATTACTGTAGTCCTACCCAGCGTGTGCCGTGTTTCCCAAGATTTACATGGGTGTTTTATTCAGAGATTACGCGTATCTTGCTCCTGACAGGATGGGATATGAGGAGAGCTGCGCAGTCCACTAGCAGGAGTTGGTTCTGGCCCTAACTACTGTAGTCCTACCCAGCATGTGCCGTGTTTCCCAAGATTTACATGGGTGTTGTAGAGCACAGTTTCTTAATGCAGACGTAAGCCATTTTTAGTTTGTAAACTGAATTAATTTTTACCAACATTATTTAAAATGGTTAACTGAATAAAATATAAACTTTGTTTCTGAGACAGTCTACATTTTCTGGTAATTTCTTTAAAATTAATGAAGTGGTAATTTCTCAGTTTGTTTTGGAATACACCATAATGACTTACAATTAAGAATCTGGGACATGTGGAGGGTTTACATTTGTTTTGTCCTAGAATTGTGACATCATTTAGTTGTGGTTCCAAAGCTTATGTTCCTCAATAGCAACCTCTTTAGGTATTGTAGTATTGACTGAGCTGGTTAGTCCTTCTAAGCCAAGCATTTCAATTCGTAGGGGCTGAGGAGGGAAGTTGTATAATTTCACTCTACTAATTACACAGAACATGAATTTACTAGGGTCATCAACATATTATCAAAACAAATCACATATATGATAGTGGAGAGGGCTATGAAGATCGGGGAAATTGTGGAGTAAAACATGTATAAAATATGTACGTTATCATTACTTATATTTTTTTACGTAAATACGTTAAATGCCAAAAGACCTAACCGAACATTACCTAACTTCACAATATGCCAGTATCACGAGAAACGTGAGTGAGAGAGGGACTTTAGTGTCTGTGTATAAGACTGGCCTGGAAAAATCCACAACTACTGTAGCCATCCTTCTCACAACCTGACCTTTTACCTTTAGATGACTGGGAGGAAGCAGATTCCTCCTTGGTGGCTGGCTCGGCAGGTGACGGAACTGCAGCGGGTTCTGGCAGACTTGTCTACTGTGGAGAACTCCTTATCTGTTGGTTATCATTAGGGGGAAATCAGGCGTGCACATCCAGGGAATAGCTATGCCAAGAGGTGGCTCCTCTACTCGCCTAAAGGGCTCTAACATAGGATGAGGAGGGCCTTCAAGTTTTTCTAGTGATTGAAACAATGGATTACCTCACAGGCGGTGTAAAATCTGCCCTGTCAATTAGTATGAGATGGGCAAGTGGTATTACTTTCGGAGGAGTGGATCATCTTTTTGGCATAAGGAAAGGATCTAGAGAGCTTCGCAGAAAACAAGCCAGTGACTTTCCCTACTGTGTTCGGCCGAATATTCAGACTTGCAGTGAGCGGTACCCTAGTAGCGGTGGACAAAACGCAAATATGCTCGATCTGCTTCCTGACTCAAACCTGGGTGAAGTCTTCACAATGGGGTTGATCAGTCTAGGCAATTCCAGCTCCATTCCGGCCCCAAAAGAAAAGGTAGTGGAGTATGGAACGACTTTGCCTGCTCAATTCACCTGGTGGAAGTGTACCTGGTGTTTTGAGCTCCGTTGATGGACTACCGCTTGTCAAAACTCTAGTGGTCTCTTAAGGTTTGGGTATGTAGCTTTGTGCTGTGGTCTTCCAGCTTGATCCCTGTTTGGTTAGGTTACGTAGGACTTTCTGTACTTCCAAGAAAACCAGACTAAAGAGAGTAGATGAATTCATGTGTTATTATTATGAGAGTAATATTAACATGGTGGCTCCGTACTACCTCGTATGTTAATATGACTTGCAACAGAGATTGTAAACCTAATGTAATAAACCATGTGAAGGCGACCTGGACAAAAGCTATTGAATGTTAAGGCAATTAATTATTATTAAAAGAAAAATTACTAGTTAGTTAACGTAATTGATGACGTCTAACTATTCTGGGAAGTCTTCAGAACCTCCGGTGGTGGTTGAGTCTTCTAGAAGCTGCTGGAGGGATCTGCGACGGCGGCTGATTGTGGTGTCTTCAGCAGTTGCTGTAGAAGTGGTGAGCTTTTGGTCGAGAGTCTTCCTACTGGCTGGTATTCTGGCCTCAAGAGAGGCGGTGGAATCTCTGGTGTACCAGTGGTCGCACATCCCGGTGGCTACCTCCGTTCCTGAAGAAGGAGCAGAGACTGAAGAGCGTTGGTCATGCCAGCCCTTTTATACTAATTTAAGATAAGAGCTTGGGGGTGCAGGAAAGTTAGCCTTGTTCGCAGTGGTTGAGAATTCCAGGATGCAGTAACAGCGCTTTCATCCCTTAGCTCCTCTGCAGGGGCTGGTATAATAGGTTCTTCCCTCCAGTGGCGTGCTCTGGTACTAATGTGACCTTTGCTGGAGTGATTCGGGCTCGGCAACAGTACAATCTTGCGGCAGGGTGGTGCTGGTGTGATGATTTCTTAGCAAGTCTGGGTGAACAGTACAAGCTAGGATCACATGTTTGTAGTAGCTTTTGACGGTACCAACGTGCTGTTTAATGCTGTTAAGGTTTGTGAACTGCTCCATTATGAATGGTGTGCTCAAAGATTGGACATCGCGCATAATTTAAATATGTACTCTGTTGTGTAGTAGTGTTGTAGTTTGGGTTTTTTTTTCAACTTTATATTTTGTTATCTCTAGTTTACTGGTCAGAGCAGATTCATATTTTTTCAAGGAAATAAACAGTCATGTCCAGTAGTGTCAGAGTTGTAGAAAATTTTTGGTTGGTTCTGCAACCTTCAAACCTCAAATGCTACAGTGCAGGGGTAGAAAATGTAACATGCACCTGATTGGTGGCTAGTTTTTTCTGCTTCATCTTTTTTTGGCCCAATTGTCTTGAGCCTGCATTCCACACATTCGTTTATAGGTGTGGTAATAAGTTGACAATTCAACATGAGAACGTTTTCTATATAGGTACTTACAGATGTACTGTTATTGAGCAACAAGATAGTGTAGCAAAATTTTGCCAATATGAACCCTTGAACTTGTTAATTCTGTCTATATACTTTGTTTTGGAAGGAAGGGTTTCAGAATGTTTCTATTTTATTGCACTCGGAATAACATTATGTAATACTACTTAATATTGAAAGTTATGTTCTTCTAGCTTAATATTTCTCTTAAGTGATTCTTAATTCTTTGTGTTTTGTAAGCACGAGTCAGAAACATGTACATTTTTGTGTTTAGAAATTAGTGAGGTTGGTGTGTAAATTAAAATATTTGTTTAAGTATTAGAGTTTAGAATTTTCTTATAACATGTAGTATTTTCTTACATAAAAGGTAGGTGGGTTTTTTTTTTACTTTTCCAGATTTTTGCATGTAGCACGAGGACCTAAGAATTTTCGTGGCTGTTGGCATTTAATGCTGATGATTCCATGTTCTCATGACTCGTCGGTTTCTCTTCCACGTCATTGTGTCATGTAACACATCATTCTGCTGCTAACTTGCTCCCATTCTCTGGAGTTCTTTGTATTGTGTGTTTTGTTACATTTAGGACAGTGATATCACTTGGTGTGGACATGAATAGTAAGAAGACGGTACAAAATTGTTGGTGAATATTATAGTCGGCTCACTCCTTCCCCTACTGAATGTGCACTTGTACCTTTCTCCAGCCACTACCAAAAAAAAATGGAAGGTGGAGGGTGTGTAGTTACATGACTTGCCTTGGTCTTCTTTTTTAATAAAAACTCATTGCTTTAGCATTGGTATTGTTTTCATATCTCCAAACAGTTACCAATTTTCTTGACTGCGCATACTTAATTATTATTTGTTTAATGTATTTTTGCAGGGCTTCTGGAGAAGACGTCAGATGATGGTAAAACCCTTGCTAAAAGAAGCAGGAATTGCTGGAATAATCCTTGAAAACCCATTCTACGGTATGCGAAAACCGAAAGATCAAATGTAAGTTCCTGCATGCTTATGTTTAGCAGCTTGGAATATGCTTCATCAAATATGTGCCTTGGATCACTAGAGTAATTCCACTTGCTTGTGCGTAGTACATCTATTAGTGGTTGCTCTTCCCCGGGTATCATGTGTTTTGTGGTGTGGATTGTGCAGATCACATGATTTTCGTAGATGTGAGGACCAAGTTTTTTCATGAAGAGCACATAAGGGATAAGTGTTATTGCTATCACAAGAGCAAGTGTTTCAGAATTCTGAGTATATCGTAACAAAGCCTTTGTGAGTGACACTCTTGGAAAAGTGAATATTTTTAGGTTAATAGACCAAGAGAAGGTGGCTTATTAATAAGTAAAGCGTTATATAAATGTATGTTTTTAGAGTGGTGTACTGTGACGCATGACTCATTTCTGCAAATTTTATGCGCAATGCACTGATGTGTTTGGGAAGGGTAAAGGGGGGGGGGGGGGGGCACCTTCTCTGACTTGAAATTTTTTCTCCTTCTTTTATGAAGGTGATATGAAAAAATAATAAATTCTTCCCTGAACAAAATTAATTCGGAACTCCAATTCCACTCCTGATGTTTGAAGTTACTGAATCTCGCCTGAGATGTCGAAAGGGTGTGTAATTTGGCTACCTGGCTGGGTCGGGGATCGTCCCACGCTGGAAGGTTTGGGATTACACACTTCCAACTGAGCAACTTTGGCACGAGGAGGGGAATGGAATCAAACCCCAGGGTAAGTTTGATCAAATATGTCTCCCTCCCAGGGAGTTTGATCCTGCGTACCGTGAAGGTTGTCAAAAAGTGTGATGCTAGCTGTCACAATACAGGAACGTAATAATAGAGGAGAGCCTGAATCTAAGTAGAATTTTCGAATTCTGTTTTTCGGCATCTATAGGGAGCTGGTCGAGTTGGAACAAATTCAGTGGTCACAGCTACTATTTGGTGGCAGTTGGAAACCTGAGAGGGTAATTATTTTTCCAGCTGCCGTGAGCACTTGGCAAGGGAAATTCTCAAAACCAACGGCAGTAGCCGGTATCTCCTGAATCCAGCCTTGTTCAGGCTGGGATTGAGATGTAGGCAAGAATATCAGTCTTATTGTTTTGAGAGTTCATCCCGTTGGAGATTGGATGGCTTGTAATGAACCTAGGATATCTCGGCCTTACTCAGGCTGGGGATGATGCAGGATTATTAATTCCGTCCATACCTTTCAGTGAGAGAGACAGTTACTAATTTAGGACCCAGTTAAAAATAGTCAAGTTTGAATGAAGAGTAAAAGAATCAAAAGCTCAATCATTGGTCACACTATAATGTGTTTATTTTATACGAATACATTGGGATGTGTAGCTCTACGATGTAAATTAATGGGATATTAATAATTTTGTGGCAGGTGAAGGTGATCCACATAAATAATAAATGATCAAAGTAAAAGCTCTTTAGAATGGGATGACTCTAAGAGGGGGTGGGTGAATTTAGTCCAGAAAGGATGTCAGCATGACCTGCTACCGCAGGTGAGAAAGGAAGTGATTTTTTGGGTATAGAAGCAGGTGGGGACGTCGTAATACTTCTGGACACTGGCGTAGTGGTGTCTTCCGGGTGCTGCTGACATAGTTTCTGGAGTTATCTTCAGAGACCATAATCCATCACGAGGGGTCTAGCAGTGATGCTCTGTCAGACAATCTCCAGTCTTTGCAGACTGGGAACGGTATGAGTAGCACAGCTTACCCCGGAGACTTTACTACAATATTACCGGCATGAGTGGCCTAGTGATCAGAACCCTGGAGTAGATCTGCTCAAGTCTTGTACAGACTATGAGGTCAGGGTTGTTACCACTTTCCCTGGTGGTGCCCTCGGCTTTACTCAAGCTGGAGGGGCTGATGACTGCCGGATCCTTAGTCTTATTCAGACTGATGCCCTCTGCCTTGTTCAGGCTGGAGGCCCGACGAACTCTCTTCTACCAGGAATTGTCACCTCCTTATATACTAAAGTATTCTACTTTTAGGCTGTCAGAGAGGTGCGGGGGTTGATAGCCACTCTTCGCAGGGGTCTTTTGTTCAGGTTTGGAGGCCACACCACCCGTTCTTATCTCTTCTGTTGGGGGCTGTTAACATATCTATTGCCTCTGCATTAGGCTCTAGCGGCTGTGGCAACCTGTATGCTGCCATCCTGAGCAACCCTTGGAACTAGCTTCTTTGTTAGCTGTGCGTCAATGACTCATCAGGCAGTACAATCTCTTGGGAGGGAAATAGGCAACCGCATGGCTGCTTCATGTCTGTAATCTCTTGTTATTGGATCCTGTAGGCACGTGATTAATTGAACTGCCACGGTGTGACTTGCCCATATGAGTGCAGCAACTCGAATGTGGAAGTGAAATCGAAATGTAGTTTGCGCAGGGACATGCTATGCATCGGTAGAAACGACTTTGCCCTATCTTGGACGCAATGTTCAACCCTTTGGGCAGGTCAGTTACTCCCAACAGTACTGAAGAGGTGGGACACATGCCTTTAGGAGACGACGACGCAATGTCTGAAGCGACTACAGACACATGATCCTAGCTTGTAGTGTTCACCCAGACTCTCCAAGATGCAGTTTATGTCAACACCCCTCAACGAAGCTTGTACTGCCTGACTGAGCCACCACTCCCTCCAGCGAAGGTCACGCTAGTTCCAGAGTGCACCACTGGAGGGCAGAACCCAGCACCCTGTGGCTGAGATAAGGGATGATAGCTCCACCTCAGCACTTATAATTTTCAACCCCTGCGGCCGATGCTATCTTCCGAGTGTGTATACGAGATTTAGTATAAAAGGGCTCAAGAGTACAGCTGAAGACAATCTGTTCCCCTCCACTACTCTCATATAGGGCCGGTTGTAGCCATTGAGGTGCGCCACCCCTAGTACGTCTCCAAATTCCACCGCCTTTCTTGGGCCAGAATCTCTACCAGCTGAAGACATAACCGACCAGAAGCCACTTCTACCGCTGACCTTTGGCTTCTGGGAGACTGGACCCTCCAGAGGCTTCTGAAGGCTTCGCTCCATCTTTATCAACCCCAGAACCCGGTAATGGTCACAATGAAGTCCCTTAAGGATCTCCCCCTGCCCACCAGATGGTGCTGGCGTTGGTGACACTACCTCTCTTGTACCTTCAGAACAAATCACCAGTGTGTTATGAAAGAGTTATTAAATACTTAATTTTCTAACAGTAGCTATAGCTTATTCCAGTAGTTAGATTAAGCCCAATTTGCCCTTACCTGGATTTCCTAGGTTTAACTTCCATGTCAAAGTAATCTAGTGTAGTAGGTAGTACAGTGCTATCGTGTTTTATTGCTACATTAATATAACATGTGAATCTTACCTACTCTCTGCGTACTGATTTTCTTTGTGTAAATTGCCATAGTTTTCCTCTGTAGTTCAGTCCCACTAAAGTGAAGCTGGCAACATCACCAGGCATCAAGCGAAATACACACCCATTAAGTGGCCATCCGATCTTTGCCGTCCGGTAGACTTTGGTAGAGTCAACACTACTAGTGACTCCTCCACCATGCGAATCAGTGTTTCAGGTTATTCCATACTCTGCCACCGCTCTTTATGGGGCTAGAATGGAGCTGGAATTAACTCTGACCATCTGAACCCCTGCGGATACCACGCCTCGGTATTGTGGTCGAAAAGCTTGAGCACAACCTGCCAATCTGTCCACCGCTCCTCAAGGTGCCGTGAGAAAGTAGGTATAAGGTACAGTTCTTGCCTGGGAGACCTCGAACTATTCAGAAGTACACTATAAAGAATTGCAAGCACTGGTTTTGCTTTTGTGCGGTCACAGTTTTAATCTTAATGTCCACATGCCTTACACCCAGAAGGGAGATGAACAGAGAAGGTTAAAAAGGGCAGCTGCTGCCCCTGAAACTAGACAGCTTTGCGACCCTCAGTCATAAGTTGCACTTCCGCTGAGCGGGGCTGAGTTGTTACCACCCGCACGACAGAGGGGTCTCACCCCTCCTTACTGCCATCACCTTTATGCTCCCCTTTGATTAAATTTGAGTGCACGCCTCGTCCCATTTTAGAAACATTCTTAAGGGGTAAACAACCTCCTCTTGGTATTGCAAACCCCTGGCTTTACAACCCCATTCATCCACCTACAGCTGTCAGCAGTCTATCTTAGAACCAGAACGCTTTTTCATCAGCGAGCTGTCAATGCAGCCTCCAGCTCCAACCACGCCAAGTGAAGAGTCTCCATCGGAGACCTCCTCATTAGAAGATCAACAAACTGTCAGGTAATTGTGTGAGCAAGGGTCAGTCAGCACGTAAAGTCGTGATAACAGCTCTGGACTTTGTCCTCCTTAGACAGCCCACCAGACCTGTATGATACACTGGCCGTGCGCCAGTTAAACATTAAGGTGCTCAATATTGTGATTTTAGTGTCAGGTATTAAAACTGTACAGGTGACTAAGACTTCTACTTCAAACACTTAAACATTGTGTGACGAAATTCATAGTAACTCTTAACCCCAAAAGTCTTAAGTCATTGTTTGATGTCACTAGCCCCTATAAATAATTGTTGTTTCAATTATCGTCCCCCTTTGGCACGCGTAAACTGTAGCAGTGACAAAAAGACCTTTCTTACTGCATTATTAACATACAGACCTTCCACCGCAGTGTTTCATGTTCAGTCAGTTTAGAGTTTTTTAGATGGGAGCTGCCAAATGCTGCAAGAGTTGTATTCTTATACATTACTTGAATTTCTCCATCACTTTTCTTTCTTAGGGCCCCATTTCATGCATTGTCTTAGTAAGCGACACTTGCCTACGGGTCCAAAGCAAAAGGGTACAGTAAGCTTTCTTCTGGAAATAAATTCTGGCCAGTAGGGTCTGGCCAGTAGGATCTGGCCAGTAAGGTCTGGGCAGTAGGGTCTGGCCAGTAGGGTCTGGCCAGTAGGATCTGGCCAGTAAGGACTGGCCAGTAAGGTCTGGCCAGTAGGGTCTGGCCAGTAGGGTCTGGCCAGTAAGGTCTGCTTTTACTGTATAATAGGACTCAAGCTGTGCACACCAATCTGTATGTCATTTAAATAATTATTTTAGGATGGAACACTTCCATCATTTTTGATTTCAATACCGATTATCAATTCCTACATTGGTTCTAGATTTCTGACGATTCTAGATTCCTGATTTCAAGTACAAAATTGACTAAATATCTCTCCTTTAAATGAACATTTGTAAGGCAGTTTCAGCTCATTAATATAGCTTGCAAGGCTTTCAAAATGCTTCTTTATATTTTTAAAGTGCTTCCATGGGATATGTTTTCTTCACATACTTGACAAAGTGCATATTCTGAATTTTTCGTATCGGTTACGAAATGTTTCCAGACCTCACTAGACATAATTCCGTTAAACAGCACTAATTTTAACCCTCTACTTTGTCAGCCCGTTTAGATATAGTTGAATAAACATGTTACACAGGTAAACATAACCGTCATCAATAGAAAAGTTGGAAACGGAAATGTAAATGCACAAAATATCTACTGTGGTTGCTGCAGAGGTGGACAAAATTCCGAGCATGTAAAAATTTCCCCAGAACATAAAAATTCAGGTCAAAATTTCCACAAAAATATAAAAACATATTTTTTTATAACACTATAATACATTACAATTTACAGTAAATAGTTGCACATGCACACTTTGCAATTTAGGTAATTTAGAAGTGAGATATTGGCATAAAAATATACCCCCAAAACATGTTTAGAAATTTGGGAACATACAGTACATTTTAATGTTTTACCTTTGTTTCTAAAAAGTAAAAATTAATAAGAATAAATCAATAGCTTTTCACTTATGCAATCATTTGTTCACTTATATTAGTAAACAAAAGTATTTTGGAAAGCTGATGGAAATCTGTGTTAGTCAATGTCTCACTATTTACTATTTGAGGCTTTAAGTAAACATACAAAACAATAGGTAAATTAATTTCACATAAATTCTTCAAAATCTGATAATAAAAGCAGCACTCTAAAAATACTTTAGTAATATATTTTTTATCTTAAGTCAGGGAAACTTAAACAATTAATATTACAATATACCTTCCTCAGGTAATACCCTGAGGAATGAATTCGCTTCCGATACGTTTTAATAACAAATCTGGAAAAAAAAATCATTAAAACCCAAAATAATACTTAAAACCCGCAATTCAAAATGAAACTCATTATTTAATACAGAAACTAACTTTATAATACGTTAATAATACACAAAAACCGAACTTCAAAAAATTCCTGGATCATTACGCTCCCACTACTAATAACTTAGAACCTACCCAGGCGGCATTTAAAATGGAAATGGGAAGTTCCTTGGCAGCGCTCCATAGGTTTAGGCACCACCGCACGCTAGGGTTCTTATCTCCGAAGTACATCCGGGTTCCAACCTCCACTACAGAACCGAGGAACAAGATCTGCATCTATAAGTAGATCAACAGGTCGAGGAACATTGAAAGCCTGATCTGCAAGTTTCAAATGGGCAACCAAGGGGCACACCTCACTAGACAACTGAACACTTGGGAGCTTACTTGTTATATGTTGGAGAACAAACACATAGAGAGAAAACTGCTTGTCAGAAGTTCCACAGGTGTTTACTGCAACGGATACGAATGACTTGGCCACATTGACAGCTGCATTAGACAATCCTTGGATTGGAAGATGCATCTTCTTACGAGCCAAACCAAGCCTTGGACAGCAGTGTTCAGAAATGAAGCTAGCCTGGCTGGCTGGCTCTGTCCAAAAGCGCTCTGGCGACATAAGGTGTTCCAGCTGCATCCAGGATGTGTCCTTGGACTGTGGACAGGAGTACCACAGAAGATGGCACGCGGAATCTCGCATGCAAGCGCCATCCCCGTATATAAATAAAATATTTTTGACGAACCACTACCCTACATTTAGCTTTGGAAGAAGTTCTTACGAACACAAGAGATGGCAGCACCCCTGCAACCTTGTGACATCGCATCCAGCCAGCCTCAGAAAGAGGTGCTTTAATTTGTTGTCACCACCACGCGGGGACATAAGAAATGAGCGGCGGTGCCGCAACCCTTATAAACCTACCCATGTGCTGGAAGGCTACTCTACCCTGCACCCCCGGAAGATATCGCTGACCATGGGGTTTTTCACTACATAATGAAGTCCTGAGAACATGCCCTGGCAGAGACGCCGGGCTCAATGGCCACATAGGTCAGTGAGCACTCCCTGGTCTGTGGAAGACCTCTATCTCCTCTCCTCAGCCTGCGACATGACTCAACCTCTCCAGAAGCCTGCAGCACGGCTTCAACCACCTCTGCAGACTGCGAAGACTGCACTACCCCTGCAGCTTGAAGAAGGCTTGTCCATCACTGCACCAGCCGACCATAAGGGCGGCTCACCTCCAAATGTAATCCAACGTCCTGCACCCCAGTCAACTTCCCTGACTCTGCGATAGCAGGTCGTTGCGACTTTATTTACCCTTTTGGAAAATCCTCGTAAATTTGTAGACGCTGTAAGCTGTAAAGAGCGTATTTTAGTTAGATTTATAAACTAGTAATGTGTATTATTATTTTTGTCAGGCTCACCTTTGCCTACTTACTTGCGTAATCCAATTTAGAAATTTGTTTAGCGAGATTATAATTTATCTGGGACTTTCCCATTTTCCCTAGTAACATAATAAAACTTACATGAAATTAAATTGTTTCGCTTACCATAATTTAACTTTAGTTCCTGAATCACATTTATTATTCTTTTGTGTTCTTGTTGTTTGTCAATAAATCTTGTGACAGGTGTAACAGTAAAACTCCGCTGAAAACTAACCATGAGGCGCACCAAACTCTACAGGAGACGGAGCTTGCAGAAAGCCTTAGTTTGCACAAGACATATTGCAGCTCCTGAGTTTTTGGTGCTCCTGTGTCTACCTTCAGTGACGTCCGTATACCAGACTGCACGTCTATACATCAGGGCCTTGAGTGTGACTGCAAAAGTCACTCCCCCAGAACTGCACGTCGGCGGAAAGGTCAGGGGACAGTACAGATGCACCCTAAGAAGAGTGGAACAAAGTGTCGCATACACCATAGAGAACATTGTGCATTACAGAGAGCATTAATTGCCAACCCCAATACCGAAACCATGCACGAGGTAGAGACTCCTCCTTTGGAACCCGAGTTCATTCTTAGGCCAATATCACCCTTCGTCCCTCCCGATCATTGGTCGCCTCTGAATGAGTATTTAGGTGCCTGTTGGCCAGAGTACAATCCGGAAGGGAAACCCCCTACTCATCGGAGATTTCACCACTGATAACAAATGTTACCTCAACCAAGGTAGTGCCTCTGAAGGATGAACTTAATACATGCTTGATTAAATTGGCTTCGAGGAAGATGTTCCAGGTTCGACTCCCATGAATTACGTTCCCGCACGTCGGCTTACTCGACCTATACAAATAACCCCGATCTCCCCAGCCAGACCATCCACCCCAACTGCACGATCGTTTAAACTTCATCATACCTCATACACCCCGGGACAACTGGCGTCCCGCCTCTTGGTAACCATAGTAGTGAGGGAGACGGAACTCTCTGGATGGGAAACTATGTTGTTCCACCTCACTCTGCGGTTTGACTCTCCTCTTTTCCAACGGTACCCTCCCATTAAGCGGCCACCCATGAAATCTAAAACCACCACGATCCACCGGGCCAATTTTTTCGCCAACACGCCTCGGTAGGCTTACCTGACGAACTAAGGAGGGAATTTAAATAATTTAAATCTTATTTCCATATGAGAAAAATTTTGCACTGCTCCATCAAAAAAGTATGCAACTCAAAATGCCACACACTCATAAGAACATCAAAATTGTCTCACGAAAGATGTTGAACTAAAAGGCCCCGCTGCCTCACTGTTTCCTTTTTTCCCTCGAAAAAAAAAAAACTGAACCCCAACAAATTTAACCAGGTAATTACAAAAATAAAACAGGTTGGAATTTCGACCTAGCTATAATATCCTACATTAATTACTGGACGGAAGTTAGCTAGCGTCAGTCTGTCAGTGCCTGTCACGACAGGAAACACGAGTAAAGTGGAAAATGCAAGTGTGCATTAGAATCAAACATTTGTTTACAAATGCCTTTTCCCTCTGACAAAACAGCTGTGGTGGAAGGATACATTGTGGCTGTGCTACTTTAAGAGAACTGTCAAAATTTACCCCACTTACATGAAATATACTATAGGTGTCTTAAAAGAAACTGAAGGGGCTTGAAGTAATGCCTTCATATGTACATTAACAAGAAGTTGCTTGATCTCGTAGTGATCCATCAGGAATTTCCTAGCAACCTCGAAATTAGCTTCCGGCATGGGTAACAGCTGGCTCATATCAAGTGGCTCACCACTAAGTGCACCCTTAAAATAAGCTAGTTTCTCAACAGGAAACACATCACTGTTATATGACACCAGAGTGGCAAACAAGTTAGAAAAATTAGACCATTGCCTGGGGTCACCATCGAAATTAGTCAAAGTAATTTTGGGTGGGAGTACCCTTGAACTGTGTGCCTTGTTGCTCACAGTTCCTTGAACTTCACATTTAGACTCATCTGCAAGGGCGTCTACAATTTCCATTATGAAGAAATATTTTTCTTCAAACTCTACCATGCTCAGCAACATCTAAATCAGGCAACTTATCTGCTAACAATTGTACAGTGATAAAATCAACATCAAAATTCTCGCTGACTTTAGGTAAGTCCTGAGTGGTAGCAACAAACATATTCTGTTCGGCTGGCTCATAACAACCTGAGCGAGATTGTGGGCACGCTTGAGGCAATTTTCTTCTAAACAAAGACATAAAAATGGTCTGTGCCTCAGACATTTTGTGGTTACAAGAATTAAACACCTCAAAAACAAGGATCAGGCGAGAAAAGGAAATTGCGATGGCAGCCAAGTAATTACACTAACTTCAAACCAAACATTGAAAATCTTAGTTGGTACAAAAAAAACTATGATTCCAACTGCTGTCAATAGTTTCCATGAAAAGGCAGAGAACAAAGTCATACGGCACTAACAGGAAAGGCCTGAAACATTTAAAAATGAATATGCACAAGAAGCAGCGCGAAAATCAAAGCACGTGAAAAATCGCTCATGCAATGAACAGGTCATATGAACTAGAGTCAACTGAACAACTTCCAAAAATGTGTTGTGTAATTTTTGTTCTTGTACCTAGTTGCACATGCCACTCAAAACAAGCGTTCACTTTAACTGCATTTTGTGAGAGGCAGGCAATCACGATCGAGAAGCAGGAACAAAAGATTGAAACAAACAAAGAACCCAAGCGCTGACATGTGGCCACAGTGGAGACAAAGAGAGAGAGTGCAGACGCCTGCACACAAAGGACCATGGCAAAAGGAAAATAAAAAAATTAACTCCAAGAACTTTTACTGTTTACTTTGACCATGGCATCCACAAGGTCTCTTCTTGATGATGAAAACTTGTTTTGTGTTATACTCAAAGCACATGCACACCAAAACCATTGTAGCATGCATGTGTTTTGCCGCCAACACAAAGAGCAGTACAACAAAAACATACACTAAAACGATGATGCCGGTAAATATCCAGCCCCGTAGGACCAAAATTGTTGTTGCGAATTTAACACTCCCAAAAATAAATTGCCACTAGTGGACTGTACAATGAATTTCAGCGAGAAAACGACAGACTGGCGGCAGTTGCACACGACTCAACTTACTTCCATGATGTCCAACACGAAACTGCTTTCTTCTTCCTGTAGATCAGGACTGCCAACCCTTGAGACATCGTTGACAATTGAAGAATGCGCACCAAGTCTGACACGTGGGAAATTTAAAATGGGTCCTGCACAAGTATTAATAAATCAGTATAAGAAACAATATAAAGTTCTGCCATGAAATTACAATGGATATAAACTCCTAACAATCCATATTTACAAGGTCACAAGTCCAAAAAAATAGTAATTTCTTGTTTGCCTGATATTAAATATTTTTCTACTGTTAATTAATAAAATATAATGGAAAATGTGATTGACTTAAAATAGTTTATCATGAGACTACAGCCAACTCTTCATACCACCCTTGTAATATGATTTTCCATTTTCTTCAATACATGTACAGCACAGTAGCAAAAGTAATTGACTTGGTAGGCAATTTTACAATTACTTATAAGTAATTTTTTGTGTTACTCTTGATGCGTGATGACTGTTGGCTGAGAGAGGATGTCACGGTCTGGCAATTTTTTATCCTGCTGGTCAGAGGCACTGGTGAGTGTAAAATTCTGACCTTACTGTCAATTGATTGGACCCTGGCCGGTATATAATGTTAGGCGCGTGGCCAGGCAGCAAGGTATAAAGTCAGTTGGGTGTTTGACGGTCTGGCAGATGGGCTGACAAACTGGTTTACCTGTGCTTGATGCAGCTCCGCGTAGCTCCTTGGTATGCTGCTGGGGTGGTGGTTGTTGACTGGAGTCAGAGTTGAGCGGGGGCCCGTGGAGGGCTGTTGGCCCGATGGCACTGGAACCAGGGGTTGGCGAGTCCCAGCGGTATGTCACAATCCTCAACGAAGACAGTGACCACTGGGTGAGAATGGCCGGCAGTCTTGATTGGAGGCTGAAAATGTTTGGGTGTCTGTGGTAGTAGTTACCTTTCTCTCATGCCACCTGGTACCACTCCTTTGGGTGTATGGCATAAGCTAGGTACAACTGACGGCCTCACAAGAGGAGAGTAAGTGATGAAGTTCCCTGGCTAGTGTAATACCAAAGCTGCAGCTGAACAGACCAGAATTGTACCATGTGCTCTTCTAACCGGCAACACAAGGCACGGTGGTTATAGAGCATTGGGTGTCCTCTGGGTGCCCCACAATGACAGTGGGTGTGGGTCCAAGTATGGGTAGATCTCCAGACCCAGTGTATCACTCCCTCTGGCGACAGTTCAGCGCAGTGGACGGAGAGGTCAAGTGGACTAGCGGTCTTACGACTCTTGGATTGAGTTTCTAATGGTTGGGTCTCTACCTTACTGCACACCAGGTGTACAGTATGGGTGGCCGTCAACTGTGTATGTTGTCGGATGTACGTGTGCCCGGTTAAGGAGCCCGCAGTCCTACACTAGATTCGGTAACTTGAGAGTTAATGCGTGGTCTCCTGCTTTGCTCTGGCAGGTCGTAGTCTATTGAGGATTGAACAGTTACCCTACAAAATAGTACTCAGAGGTTTTGAGAGAAACTCGTATTTATTCCATGAGGAATAAACACGGTGACCTGTACTACCTCCTAACTAACAGGAACTGAACGGAAGAAAGACTACGTAATGCCAGCTGAAGGGTCCACCTCATGAGCAGAGTTATACTCCAATGCCATCTCTCAGCCTGCTGTGAAACTAATGGGGCTCTGGGATGTGGTGTCAGCCGCTTGGCCAGTGGTTTATTCATACTTCAGGGAGGTTGATGTGACATCTGACTTTGGGTCAACAGTACAAGCTGACATGTCTGTAACAGCCCCCGCGACAAGGGGCGTGTCTTGTAGGCTCTCTGGTAGTTGTGGTTCCAACCCCACCTGGGGCAACGTGGAGGCTCGCTCTGATGAGGTTAAGTTGTGTGAGATTTAGTCAGTATAAGTATCACGCATCAACACAAAATATGAAACTCACAAGTTGGTACAGTTTTTTTTTATAGGTTTGTAATTAGGATGTTTATTTAGTTAAACCTGTGTGTGTTTCACTTTTGAAAATAATCGTTAGTACTTAACAGCCCTTTGTATTACTAATTTATATGTACCTATTTATAAATTAAAAGTACCTTATTTTGTCATGTATAGACCCCATCTGTGTATAGGCTGCACCATAAGTTTTTGATGGAAAATTAGGGTTAATTAATATTTCAAGTATAGGCCGCACTGAATTTTTGTATTCCTGTAAATATTAAGTTATGATTCCATAGAAATGTAATAAATTCCGATTTAATTTCTCCCCTACAAAACATTTGTGACAGAAAATTTGTATTATGTTGCAGTGTTTACAAATATACATTGCGCAATTACTATTCCACAGGTGGTAACTTGACTTGAGAAAGCAAAACCACTACAACATGTTACACAAAGTGGCATCTTGTCAATGTGCACTTTGTAGTGCCATGGCAGGCGTGCAAACTACATAAGTTATCTTTATCTTGTACAGCAGAGAAATTATTTTCTCATGCATGGCATCTATGGCCAAGCTCCAACATGTTTACATTTCACACATGCGGGATTAAGGTTATTTTGTTTACGAACGCGATTGAACAAATAATTCAAATAAGTGCACGAGTGGATTTTTTTTTACTTTTACGTTTTCTTCTTCTTTTCCTTCCTTCTTTACTTCCTTCAAGTAAAAACATAAAATGTACTGTATGTTGACAAATTTTTAAACATGTTTTGGGGGAAACAATTTGTTAAATCTTATATATGAGCCACACCTCACTTTTTGCAGAGAGAGAGCGAGAGCGAGAGAGAGAGAGAGAGAGAGAGAGAGAGAGAGAGAGAGAGAGAGAGAGAGAGAGAGAGAGAGTGTGTGTGTGTGTTTTTTTTCACCCTATACACGCTGAATTACGTATTAGGTTTAACTGCATATAGTACACTGAATTGCCAACAGGGCAGCGCTGTTTGTTGCAATAAGGTGTCCCAGTTCTTTGATGACTTTTGGTCTCACCTTTTATCCTCGTGTTGTAGTACTGATCTGATTATTTTTGCCATTATGGCCATAACTATCATTGCAAATATATTCACGTGGCATACATACCCAGTACTGCTTCAAGTGTTTCATGGAAGTTGTATAAAATCCTGGAGAAAATTTGTAAACAGAATGGTAAACTAAAGTGTGAATAAGATGCTTGTTTTTGGGATTGAATAGTATAATTTAACACATGATGATGCTCATTTCCCAATAAAAGGTTAAGAAGAATTGATGACTTGTCTGATTGCATGTCTGCAAGTCATGAGGCTGCCTATTCAGGACATGAAGTTAAAAAGTCTTTTCATTGACTTCAGGATCACATATTCACTTTTCTGGTGACATTGTAACTGAACTGACTCATTTTGCATTTATTGTTTTCTAAGAACATCATTTCATACTTTATTGCACCATCTTATGTCTAAAATCTATTTGTTTTAACCACAGTCTTAACCACAACTTGAACACCTATTGAAACTACAGTTGAATCCCTTTTTTTACACCTCCTGATTTTACAATTTCTTGTATTTTACACCTATTTTCGTTAGTCCTGCATAATGCAAATGCAGCAATAATTTCCCTTTTATTTTACACTTCCCTGCATTTTGCAACATTTTAAGATCCGTTGCGAAGTGTAAAGAAAATGGTTTCACTGTATAATTTTTACTCTTAAAAAATACAGCATTTAATCGTGATCTGCTGTACATATGCTGATTAAATATTGATTTTTTGACAATCAATTAAATTGGCCTAAAAAACTAATTTTTAGATTGATATTGAATATGTCTATTTATTTCTGAATCTGTATGTTTCTTGAAGAGTTGTTTTTCAATTCAGCGAGTGTGTGTCATTTAAAATGATTAATTTTCTTGCCTTTTGGGCTTATGGAATTCAGTACAGAAACTTAAACAAATGGGCAGTAAGGCCAAAATTTCAGTTTTTACCAGTTTTCTCCCTCTTTTCCGCCAACCACTGAAATTCCTGGAAAATGGGAAATTTCTCACCATCTGGCAATACTGCATAGAAATGTAGTTCCTATGTATGATCGGCCCGACAGATCAAAAATCAATTTTTTGCGTCAAATTTTTTATGCGCATCGATATTGGTGGCCTTTATCTAGAATGATCCAGCAAATCAATGTATTAGGCAAAGAACCGCATGCCTAATCTGATGTCATTTGTATTTGTGTGTTTTATTCTACTGACCAGAAATGAATAGTTTCTTTTTGGAATTTTTTGTTTTCAGTATGCTTACATAATACAACTTATTCTTATTTGAACTGTTAAAAATTGTCATAAATTATATAGACACTCATGTTGTTGATCTAGTTGTCACAGTTTATTCACAGTCGTTGCTGTGTGTTGCAGCCGCTCTAACTTGAACAATGTGTCCGACATATTCGTGATGGGCGGCTGCCTCATATTGGAGTCCCTGGCTCTGCTCCACTGGTGCGAGCGTGTCGGACTAGGGCCTCTGGGAATCACAGGCATGTCCATGGGTGGCCATGTGAGTTCATGGTACAATACATTTGTATCCATCCTTAGCCACTTTAAAGTTATTCCATAATGGAAATTGAAGTAGCATTTGTAGTAACATCTGAGAGCTCACCTCCCACGAAGGTAAACAGGGTTTGAATTCCTGTGGGGTCACTCCAGGATTTTTCCTCGTGGAAATCCCAGAGAAAACCCGCCGACCAGCAGCATTGTCTGGCACAATTTCCATAAGTGAAAATCCGGGAGTGACCGTGCCAGGAATCAAACTTGTTTCACCTATGTGGAAGGCAAGTAGTTTGATCACAAGTAATGTTATCTGGTAAGTATGGGGCTTCAGCATAGAGTCATTTGTACTTCATTTTGTCATTTCTGCTGGGGCCACAATTGGGGCAGTGGCTAGAGTGCTTGCTTCCCATCAAGATGAACTGGGTTTAGTTCCCAACTGCATCACTCCCAAATTTTTGCATTGGGGAATTCTGTCAAGTCTATGCTGCTGGTCAGCAGGTTTTCTAGGGGATCTCCAGTTTCGCTCACCCTTGTGTTCCAGTGCTGTTCCATACTCACTTCTTTTTACCTTCATAAGCTCTCAAGAGCCACCCGAACCTTTCCACTCCATTTTTGTAACTTGAGGATAGAAACAACAGTGTGTTACCAGCGAACATACTGTATGATGGCAATTTTAACTGCTCCACCACTATGTTTGAGAGTAACAACGCTGCGTGTCAGACTACTGTGTGTTGTCGCTGACTGTTTCTTGTTTGTTTCTATGTCCAAGTACCAACCTCAGAATACGTGAACTTGTCTTTTTCCTCTTCCAAGTTGGTAATCATTACAGTAGCCTAGCACCTGTTTCCTATCAATTTTCTTCATGTTGTACGTTGTGTTCCCAATATAGTGGCAGAGGGCTGAAGGTTATATCCTGTGAAAGGTATCTCATGACTCATTGTACTGGTAAAAGTTGTTGAGAGACATTTTCACACAGCTCACAATTTCCACAACATTAATTAAATACAGTTTCATTCCAATTCAATGTAAGACAAAACATACCCTAATTTGAAGAATAATAAAGGTTGTTATTAATTCATTACTTTGTACCATTAGGAAATCTCACTTCGAACATAACATTGAAGTAACTGTAATACTGCATTAGACAAAACTTAAAAAGTTGTAGTTTGCAAGTAGAGAATTTAAAGTTAAGTTTGGGTGTGCTAAAAAGTATTTAAGTTTCATGTTGCGCACAAGTTCATTTAAGTTACTTGTTCTTCCAAAAATATTTTGTTATATACATAATGATAGAAAGTATGTGTAGGAAATGGAATTTTAGTTTGAACTAACCATATATGTGATTATATCTGCTGCATAGACATTATGTTTAATTAAACACAAAATACATTTGGAATAAAACTTGAGTTTTCATGCATTAAATGTTGCATTCCATAAAAATTTAAGTTTTGTGTCAGAGAGCATGAAAGACTGAGTCTCTAAGCTGTCAAAAGTTACACTCCAAGTTTGTCTGACTAAATTGCATTTATTATGGTATATCGTTTTCTGGATAATGAGATATCAGCGTTCCTTTTTAAGACAGGGATTTCACCAGTAAGAGTAACAACCTGGCAGCGATTGTGTTGGTTAAGAGATTGCAATGTCTCTCCATAGTCTACGCAAGTAAGGTGAAAAATGGCTGCAAGGTATCGCAAGCCAAGCCGTCAGTAAGCCACCACATGCATTCATGGAAGACCTCTTATGACTTATGTGATATAGTTTAGTGATGGCCCGATAGCCAAAAACCAATATCAGATATCGGTATTATCGGTACATTTACCATTATCGGAGATCGGCACTAAAATATTGGCATATCGGTAATGGCCATTCTAACCTCAACCTAAACCCGGATACCATTTTCGTGGATATTATAATGCTAGAATGGATTTACGGATATTATAATGCTAGAAAGGATATATGGATAAACACACGAAACAGCGAATAATTCAATCACCAAACACTCAAATCTCAAATATTTGCCAGGATCCAAATGCTCCCACGACTGAGAATTATTCCATCATTTTCAACATGGCAATGCAAGTTCCGCGGCAATGCTTAGAGCTACGGAATGTTGTCACAGAACTCGCATTGCCATGTTGAAAATGATGGAATAATTCTTAGTAGTAACAGCGTTTTGATCCCAGGTTGTTGTTTTTCTTCTTCTTTTCTTCCGATGTTAGTGTGATGATCTCGGTTAGTATATAAGCAGGTTCCGGGTATAGTTTTATTCACTTATCTCCATGTCATTAGAGAAGAGACATCACAATGTTGCGGAGGCGTTTGCGTGTGGGTTATTACCCTAGGAAGGTTTACTGGAATATTTTGTCGTTTTCAAGGATGTTAATAAAGACGATAGGTCTTGGACTGTTCAATTTGTTGATGCATAAGAAAATTATATTTTGCTGTCATTTTTGTACCATTTTGGTCTTCAAGGAATTACTGCTTAGGCTGGTAGTGGTTGGTTGGAAATGTGTTTCTACAGAAAGCCGCAAACCAAACGTTTCCAGGTAGCTGTTTCCTCTCATACACTTTAGTGACAAAAGTACAGTATAATAATTGAAAATATCGGTTTACAGGTATAGGATTGGTAAAATCGTAAACATCAGAACCTGCATCGGTATAGGGTTTTTTCAGTATCGGGCCATCACGAAGTTATTCCCTCCATAGCTCCTAGAAATGTGTGTTTTCATAGTCCATAAGCTGTGAAATGTGTGTGTTCCATCGTTTCTGTAGTTAGCTGGTGTCACCTTTCAGATGGCCTCTCTTGCAGCGACGAATTGGCCGAAGCCGCTGGTATTAGTACCGTGCCTATCATGGTCCACTGCCTCGCCGGTTTTTACTGAAGTAAGTGTAACCTTCAGAGACCTTCAAATGTTCATTCCTTGATACCAGTGATTCTGAAGGCATTAAAATAAGTGTGAATCTAAATTTTGGACAGCAGACAGCCTTCCGGAAATCACTACTAGTGTTTTGTACCAAAGTTTTTGAATGTACGAAGTAGCCTGAGGCTTCAGGCAAATAAAGTAAAACCTCTAAGGTAGGTACGAGTGGCTTAAAGTTTGTTCAAAAGTGAGGTCATTATAAAGATGGAGCAAGTTATTCGGAGAAACAGAAATGGGGAAGGAATCAGCCATGGCCTGTTGTAGTATGGAACCAGCCCAGCCTTTGCTTGGACTAATTTTAGGAACCATGGGAAATATAAAATCAGGATGGCCAGACTGAGACTTGAATCTAGGATCTCCAGAATGAGTCCGAAGGTTTACCACTGCGCCAGCTCTCATTCATTTTTTATTTCCTGTATATACAAATTATGCATGCAGGCTTCACCCTATAGTCTATTTGGTTTCATCACACCTTTTTTTAAATCAAGTTTTTGATAATATCACCCCATGTATGGCATGTTTGATTGTTTCCGAAATATGCAATGCATCACAAGCATTTTGTGCTTGTGCTGACATATAACTACCGTTTTTTTTGGTACAGTAGAAATTTTACATACCGTATTTCTGTGTGTATAGGCCGCACATTTTTTCAAAAACATGACTACAAAAAGTGGGGTGCAGTTTATATACGAGATATTGGCAAAAAATACTTATCCTTAAAACATGTTAGAAATTTGTCAATATACAGTACATTTCAAAGAAAGGAAGGGAAGAAGAAGAGATGAAGGAAGGGGGAAAAAAATTCCACTTATGCAATTATTTGTTCACTCCCGTTAATAAACAAAATAACCTTCATCCTGCACATTTCAAATGTAAACATGTTGGAGCTCGTCCATAGATGCCATACATGAGAAAATAATTTCTCTGCTGAACAAGAGAAAGATATCTTATGTAGTTCACACGCCCGCCGCCGTGCTACATGTACACATTGATAAGATGCCATTTCGTGTTACATGTTGCAGTAGTTTTACTTTCTCAAGTCACATTACCATCTCTGGAATAGTAATAGCACAATATATATTTTTAAACATTGCAACTTAATACAAATTTTCCGTCTCAAATGTTTTGTAGGGGAGAAATTAAGTTGGAATTTATTGTGTTTGTATAGAATCGTGACTCAACAATATTTACAGGAATACAAAAATTCAGTGCAGCCTATATTTGAAATATTAATTATCCCATATTTTCATCAAAAACTTCTGGTGCGGCCTATGCACGCCAAAATATGGTATTCATACACGCGCTTAAAAATATGTCAATTACAGGTAAGTGCACACATTATTGGCATGACCATGTGTTCTTGCACACATTTTCATTATGTGTATTCAACTTGGAATGTACTAACACTTGAAATAAACTTTGCCATATATTTGCAGGGCGTGATGAGCAGCTCCATAAATTGGCCATTACTGCAGAGCCAGTACTTGTCTGAAGAAGTGTACAAAGAGGAGATCAGAAACTTGGTGCAGACAAACGAGGTATGTGACAACAATTGCTCTGAATTAGTTCTATTATGGTTCCTTGGTTCACTTAACGCGTAGTACACTCAACGTTGCAAATGAAGGCCCAGTATCCTGTCTGGCCGTGGCTCACCAGATCGTGTAGCTGGGCACTGAGGGTTATGCTATCCCTTTCATGGCCCACCCAGTGATTGTACATAGCTGCAAGTATACAGATGTGCACTGTCAGTGATGTTACGTTAAATTCAGAAAATAGAAATAAAAGAAGAATATAGAATATTACTATTTAAGGAATTTAGTGGGTGTCCTGGATGTGCAGACATGACCGTAAGGTGATTTAAAATTACGTAGCAGTGTGGGAGAGGACAGGATCTGATGAGGTCCGTCCAGGAAGGACACTACTCTCCCTGGGGCCATCTGTTGTCTTGGGGGGTGAACCCCTGCGGAGTCCTGTTGATCTACCAGCACAGGAGAGTGCGCTTCACGAGGGGCGGTGCTCGGGCCTATAGCAACTTGGGAAGAGGGCCCTCTGATTCCCCTCGGTGAGAAGTTGACTGAGTGGCACGACCAGGTACAGACCTCAACTGCCGCTCTGGGTTCACAGCGTTCCCCATGTAAGGACCTTAATGCTCTCAGTAAGCGGCGGGACCAGCTTGTAGCCTGAGTCGTAGTGTCTTAACATGTTTGCTCTTCTCAAGTCTCAGAGAAATATTATCTCTTCCCTTGCCTACTCTCCGGCTGGCTTGATGAGGGGGGGCCGGCAGCTGGACAGCGGCTGGCACTGGTTGTGGAAGTTTGGTGCTGGAATTTTTTAGTCGTTCCTCAGGTATATGGGGAGGGATCGCGGTAACAAAGTAGGATTCAGTTCTAGGATAGTGTGATCTAATTGAGAGTGGTTGGTCATTCTTGTGGGTGGAAGAAATAATGGATTCTCGTCTTCTACCTCCAGGGTAGGTAAATTATCTATGCCCTGTTCCAGTTGTTTTAACATTAAATTTAACTTGTACTTACGCTCTTCTTTCTTGGTATGCGACATGAGGGCAACTAACAAAGATTGCTTAAGGCAAAGCCAGTGATTGTATACGCCCCTATCGTGTACTTCTAGACACACTGCATTTACAGTGCACTATCACAATCTGGTGTTCCGCGTCCAGCCGGAAAAACGGCGTGGATGGAACTATCGGCCATCACGGGCTGCGAAACAGATTTTGGATATGATGCATGGTTTTATCCAGTATTGTGTAGGTGAGTTGCTACTGCGGGTCAAGTGGTAAAAACCGTTCGCTCCCTGGCCACGCTCTGGTGGCAGAGTAAGAGACTGTTTAAGATGCTTGATTCCACAAGTATAATGTGTTCCTACGGTGATTTGGGCACTTCCAATGATCTACCTACTACAGACCTCAATTTGCCTCTTGGGAAGTTGTACCCCAATACAAAGTATAACACATTTGATAGAAAGCAAAATAACCTTAAAGGTCTAGTAAGCAGGGGTTGTCATAGCTGAGAAGTTACCAGGAGGAAGAGGTTGAGGAATGGTAAGGGACGGCATCAGCAGGACCCTCTTGGATGGCATTGGCGACCCTCAGGAGCTGCTGGAGTGCTGAAGAGCTGGAAAGTCCTCTGGAAGACGGAGATTCTCCGGAGCTGCTGGAGTTGTCGATGGCCACTGTTAAACCCTTGCAAACATTCCCTCCAGGCCTTCTCACTGGAGGAGGAAGGGCAGGACACAGCTTGCTATTAACTGTCACATCAGGCCTTCACAGCGGAGAGGTGCAGCAGACTGCTCTGAGGCCAGTGCTGGAACTCCTATTTATACTCATTTTTCCAGTTTGGTGGCTCTCAGAAGGGTATGTCATCCCCACTTCTAGTGGGTTGAAAGCTTTTATGTCACGCATGTGTGCCTGGATCCTTATCTATTCGGCATGAAGGAGATGATATATCTTGAACCTCGCGAGCTCGTGGAGGCCGTGAGCTCCACTGGGATGCGTGCTGCCCTTCAGCGATGCAATGTTGATCAGCGATGCAATGTTGATGTACTGCAACCATACTGAAGGGAGCAGGCGATTTTGTAGACAGTAAAATCTTCAGAGATGGGCATTGACAGGATGGCTGCTGGGGAGGATGCGGTGAACAGTAAAAGCTGAGATCACGTGTGTGTAGTTTCCATTGAGGCTTTGTCAACTCTGGTAGACTGTGTGTCCCACCTCCATTACTGTTTTATTTGAGGTGTGACTTGTGCATCGGGTGATTGCAGCTCAAGATGGGATGAAGTTGCCTGGTAGAGTGCGCATATTATAAGCGCAGAAATGCATCATTCGTCCTTACACATGACTTCGTCTCATCTTCTCTCACATCACCGCAGGCGAGGTTGGACCAGAGCTACCAGCTACCCGAGTGCCTTGTCGCGGGGGCTGTTACAGACATGTGGGCTTGTACTGTTTACCCGAACTCAGACATCACGTCAGCCTTCCCAAAGTGTGTGTGTACCGCTGGTCGAGCGGCCGAGACCACTTCCTCAAGGTCATATAGTAACGGACTAAGGTATGATGCTAGTGGCACGAGTAGACAGCTTTGCTCGGGAGGTGGAGCTCGTTACCCCCTCCATCCCAGCATCTCAGGAGGCTCGTGGATAGGGGAATATATGTCCGTGCACAGCGCAGAATCACCAGTTCGTCTCCAGAGTTCATCATTGGCAGCTCGCTCCACCATTAATTGTGTTGGAGCTCTCTGCCGTCCTTAGAGTCCTAGCGACCTACAAGAAGTTCTTCAGAAACTTCACCAGAGACCTTCCCAGAAGCTCTTCAAGACTGCTCCAGCAGCCCTCAAAGACGTCTTCAACACTTCTGGTAATGGCAACCATACTGCCCCCTCTGGCAGTGTTAACACCTCCACTAACCCCTCTGGTAATGGCCCTCGAAGGTCCCTTCTGAACAATGGTTAGAGTTATTAAGTGCCAATTATTTTCATAGTTACCTAGCCAGATTGCCTTGTTCAGCTTAGGACCAGGTCCCCTTCACCTGGCATTATGTAGTCTTCTATTCTGTTCCATTTAGTTAGGATGTAGTACGGTCCACCATGTTTATTCCTCACAAATAAATGCACTTTTCTCTCAAAACCTCAGAGTACTATTTTCTAAGGCAACTGTTCAATCCTCAGTAGACAATGACCCGTCAGAGCAAAGCAAGAGACCACACACTTGACTCTCAATTTACCGAACCTAGTGTAGGACTGCGGGCTCCCTTAACCTAGCGCACGTACGTTGAAAACATACACGGTCAACAGCCACCTGCACTATACCCTCGGTGTGCAGTAATGTAGAGCCCCAACCACGAGAAACTTGATCCGAGATTCTTCAGACCGCTAGTCCAGTTGATCCACTCCATCCACCACGCTGTAGTGTCACCAGAGTGAGTGTTAAGGCAGATTCCCACCCGCCATGTTGGATTTATGGAATTTTGGCCATATACTCTGGAAATACAGTTTTATATCATGTTTTTTGGAATGACAGAACACAGAGCATTGCCTAGTGCATTGTCTCAGATCAGTATTTCGTGATTAATGTTGATATCGTCGCCTTTGTAATCGTCCGCAAGAAATTATCTCGCGTTTCGCCTCAACAGTTACCAGCTAAGACTCAATCAATGTAGCGAAGCTGTGGCAATTCAATAAAGTTTGGGAAGCTGTTATTTAGGGTATGTCATGCGGAAAATTTCAATACACCTTCTGAAATAGAATCTGTGGCGAAAAATCTATAAACCCAAGATGGCTGATGGGAATCCGCCTTAAACTGAGTTTGGAGATCTGCCCTCACGTGGACCCATACCCACAGTCGTCTGGTGCCCAGAGAAATCCAACGCTCTATTACCACCGTGCCTCATGTCGCCAGTTAGAGGAACACAGTGTACGACTCTGGTCTGTTCAACTGCGTCTTTGGTATTACACCTAGCCAGGGAACTTTCTCGCCTGATGTCCTTTCGTGGGGCTGTCAGTAGTACCTACCATATGCCTCACACCCAACAAAGTGGTACCAGTTTGCATTAAAGACAGGCAACTGCTGCCACCAACTCCAACGGAAGCTGTAACCCAGTTCCAACTGCACTGTACAGTGTAACCTCACAGAAACGAGCTCTAGCTGTCCGTCAGTTGGAGAGGCTTCACCTCGCAGCTCCCTTTCGAAAGTTATTTCAGCCTCCTATCAAGACTGCTAGCCTGCCGGCCTCACCCAGTGGTCACTAACATCCGTCAGGGGCGTGAAGTACCACGGTGTTTCCCGCCTGCATGGTTGGTGTCTTGTCATTTGCTGACAGGTTGGTAACTGACACATGGTTTGTGTCCCCTCCCTCTGCACGGCCCGTTGTATTTGCAGTTGCGGTCAATCTTTATGAAAGTGATACTTTAGGAAGTACCAACATTTCATATGGTTTGGAGGGGGAGCAGAGGGTGGGAATTGTTCACTCTTCATTCCAGCATCTTTTCAGGCTCGGCTGGCTTGCTAATTCTTAGTCTGTCCAGGATTGCTTGCGCTTTGAAGTTACGCTCTGTTTCCCTGGCCCTTTCCACTAATTCGTCCAACATGAGTAGCTTCAGAATCAAAAGCAGATTTCTTAGCTTGGGGAGCAACATGCATGTCACATGCCTTACACAGCTCTCCTCGCTTTCATCGTCGAAGATTCTGCGAAACATTTGTACCTCATGGCGTATGAATTTCTCGTCCTCATCCGGGGTTGCGTTTGGCTATAGAAGTCTGTTGTGAGGTTTGCCAATGCCTCTTTTCCAGTATATTGGGTGGCAAGTCGGCTACTCAACTGACTCCATTCATTTACGAATTCACCGTACTTATTCCACCAATCCAGTTCCTTGCCCCTGAGTTTTGCCTGCGCTCAGCTTACCCACTGTTTGGGCAGGATGTCGTTTTCTCTGAATACTTCATATTCGGCGAGGAATACCAGCTGATCCTTGTGTAGGCGCCTCACAAATTCAGTAATTTGGGGTTCCTCTGTACTTCATGGAATACTGGTATGGGTGGCACGTCCTGGGTTTTGCGGATGGTATTCGGCTGCGTGCCGGTATACATAGCATCTATGGATCATGCTAGAGGTCTGGTTATACGCTCGTCGGGCCAACCAATGCAGCCGTAGTGGTAGGGTTCCACACACAGTATACAGCGTACTGTGTGGTTCCCGCATCCTGGGCATGTGATCCATCTACAAAAGACGGTTTGTCTGGTCTGACACTCTTCGCAATGGTATTCCAATCCATCTGTATACCTAATCTCGTCTGCCCAGCCTAGACATATGTAATGAAAGCTTTGCTGATGGTGGGTGCATTCTATGCGGTGTATTCCCATGCCAGGGCAGTTAGGTCTGGGACAACACTCGTTTCTGGCTTCGGCCATGTTTACTTTAGCTTGCTTTTGCTGGTCAGCATCTGTGTCTGACATTGTTACAGGTTTCTTGAGTGCCACAAGGTGTTTACAGACTCCCCAAAGTCTTAATGGTAAGTGGTTCGGCTTCTGGCTAGTTTACTCAGTTTGGGGTCGTATTAGCGTGGTTATACTTAATTAATATCCCTTAATTAAGGCGCTAGACCCCACTTTCAGCACCAGAAAAACTTGTATCCTTTTGACGTGTGACATCTTATGGCATCAGGAGGAACGTCACGAGCCTAAGTTGTTTTTGGTGGGAGCGAGGGCAGGCACACCCGAGGTGATAAACATGCTTGGGTGATAAACGTACTTTAGTTGCTGCACAGAACTGGAGCCTGACCAGTGTACAGTACTAGTCATGTGGTTTTCTGGCAGGGCACAGGCGTGAGTGTGCATCTTTTACCATGGCAAGCAGTACAAGTTTTTGAGGTCAGCTGGTGTACTGTCAATCAAACTCCATAGAAATGTGCAGCTGAGTGATGCGCACTGATGAGTAGAAGTCAATTTAATTATAAGTGGAAAGACATCATGTGTCAAATTAATAGTTTCAAGTGTTAAAATGAATTAATATTTTTGTTTGTGCTGTACTTTAACCTGATTCAACTTTGCTTTATTCACGCAACCAATGAACTGTGTACTTGGTGCTTGAGAGTCATTGGATAAACCACTCATAAACCAGAGCCATATAAATGTTCCACAAATTACATTAACTGCAGAGAACACACTGACAACATTCGGCAATGATCTTAAATGTGTATAGTTCTTGTCATATTTTTCCTTCATCTGCAACATGGCCTCTGCAGTGGACTCAGGGACTGAAAAGGTTAAGCAGAGAAACTTTGTAACCAGGAACCTGGGACATCTCTGATGTTGAAAGAACATGATGATAGACAGAAAAAGGCTACTATAGTACTGTATTGGGATTCTTGAGCTTGATGTCCTCAGTAGGAAGTAAAGTCATTCATTGTCGTCCTCCAGACTGAAGCAGAAATTCTCTCTTAGAGTGATGAATTTGTGTGATAGATGTTTCAGTTTGTGTCAAGTGACTTAGGTGCATTGGAAGTGATTTTTTAGGCTCTTCATAATGAATTGAGCACTTTTGAAATCAAGGTATGCGACCACTAAAGATGGCAACAATGGAAGAAAGTAGTTCCATGTCCTAACATTAAATTAAAAGTGTCAGGTAAATGTTCGTGAAAGCTGGAATTATTAATTTTGTTTTTCAGTTTTTTAATACATATTATTACTAGTGCAAGAATTGGCAAATATGTAAAATATTCACTTGTAATAATTTTAAAGTTTAATTTTACATATGCACAAATAAAGCCATCAGGCCTATTGGCAGTGTTAATTTTACATTTGGAGGAAGAGTACATAATACCTACGTAAAAGTAGATGTTAAGCAGGGTGTTCAAAAGTGCTAAGTTTAAGTTGAACAGCCTATACCAGGTTGACGAGATAAGTTTGTTTTGAATAGTATAACTTTAATCTACATAATCAGCTTTTAATGCAATATTTATTTCTTTTGTTTACAGTATGCGTTTCGAGCAGGTCAGCACTTTGCACAAAACTACCCCCAGAGTTTGCATCGCATCCACGAATTGAATTTAGAGAAAATACAGGAAGAAGCACTGGACAAGAACACACTGCCTAGTGGACCACATTGCAGCAAAATTGAAGACAAGAGTGAAAATGTGAACCCTCCAGATCAGAAAGCAGTTGAGCAATTTCATACTTCATCTCGGAATAACCACATAGGAAACTGTTCTAAATCAAATTCGTCCATGGATGTAAAAAATGCAAATAGTCTTGTAGAAAAAATTAACTCGGCTGGACAGTCGCTTCATTCACGTGGCCATAATACCGTAAATGGAAAGAGTGACATGCATGGCAGCATGACTACTAAGCAGAGTGGGTTATTTTCTATGGATTTTGTAAACAAGAAAAATATGGAAAGTATTTTGTCACATTTCACTGCATCAAAGGAAAATATTGTTAGACCACCGAAACTGAAGCCATCCAACCAGACACTTGGAAAAAGCGATATCAGAAACATAGGTAAGAACTGCTAAAAGTGGGTTCCCACCCTTCTTCCACACACAAATTTTGTGTAGTATGTAATTTTTAATATTTGGAAATTCAGATACAGTAGACACTCGATTATCCATGTTGCAGCTTAACCGTGGCATATTCAGAAAGATAAAAATTAATTTTGGAAACTCAAACACTGCCAGAACGAATTTATTTAATAAAATTCCCATCTTAACTAACGAAATTCGTAACAGGTACTCTCTGAAAATAACTGTGGAATGAAATACGTTTATTCATCTATGCAAATGCACATCAAAATATGTTCCCAATGGCACGATGAGCTTAGTTACATCACAAGACAGCGAGCTGACAACACAGCACAACTCGCTAGCCTAGCTGCCGCCTGCCAGGTATAGCCGGTCCCGGCGCGACAGCCGCATTCCTCCCGCGTATCGCATTCTCACGGTCAGTGTCAGTTTTATCTCGCCAGTCAGTAGTTAAGTTCGGTTTTGTTTTTGCTCATTTTCAGCTGAAAAATGTCTGCAAAACGTAAGCACGTGGTTTTAAATTTACAGCAGACGCTGGAAATTATTAATAAACTTGAAAGAGGAAGTGTAATAAAACAGTTTTCATTTATGTATGTAGTGGGAGAGAAAACAGTGCGGGATATACGAAACAATAAATCCAAACTTATTGAGTTTTGCGAGCAGTGTGGTTTCGACAGGTGGATTGGCGAATAGGAAAACAATGAAATTATAGACGTACGCTGAACTAGATAAGGCTCTGCTGGAGGGGTTTAACCAGAAACGTGCCGTGGGAACGCCAGTGTCAGGCTGAGTGTGTGTGAAACAAGCCCAATATTTTTTTAAAGAACTGGGAATGGAAGGTGAAACTAGTTTCCTACATTAAACACTGCTTTCCACACGCTGAAACAGCCGGCTGTATGCCGTACGCACTGGACAGCATGGAAGGTGTGGGTGTGACACGGGCGATATGCAGTTTGCTTTGTATGTCTTTGTTTCCCCTCTCCAGGGAGAGAGGGAGTGGCCTGTTGCCTAGCAACCGAGTGACATCAGTCTGCATTCCCTCTTACGCAACTTCAGATTCCAGTATCACTCGGCGATAAACACCACACGCATTTCACTGCTTTATTTGTAGTAACTGTAGCTGCACATTCCTTGTAATGTTTGTGAGAGAACTACCATGATTACCCGCATATTTTACACACTTTATATTCTGGTTTTGTAAGTTAGAAATCAGGGGTGCATAAGTTACGCATTTTTTAAATTTCTTGGTTTTTTAATAATTAATAGGGTACGGAAATTATGCGAAGCCGTAAAATATGCGGGTAAATACAGTAGTATGTCAAGGGTAGGCTATGTTTCACACTGAAACACCTAGTTATGACCATACGTAACTTAATGTTGGAAAAACTGTATTTTTCTCTTAGTATGCGGACTATCCGCGATTTTGGGTTATCCGCGGCAATCGTCCACTCGCATTATCGCGGATAATAGAGAGTCGGCTGTAGTTGTGAAACGTTATTTACAAATTCACATTCGAACGTTGAATATCATCTGCAAAAGTTGTGTAAAATTTGCTTTCTCATCAAGTGGTTATTTGCTTGACATTAACACGTTTTTTGCAGCAATGGAGATCAGACAACTTCCGCTCCACCATAGGTTAGTTTGCTTAGGAGACGGAAGTTTGCATTTTCATTCATCCTGACGTAAGGTGAGATTGTATTGTCTGTCATGCAGATTGTTTTATTCACCCGCACATCATAACAACGCTTAGATACAATGAGTTCTTTTACTCCCAGCTAGATAGCACTAGCAGTAAGATTATTGTTTATCTTTGCTTTTCTTCCCTTCCTGCCGGCCGGTGAAGGTAAGCCATGCATTCACTACCCCCCGCTTTACGATTACCTCTTGTTTTAGTGGCACCAGCCAAGCAGCATCAGGCAGCAGCCCGAATTATTATAAAAGAAGAGACAACCCGCGTCTCTAGACCAGTCTTCTCTTCTACCGCCAGTCGCTCAGAACTGACCAGATTCTCAGTTCTCCAGCATGCATTGCTGGGACACTGACCACTGCACCCCGTTCATATTGTTTATAAGCTCCACTTACAATAGAGTTTACTTCCAGCACTAGCCACTATGAGTTTAATGTTATGTTAGTTAGAATTTCTCCCTGCTTCATACCTTGCAAAACCCACTCGCCCTGCAGTATACGGACATATCTGTAGGTGACCCTATCCTCGAGTCCTTCTCAGGACTTGTGCTGTTACGACCTTGCTTAGTATTCCCAGCCACTTGTCACATTCTGTACATTACATCGTTCCACACAATCTACATGTCCAACAATGCAAGAGGAGATCGCTTGGACGTTCACTGCATCACACCTCGCATTCCCCTGCATAGTTTCCGGTTGCCTCTACCAGCGAGTTCAGTATTGTATTCTAACTTTCAACCGTGACTTGTGCTGTCAACAAGTAGTAAGGGTGCATTCACCACGTGACTTTGCTTACGAAAATTAAACCTGGGTTGACTTTCACTTTGAGTTCGTTCCTGTAGACATAGCTTCCCACTGTAATTACTCTCCTGTAACAACACCGCAGATGATCCTGTATTACTTACTCAAACGAGCCAATACACAGAACTTTACCCACACACACTCGCCTAGGCCGCCCTTCCCATCAACTCCAGGATTGGAGGAAAGGAGGAACCACACAGGTATGCTGTCCTGAAACAGTTTGTCAGCTCAGTGACCGTCGGCCTCTCCACTGCATTCACTGCCAAGAGAGACAGACGTTACCTGAGTTGGGAAGACTTTGACAGGGCCACACATCTGTGTACGACCTTGGACAGGTGATGCCTGACTTCCATCGTGGACTGCATTCTGTGCCAGACATTGGAATAGGGCGTCCACCAGTCTCTGGCTCGTACATGGTGCCACACGAAAGTTTGTGCACGAGGAGCCTGCCGTCTTGGTACAGCAGCAGAAGGATAAGTCCACTTCCTGATGCACTATTCCAAGCGGAGGGTACTGAAGGAAAAAAGTATGACAGATTCTGTTATCTTCTGGCAGATTGCATGAGTTTAAGCCTATCCTGGTGTCATTCATAGCTAGCCTAGAACCACAAGCTCAAGCACAGACCTTTTCAGGCATTCACAAGACCCAGTGGAACTTGACGTCCCTCGAGATCTGTTTGAAGCACCAGTGAACTACGCCCAACAGAACACTCTTGGTGGGTAGCAGAAAACTTGAACCAGTCTAACCAACCTCCCACGCCAGTCATCGTCTACTTGATTCCTGCCATACTTCATCCTATACATCAACCAACGCCTCAGTTCATATCAACCTACCATCACCGGCCTCAGTTGGCACAAACTCAACTTCCACAACATGTCGCCCAGGTATCACCAAGAAACCAGCGGCACCCATACTTAGAACTGCTCTACCCACACCTGATTTTGTGCTCTGCCATGAAGTGACCAGACCAGTCCTTTACAACTGAAAGGCACCAGTGTCCTGCTGGGGTCTGAATTCCCTAAGAATATAGGAGTGCCTGGCTTAGCTCCTAGCCAAAAAAGTGGGCACCGCCTGTTGTCTCAGACAAGTGAGTATTTATACCCAGTACGTCACGCGTCAAGTAGAAGGAGTCAAACCGAGACCTTTTTCTGGTGCCCAATGTGAGGCATGACTGTCGAAGTTGCACAAGGCAGTACGAACAAGCCAACTCCACGTACTTACGGAGCCCAGTTAATGTCAGACTTTGGGGAGTCTCAGGAAAGACCCCATGGCACCCATATTAACAGCCTACATTTCGGTCGCAGCTATTAGCGAGCTCGAGCTTAAGGAGGCCAACTCCTTCACACCCAAACAAAACCGCTGTTCGCGACAAGACTGTCCCAGAATGGGAATTAACCACATTCAATGCATCCACTGCTGCATTTGGCACCACTATACCTGTCTGGGCTGGGCAGATGAACCTCGATACACCGATGGTTTAGAATACCGGTGCAAGGATTATCATACCAGGGAAACCGCATATTGCAGCTGGGTAACTTGACCCAGACGAGGAATCCATATAGTACGTTTTATCCTCTACAGCGAGGATTACCACCACGCCTGTATTGGATGGCTCGACGAGCTGATAAACAGACCAGGCCTAGTTTATACCAGTGTGAGGTTTGTAAACGAGCTGCAGACTACAGACCTTCAAGCCTCAACCATACTTCGATGCGCAGCCTAGTCAGTTACACTGGAGAGCCACAACTCCCAGAGCTTGCCGCAAGACTGCATGAAGACCCCTGCAAGTTCATCAACGAATGTGAATGGGAATTCCGCCTTCATGAGATCCCAAAAAAACACTGGGTTTCTCATCGTAATGGACTGGAAGCAGCTCAGCATCCGCCTGGCACACTTAACGACCAAATTCTACAGCCAGCATCATATCTGGGGATGAGGTCTAAATCTTGTGAGAAGAAAAGTACAAATGTACCGTCGAATATTTCCTGATGGGGACAAAGACGGGTGCATATGTCAAATCACATGTCTATTGTTGCCACGGATACGGAACATCTTGCTACTACCCAAACCACAGTCTGTAGATGAACTGATTGACAGAGTACGTGAAGCTAAACGGAACTTCCAAGCGCAAGCTCTACTCGACCAGCCGAAGCCTGTAAGGCCCATCGACGAAGGGAAGACAGGGAAATGATGCACCAAGCCACCCCCGCTTCCTCCATAGCAGACCCCATGTTTGCCTAAATGCTGGTACTCTCCAGGGAACCACTTTAATAGGGACTGCCCACAGAAACCAGAGCAACCACAAAAACGCATGGAATCACGGAATGCAACCCGTACGCAGCAACCAAGGAGGCAGAAGCGCATGTGGCCCTGTACATCGAAATCAGAATTAACGGCAGAAATGCCTTTGCTCTCTTGGATTCTGCAGCGTCAGGGAACTTCACTCGCAGTGATTTACTCCAAGAGCATCAACTCAAATGTTGGAACCCCAAACCAAGGTAGTAATAATGGCGAAGCCTGAATTCACCCTCGCCGTGGACGAACATATTTCCCTGCCATTCAAACTCCAAAGCCTGACAGCTCATGCTGACATTGTTGTCACCCCAGATATCAAGCAGGAAATTATCCTTGGACATCGATGGCTCCACGAGCAGCAATGCATTATGGATCACGGGAAGCGTAAGGTATACCTGGCCGACGAAAGATGAGTAATCACTGGGAATATCCGGCCGAACGACAAGAAGCCACCACCCTCGATGCTCGAGATATCCAACACGATCTGACAGAAGCACAATTTCAGCAGTTGAAGGAGGTCTTGGACAAGCATCCGGCCGCCTTCGAAACTGGTGGAAACTTAAGCCAAACACGAACCTTAGAGCATGAGATCCTACTGAGTGACTTAATGTCTATCTTCGACCGATCATTCAAAGTGGTCAGGAGTTAAGAATGGACCAAATAGAAGAAATGAATCTGCAAGGGATTGTCGAGCCTTCAACTTCTCCCTACAATTCTCATGTGGTACTCATGCCTTTAAAAAGGATGGGCAATTATGCTTTTTCGTAAACTATAAAGCACTGAATGATGCCACCCTGCCCACTCCTCCACTGGCTCTCGACCTCGCACACACGCTGCACGACATCAGCGAAGCCCGGATCTTTAGCACCCTAGACATGCAGTCAGGCTATTGACAAATAGCTGTACATCTGGATAGCTGGTCCTACACCACCCTCACATTTCCAGAAGGGGAAACTTTGCAGTTCATGTTCATGCCTTTTGGACTCAAGATCACACAGACTATGTTCTGGCGCCTAATGTCTTCACAGATCTTAATCGGATACATAGGCCAGTTCTGTTTTGCGTACCTGGAAGACATAATAATATACTTCAAGACCTGGGATGAGCACCTCTCCCATGTCCAGTAAGTACTGGAACAGTTGGAACTGCATGGGCTCATTTTCAAGCTCTCTAAGAGCCATTTTGAAAGAACTTCCATAGAATATCGAGGCCATGTTGTGTCTATGGAGGACAACTACTCGCAAGACAGATCGCTATGAGCTATTGAGGAAGCAGAGAAACCCCACACGAAGAAGCAACTTCAATTATTTTTGGGACTCAGCAACTGGCTCAGGGATTTGGTTCCAAATATCGCAGAGATAGTGGCACCCCTTCACACCCACTGCTAGGTAAAGATGTCCGGTGGAAATGGACCCCGGAACACCGAGCAGCCTTCGAAGCCCTCAAGGCTAGTTTTTAACATATTGACTGCCTACGTCACCCTCTGGGGAAAGGGACCCCTCATCGTTCAGATGGACACTTGCAAGAATGGATTGGGAGCCATTCCATACCAGGAAGATCCTGAAGGCAGAACCCAAGTTATTGCTTATGCGAGCACTTGGTTGAACCCGACGGAACCAAAGTACCACATAAACGAACAAGAATGTATTGCCAGTATCTGGGCAATTAGGAAGTGTCGCTAGCACCTGGAAGGGAACTACTTCATCCTTCGAACAGATAGTAAGGCACCCAAATGGTTAAGGGAATTTTGGTATAACAGGGCTAAGTTAGGACGATGGGACCTCCTACTATCAGAATTTGACTTTCAAGTACGGCATTGCCCTGGAGCTCAGAACGACCTACCCGATGCCTTATCCTGTCAGCCTAGCTCGAGATAAGATGCCAAACCGGATGAAGATATGGAATGTATTCTCCCTCCAGAGCCGCCGTAACTTCAGCTTGAAGAGCAAATCCGACTACTGCAGTTACAGCTAACTCGCAGCCAAATCGAACAGGATCAGTAACTCGACCCAGATGTCAAAGGTCTGCTCCAACAATACCTGCAACTGTATGAAATGTGTGACAGTCGTGTGGTCATGCATTCACCAGCCGGGAATTGGGTAGATGCTTCTTGACATCAGTGTTCGATATATCTTGGACTGCATGAGCCGTGACGTCCGACGACATGTCAACGAATGCCAACACAAGGAATGTCCAGCCCAGCAGATTACTGCAAAGCGACGAAAGCCCTACGCACCCTGGAATCAAGTTGCAGAATTTTATTGGGACCTTACCCCAGAAGCACCCGAGGAAATCGATACCTGCTAGTGATCACTGATATGTTTTCTCATTGGATAGAAATTTTTCCTCTACCTAGCCAGTAAACACGGCACATTATTGCCAAGTTTAACCAGAAAGTATTCCCACGCGGGGGATACCTCCAACATATTCTTACGGACAATGACACCTAAGTTACCAGCAAGTTATGGCATAAAGCTTGTCAAGGTTGGGGAGTGGAGACCTGGACAACACCGCTATACCATCCCCAGGCCAACCCAACAGAACAGCGAAACCAAGAAAAGGAAGTGCTTCAGCCTCCCACTAGGCTGGGAAGAGTGATCAAGCCCTCTCATTACAGCAAACCATGATTCATGCCTGTGTTGACCAGCACCCGTAGACCAGACATTGATGCACATTTACATCAGAAGTCTCCCTTCCTCCATGTTTTGAGACCCTTGCACCCAGATACCAAGCGGAAGGTCTCGCCGGGGACTATACAACTCCTAGTGCCTTTCCAGGGCACCGCCGAAGCAGCTTGCATGCTCGCCGCCTGGTCTGTTATCGAGAGTGGGAATATCTCCATACCTCCTCCAGCATACGAGGTTAACCACTGCCAGTACAAGGCCAATCTGAAAGATTAGTCACCAAAGAGAACCTCCGATGGTCCCAACCAATTGTCCCGTACTTCTACTTAATTTTCATGGCACTTGTGTGTTCTCAGCAGTCACCAACCCCACTGGCCAGATTCGAGCAAGCGGGAAGGACCCCGCCCCTATTTCTGTAGGGTTGAAGGATTATCCACAGGGCATAAGCCTTACACCCGTGACAGGCCGGTTGCTCACCTGTTCCGGGTCTGCCCGCTGATATAAGTAAATGAGGATGACTTACGACGACAGCCTGGCGCGGCCTACTTCTGCCTGACTGGGACAGACTCCCATCAGGTAGTAAGTAATCCCTCGCTCTGAGTTGTAACCAACTAGCCAAATGCTTTGTCATTATTCTCTGACTAGCCTTACTTGCTTCCTTGTTTTCATCACTGCCCCCAAGCTGTTGCTATCGACACCACATCACCTGCCGGTGCGTAGTTGGAGCGGATCTAAACCCGCCCACTGAACCATTACCATACAGTTGAACATTCACAATGGAAATTCCAATATTGGGCCCCAAAGGCCTGAATGCCAAGTGGCTCATCACCCCGCCGTGTGGTTGGGCCTAGGTATCATCTGTCGACCCAAACCATCACGGCAGATACCTCTTTGCCTTATGCAAGAGTCAGGCTCCCATAGGGACCGGGCGGTGGAGCCCAATTTGCGAAATCAGGGGTGGCACAAGAAGCCTTCAGTCACCATGAGTGGGGAGAGGCTATAAGAGACGCATCTGCCACCCGTTCCTGGGGCCATGGGGATGTAACTGGACTCAACTACTATAGCCTGGTACTACCACACCGCCTCAAATGTCCATAATCCTTCCTCTCAGGCTACTTTATCACTAGGGATGATCCTGAGTGATATTTCGCAAGGGAATAGCATCCCCATCATACCCCCATCCGCCCCTACAGATGGTCCGCCAACAGGAGGTGAAATTTAATCATGACCTAAGTGCAAGAGATGAAGGAGCAAGGAATAGTGGAACGCTTTGACTCACCGTACAATTCACACGTGGTTTTGGCACCAAAGAAATCTACATTTTTGCGTGAATTATAAGGACCTAAATCATAGTACATACCCCATAGCACCGCCCGCAATCAACTTGATGCACACCTTGAGAGACGTAGGGGAAGCCAAAGTCTTCAGTACCCTCGACATGTAGTCCGGGTACTGGCAGATCGTGGTCCATCCAGATAGTCTCAAGTATACTGTGTTCACTACACCAAAGGGCGAAACTCAGTTCAGAGTCATGCCGTTCGGGTTGAAGAATGCGCCAGCCACCTTCCAGAGGCTTACTATGTCAGCCAGAGGCTTATGTCAGCCGAATTGCTCTCCGGCTACATTGAGCAGTGCTGCTTTGCATACCTGGATGATATCATCTATTCAAAGAGCTGCGAAGAATATTGCAGGCAACTCCAGAGAGTCCTGGAAGGGCTAGAACTTCATGGCTTCACCTGTAAGCTATCGAAGAGCCATTTTGGCAAGACATCGATAGACTTTTTAGGTCACCTCGTCCCAGAAGTACACTACCCTCAGGCTTCGTCAATACGCACTATTGAAGAGGCTGAAAAACCCACCACGAAGAGGCAGTTATGACGATTCTTAGGCCTGTGCAACCGGCTGCGAGACTTCGTACCTGACATCGCCAGCCCCTACTGGGAAAAGAAGCACGTTGGTGGTGGGGACCTGAACAAAGCGACACCTTCCAGAACTTCAAGAAAAGCTTTCAAGACATTACGCTGTTGCACCAACCACAAGGAGACAGCCCTCTAATATTGCAAACTTATGCCTGGCAGAATGGTGTAGGGGCCGTCCTATACCAGGACGACGCCGACTGCCGACCCCAAGTAATTGCCTGTATCAGCACCAAATTAAACCTCGCGGAACAGCAGTATCATATCAACGAACAGGAGTGCCTCGCTGTACTGTGGGCGGTGAAGATGTATAGGTAACACCTCGAAGGCAAGCTCCAATCGTTACGTGAGTTGCGGAATTGCAAGGCCAAGCTCGGGTGCTGGGTGATGTTTCTCACAGAGTTTGACTTCGAAGTCTAGCAGTGCATGGGTAAAACGAACTACTTGCCTGACGCCCTGTCACGTCAGCCGGACGTGTATGGTGGTGACAAGAAAAAAGAGGAGTGGGAAAGAATGACCCTGCCCCCTCTAGTTCGGATGAAAAACACTGAAGAGCAGCTCCGACTGCTAAAGCTTAAGTTAAACAAGTATCATCACTCTTCACCAACAGAAAAGACCCCCAACATCCAGGAACTCCTCCAGTAGCACCCTCAGTGCTTCGAACTCCAGGAATAGGTCATCTGGTCTCAGAGAAGACAACCTGGGGCAGAATGGCGGATCTGGATCCCGAAAAACCTAAGGGTGGACTTCTGCCGCCATTTTCATGACCACCCTTAGGCCAGACACCCGGGTATCAGAACCTGTTACATTTGGGACATGATGAGCCGGGACGTCCAGCAGTACAACAGCTGTGAGGCGTGCTGCCGAGGCAAGTCCTATCTCATGCTCCAGCCATCACCGAAACCCCATCAGCCTCACATGGCCTAGATTCAGCTAGTGGCCGATCTGATGGGACCCTACCCGAGAAGCACCAAGGGCAACTGCTACCTTCTGGTAGTAATCAACCTCTTTTCTCGCTGGGTAGAGGTGTTCCCTCTTCAAATATAATCCGCAAGTTTGAGATGGAGATCTTTCTCCACTAGGGATACCCACAGTCGATCTTAACCGACAACGGCTTCTGGTAGCTTGGAGAGCCTGACATCGTCTGAGGGAAGGGGTGCTCCTATCTTCTTACCCTCAGTGATTTCCATGCCCTCTGGAGGTGGCATGAATGGAACCGAGCCGGGTGGCTTGTCCTCCTGGGCTGGAGGTGAAACACTGCGGAGCACTGCGCCCTCCAGCATCCATGGTCAGGGCTCATCCTTCTCGAGGATAATGTTGGGTTGCAAAGGTCTCTGGCAAGGCCTCACCTGCCCCAGTGTAACTTTCCAAGTGTGTCTGCGATTATACACAATCCAATACACATTCCCATAATTTCCTACCACTGTGTTTGGCTCTTCCCATTATTTGGCGAGGTATAGCCGCAAACTAGCCTATTGCCTTGCTGTGAGGATGGCTTCAGATGAGAACTGTCTCACTGAAGGGAAATTGGCGCACTCCAGAGCAGGGTGGTGGGTATTTATGGGAGATGTATGTTTCTTGGGCTTCCCTCATCTTGCACGCTGCGGCTGAAACGGCCAGATGGATGTTGGTTGGTGTGGACATTGTTGGAGTTTACGTCCAAACAGGAGCTGGGGTCCAGTCTCCCAGAAGCAGAGGATGTGCAGTGTTGGCTTGGAGGGAGCGGTGGCTCAGCAGACAGTACAGTCTTCAAGGGGGGGGGAGGGTTTCTTGGAGTGTCTCAGTAAACAGTACAAGCAATGATTACTTGTTTGTAGTCACTTGTAACATTGCGCCATCATACCCTGTAGGCAATTGTCCCGCCTCGTAAGTACTTTTGGGGTTTATTGACCTGCTCGAGTTTGAACCTTGCACTCAAGATGGAGCAAAGTTTTTTGTAGAGTGCATATCAAAGATGTGGAAATGTGGCATGCATCATAAGTTATCATCACTCGACCCCCCAAACTTTTTTTCCAAGAGAACACAGTACATATATAGTTCTCACTTTTTTATAATTGCAGGTATATAAAACAAAAAAATTTTGCACAACTTTCAGCCTTCAAAATTATAATTCATCTTTCATGACCTTACAAAACTGTTAGTAATCTTAAAGTTAGTTAAAAGTATCAAACTACTAAATATACACTACCAATATTAATTATTATTCTTGTAAGACTCTAAGGCAATAACATATTCACCAGACGTCATGAAAAAAGAAGAAAAAAAATTACTGAAAATTTACGTTATGTTCCTTAGCATCACTGTTGGCGTGAAAACAAACGGTAAACAACGGCAATGTCTACAATGATGTAAACACTTGCTCCGTACAGTGTTACACTCTTGCAAAAAGGTAACAAATTGTGACTTAATTTTATTGTTGTTTATATTAAAAAGCTGAATAGAAATATTGTTCCCTAATCTGTAAATCAATTTTGCATTAGATTTTCCTCAAGTGCAATTGATGTGGTGTTCAACATGAAGCTTCAGCTAAACAAATTGAGTTTTTCGTGGCTCATTGTACAAAAGAAGTGTACAAGTATTTGCTTCTTTCCCACGATGTTAACCATGCCCAAAACATTTTCGCTTACCATTCGTTTCTTCCATTGGAGGACAGTTTTACTTGTGTTTAAGCTCAAATATTTGGTACACCTGACCATGTGGTAACTTACATCTGGCATCTAATGTACATATGTGGCTTCATAATATGTGGTGGAAATAACATTTATGGTGACTCCATCATAATTAACGTGGTTAACTTCTTTTTATATGAATAATGGTCATGCTGAAAAAATTACTGGTCAAATACACCTGTAGATGTAATTATAGCTATATGATGTAGGTTAGAACTCAGAGGATGGCTTAGATTAACTAAAAAAATTTCCTAAAAGGTGTAAACATATCCACGTTTTCCATGGGATTCAAACCCTGAAATCTCTTAATCTGAAGATATTTTTGGCTGTGTGGAGTAACTTCACTTGCTTTGCATGTTGGCCAGACTGCAGCGACATGGTGCTAGCGAAATGGCGGGAGAACGAGGCTCTGCAGTTCATGAGGGGCATCATGGATGAATGCACCCATCTGCGCAACTTTGACGTACCGGTGGACACCTCGCTGATCATAGCAGTGTGTGCTAGCAAGGATGCTTATGTGCCTCGGGAGGGATGCACGGACCTGGCCGACATATGGCCGGGAGCGGATGTGCGCTACGTCAATGCAGGCCATGTCACCGCCTACCTTCTCTACAAGCATACCTTCAGGTATTACACCACAGCCTTGCGTGCCTATCTCATGACAACTGCTATGATCTGAATTAAGGAACCATCTCAGCCTGCATGTGAAGTGATTTCAGGATACCGTGGAAAACTGGTTTTAGTATGATCGGATTGGGATTCAAACCCAGAACCTCCTAAATGTGAGTCCAAAGATTTATCACTGCACCGCTTTGCTTAGTTACCACCTTTTGAGTGAGTGAGACACTTTAACTGTGCCTAGCAGGTAGGAGGTTTTGTGTGTCGGAGATGGGGCAGCAACAGAATACAAGGATGTGGAAGTGAGAGTACACAGAGATAACCCATGCCAGTGGCAGCATCTGACTGGCAATTGAACCAAGTTGACACTAGTGGGAGTTGAGTGACCCAAGACCATTTGGTGTTGTACACATCTGGATTACTGTACACCCATGCAAGGTGCACACAATATATTAGTGTTAGCCATATGGTTTTGGTCACCGTTCGTATTGTGGATGTGTTCATATTTGGGATTAACGATTAAAAAAACTAACTATTATAATTAATCTTTAAAAATTCAGGTAACATTTTAACTTAATCATTACTTTTGAAACTAATTAACTTTCTACTTTCAGTCGTTAATATTTTTGGTTAACGATTCAAATTAACAATAGTTAGTTTCTCGACGTCTCTGTGGCCGATGACTGTTGTTGAAGGTAACTACTGGGGAGCCTAATACTGCGAAAAATAATTCAAATAGTAAACAGTACTTTTGCGTGATATACCAACCACTACACAAATATTGGCACAACGCTGTCTGTGCGAAGTGAGAAGAGATGCACATAACATTGTTGGTCGCACCAATGTCTTGAACAGCCTATTGATACTTATAGTTGCAGTCGTACATAGTGACATTATTCTCGTGTGAATCATCATTTTACAATTACATTTTGCTCTCTGGTCTTCAGCATCATGCTGGATGTATTGATATTACAGTATTTTAAAACTTTTATTATGTTGTCACACTGTCCGAGGATTGCATTATTTTCAACAAACTGGAAGTATGGAAGCATTACCACTGTGAAATACTGTTTAGTGTTACTGGCCTCCTGTTTTCCGACAGTCTAGGCAGAATGGCTGATAGAAACTTCAAAATGCAACTGCTTCTGAAATTCAACAATTTTTTTCAATTAGTAGTTTCAGTTTTCATGATTTTGACTGATGAAAAAAAAAATTTGAATAATGTAATTATCAGAGACTGAACGAAAATTGAAATTTTAAAAATGTTTTTCAAAGTAGTAATATATGGTATTTCTTTATAATAAATTTATAAGTAAAAAATGTTTTAACTTTTCTTTCACACAAATATTTTGGGGTTATTTAACTTTTAACTTTAACCAGTTAGTTTTTTTGGTTAACTTTCCCAAGTATGGATGTGTTAAGGAATGGCTACAGTTGAAGGTATTTCATATTTTTACATGATGTACCTTTTGTTTACGTTGCAATTTCTTACTGTGCAGAAGTGGTGCAACCAGACTTGTTGCTGTACGAAAGTATCAAGCACAATAATATTCTTGCCTCTTTAAGCATATTCATTGGGAATGACGTAGATGAGGCCATGGGATTTAAATGGCGAAATGAGAGCTAAAGTGATTCCTTCTCAATGCATCAATTTTAAAGATACGTAACTGTTTTAAAAAAAAATTAATTGCAGCTTTCTCAGAAAATACTGCTATGTATAGAAATCTTAAAAAGATTTTAGGGACAAATATTAAGCATAAGTACATAGAGATTGGCAAAATTTCCAGGGTTTGGCCGATACTTATAACGATTAACCGGACGATACCACGACTATCTGCATTGACGGCATCTGAACATTATTTGCCGATTATTATTCACCAATTAGTACCACCAATTTATTTACCCAAAATATATTTGGAACAATTGTTTTTCTATTATTTGTTCCTGTTGTTTACATTTTACTGTATTTCGTGTTTGTAGATTCGCCAAAGATTGTGTGCATAATTTGTTTTTGGACACTACGTGAATATAAAACAAACGTAGTTAATTGACAACTAGTGCTATTGATAGTATTGCGTACAGCCCGCTACAGTTTTATGTTTTATTTTCTTACATTTTTACTTTTGCTGCATTCGTAGGTTGGCAACAATGAGAAAGCAGCCTGTATTCTTATTCTTCTTATGCGTTTACTGCATTTGTAGGTTGGTGCCAATGAAAATGAATCACACATTCTTTAAAACTGTTGTTATTGATCAAAGCAAATACACTATATTTTGACGGGCCTAGTTCTTATTGGAAACTATCGGCTGTGGTGTCTGTTAGAGTGTTAAAGGTTTGAATAAGACTCTGCAAGTAATAATTGGCAAAAATTGTCGCAAATATATCAGGTGTCATTTTAACCAAGGGAATGAGCGTGGCTCGGTCGACAAAGGAATACTAAGTAAAAATATTTATATAAATAAAAAAAATTCACTCAATTTCAAGTGAATATTTAATATTAAATTTATTTCAACGAGCTCTTTTTAATGACGCCCTTAGAGACGCTTATGAAAAGTGACCTGGTAAGTTAACTGGGTTAACTTGGTCACATGACCAGGTTTACACGATCATTTGCGGTTAACCGGGTTGCGTTGACCTCTGGTTTTGAGATGGCAGGAACTCAACAAATATTTAGTGCAGTTCTTAAATACTGTGCTACATGAAGAGTTTTGTTAAATTATGTGATGAACAAAGAACGTAAAAATAAACATTGCATTAAGCAGTACTGCGATAATACAATACCTTTGTATTCAGCCTCAGCTAGGTATATAATGTAATAACTGGGCTACAATGACTGGCCAAAGCAGTTAAACATTTATAATTTTACAAAATTTAATTCTTTTCCAGATTTGAAAACTTATTTTACTTGTTTGTTTTTGTTGCTGCAATGTTTACATATATTAAGCGCCATTTCAAGTGTGTCCTCTGCTAGAGCCAAGTTACCCTGCTGTCGAGCAGGGTTAGCCCAGAGTTGATCGAGTCGAGGATCAAGTTAACCCGGGTGACTTTCCGAACGCGAGTTAACTTTAACTCCATCACTTTTCGAACGCACCGTGTGAAAGTTTTAACCTGATCGAGTTAACTGGGTGACTTTTCGTAAGCGCCTCAGGCTGTTAGGTTTAAACAAACATGCATGTGGAGGTTATGTATGGTATTTCTCAGATCTAAAATCCAAGTTCGCATCAGATTGCCAGAAGTTTTGAAGATTGACTTTAATGAACTTGGTTTGTAATGAATGCTGTATTGTCTGGTAACAGTTTTTTCTTGGCTGCTAAGTCGCTTATCTGCCCAGTTAAATAACCTCTTATCGTTAATTATTAAAATTAGTGTTATATTTCATTTATATACTGTAGACACCTAATACAAAGTGCTTAAGTGTTCACAAAACTGAATACTTTAATTTAAGTAATTACAAGTATTTCCAAATAATGGGATTTGGGAATTATTATTGTCCTCATCAAAACTGATATCAGCATCGCTGTAATCGGCGGCATCTGCAGTAGAGAATCAGTATCTTTGGTACTGGCAAAATGTGCTATCGGTCCATTCTTAAAGATTTATTTAAGCCCCTGTCACTCTGTTAAATTTCTGCCTTTAATTATATTTGACAATAACAATTGAGGACAAAATACAGCCATCAAATTTGTCCTTCCAACAAATTTTATCAAATAATCTTGAATGTGTTTGAAAACGTGTCACTCTGTCAAATTTTTTTACTGGAAGGATCTAATATGAATTATTATTTTTAAATTATTTTCATAGTGGGGTACTGCTTCTGTTTTTCCATGCAGTCTATTACAGGAATAAATGTAAGGAATGTTGTAATTTATCCTCACTTCTTTACTAAATTCTAATTTTATTTATCGGAGATATTTCATGCACAATGAAATTTAATGCCTCAGAGAACGTATTATTTTATGCAATGTTCACTTAAAAAAGCATTCATGCCTAGACAGTTTCTACATTAATTAATTATCTTCATAACCTGCTTCATTTCCAGCAATATTGTTTGTTATTTTAAAGTTTATTGACGTTCATTTTTGTTGTGCGTGTTTCTAATTGGCTGAGACTGTCAAATATCAAAGAAATTTTAGAACAGGTCCAACCTTCAAATGTTTAATAAAAATTGAAGCCATCCAACCTTCTCTGACAAATATGGTGGCGTTTATTATGTTTCGATGATGTCATAACTGCCGAACTTTATTTGACCAACTTATTGGAAGCAGTTTGATGGAAAAATTAGACAGTGTGACAGGAGCTTTAGGAAAAATCCGATAGAATACTTTTTTGTTTGAAAAGGTTATCTGTAAAATGGATGCATGCTGAAGAAGTTCCTTCTCATTGAGAAGGATTGATTCCCTATTTAAACTGCGTGGCTGTAAGTTTGATAGGCAGCAACTGTTATTCTGGTCTTAACCCATGCTTGGAACAGGAAGTACAGTATGTAGGCATGCATTGCCTGCTGTAAACATTAGAAGTTGAGCTGCTGTTGCTCTGATATCACAGTCCGCTAACTACCTGGAGATTACAATGTTTGCACCTTTTGTCAGTTTCATATAGCAAAGTGTGTGTTTCTTGCCCCAGGAGTTGGCTGCCATGATTTTATTCTTTGAACAGGAAGAAGCCCAGGTATCATCAGGTCGCAAGAGAAACCTCTTCAACTTGAGAGAAATAAGAGAATGGAGTAAATAAAAAATTGTGAGGGGGAGAGGACAGAGAATAAGGAAGTCTGCAAATTCTTTTGTCGCATATGCCTTTAAGATTTTGTGTGTTACAAGTGTTTTACATCGGGCTCCTACTGTAGTCTGACTTTGACTTTCATATTGGGTTCTTCATCTAGGAGCAAGTCCACATGCATTTCTTATAGGGTCCCTTTACAAACCATCCATAGAAGTTTTACAGTACCTTAGATATGTTAAAAACTCTTTTACTGGCCTGATAAGTTGTAGGTTTCTCCACCACTTATATTTTGCTGATAAATATGTGGCTTTATATTCTGTGCTTTCTTTTCCTTTGCAGGCGAGCAATCATTGAATCATTTGAGCGCTGGAGAAGAAAATATTTAATTATCTAGTATAATGTGGAGTATGTGTACGTATGTATATATTTATAGATGATTGTGCCATGAAAATGGTTATTTTAGTTGGCGCATCTGCTTGTAAGTAATTATATAAGCATTTTGCAAGAACAGATGCTGAGCTGTTAGTACAGGATGCACTAACATGCTGACTTGAAGCAGGGTATTAACACTGTGTTGTTAGGGTTTTCAACGCCACACCAAGAAGAGAAGACTGTGAGAAACTGGTATTGAAAGAAGAATCTTGTTCCATGTTATTTCTTTTAATAAGATACTGATTTTTTTTTTGTGAACTGTGAAGTGTTATTTATCCAGTAGCTACTGATTCCAAAAAGAAATGATGTCTGCACAGAAAGCAAGTACTTAGATTGAATAATGCTGCTGATGTAAAAACCATTAGATCTCTGGAAGTTTTTGATTTATGTACAACAGTGGGATATGATTGAATTATGTCCACGTACTTTAAAAACCTAGTTATGCAGTTTCATTTGTTATTAAGCTGAATACCTTTGCCTGAATCTTTTTGCTAAACATTCAATTTCATACTATTTTTTTTTGTCAGAAAATAGTGTTTGTAAGCGCACAAAAAAAAAGAATTTTTTTTTATTACCAAAGGATGGTCAGAATTTTTTAGTATTTGTGCAAATTAAAACTTTATAAGTGTGGTGATTTAGTTGTAAGGTATACAGTAAGACTCACAAAACACATGGTTACTGTGTTGGACAATATACAGGCGGAAAAGAAAACGTAGAAAATTTCTGGAAGTCCTCATAATTAAAAATGACAATTATTGGAAAAAGAAATGTACATTGATGTGTGTTGTTATAGTTTCATGCACAGCTCCCGCCACTTTAGTTTGCGGGTGGTGGTTGTTGAAGGGAGAACAAAATTATGAAAATATGAGCGTCAGCACAATTAGTATACTGTAGCTATAAACACTGCTGCTGCCACCTACACTCGTGGCTTGCAAAGACAAGGCCACAAACAAGAGTTCCCGCTTTCTTTGTGAAGCCGTAGCAGCAGTGCTCTTACAAAAGTTTGGAAGATGTGATGACAGTTATGACGTGTTCTCTTGTGTGATTTAATTGTGCAATTTGTGCTACAATCTATGATTCATCCAGTCATTTTGTCACTTGTAAAAGTTTAATAAAAGAATTTAGTTGTGTGTTATTTATACTGTGAACCAGGCAGTACGGTACAGACAACCCTTCCATCAAGTCTCATAACAGATGTGAAAACAAACATCTTGGGAAAAACTTATTTATATGTTACAAACTCACACTAATAACGTACGAATAAATGTTGTAGTTACCGCATAATTGAAGGGAAATTCAAGAAATGTTGTTTTGTTTGGTATAGGCACTAAACTATGTTGTTGCACCTGGCGAAGGTTCTTCTAATGGAATATAACATCGCAGGGAGTAAGTTGATAACTTTGTCATGTTAACATTAGAGATTACAAGTTTGGTGGTAACGTTGAAGAACAAGTAATGTAAATAATAAACTGTGTTGTTGCACCTGGCAAAGGTTCTTCTAATGGAATATAACATCGCAGGGAGTAAATTGTCATGTTAACATTAGAGATTACAAGTTTGGTGGTAACGTTGAAGAACAAGTAATGTAAATAATAAACTGTGTTGTTGCACCTGGCGAAGGTTCTTCTAATGGAATATAACATCGCAGGGAGTAAGTTGATAACTTTGTCATGTTAACATTAGAGATTACAAGTTTGGTGGTAACGTTGAAGAACAAGTAATGTAAATAATTTTAATCCAGCAATCAAAACTATGAAACTGGATGTTGTTCCCATTCATTTTTAAATATACTATCTTGACATAACAAGGCCACCTAAACTAACCTAGGATAGTAATTACACTATAAAAATCAGACAGAATGCGCAAGTACTCACAGGGGCAATTGATAGACGCACACAAAAAAATTCAGAAGAACACATTTTCCACGCGGATGTCACGTGAGAAATGTGTTCTGACTTTTGTTTGTGTGTGCATGCACGTGTGTGTGCATGCATATGTACGTGTGCGTGTATATATATTCATTATATATAGACACACACACACACCACACCCTCCAAGTACTTGTGCTTTCAGTCTACTTTTTATAATGTAATCTGTAGTGTAGCTGCTTATTTCCACCTAGGATAGTAATGTTGAATAATTGTTATTACAGTCTAAAATACTAGTACCTAGTGAACTTTTAGCCACTTGCTGCGGCTGCATCAGCTGAAAGAAGTCTTGAGACTGCTGTTACCACCAGTCTGCCCCATTCATTCTCTACTCTCATTTGCTCTCGTACAATTGCCCCTGGTTTGTTGTTAACTGAACACCTTTGAGGGCCCTACTTGGTCTCTTCTTAGCTTTCTCTCTCTTTACCTTTCTGCCCAATGCAGAAAATGACATGGCCGTGATCCTCTAGACCAGCTTTTATGCATCAGTAAAACAACATTGAGAAATGTTAAAATGCTTTAGTTGCTATCAACCTTGAACATTAAGGTGTTAATATTTACTCCTTTTTGTACTTTGATGCCAAGATTTGCTAGAAAGTTACATATAATATTCATGCCACATACTATATACAGTAGAACCGCACTGTAACAACACATTCACTATAGTAACAAATATTTAATGCACCACAGTGTTGTATGGAGGTATTCCAGATTCAATATTTAAAAACTATACTTGTTAGGGACAGGGAACATACTAATATTTATTTTGAAATCCAATTTAGTTTTCTTTCATTACTCATTCAACATCTATGTATGCAATCAAAGATTCCTTCATTTAATAACTTTTGTCCCAGTTGGATAAATTCATGTATCACTGCAACCGTACAAAATGTAGAAAATTCTGTTAAGTATAACTCTGTGCCATGCCTAGCCTTGAAATTTAACGTGCAGTCATAAATTTCAATTACGAAGATTTTCCACAAAAAAAAAAAAAAACAAGATGGATGGGTTGCCTTCGCCGTAATGCCTGGTACACTGTATAAATAACACACTACTAAATTATTTTATTAAACTTGTACAAATGATATAATAACTGAATTAATCACAGATTGTAACACAAATTGCATCACATGAGAGAACACACATTAATTGTCATCACATGTTACAAACTTTTGTAAGAGCACTGCTGCTACAGCTTCACAAAGAAAGCGGGAACTCTTGTTTGTTGCCTTGTCTTTGCAAGCCACGAGTGTAGGTGGCAGCAGCAGTATAGATTAGTTTATAGCTTCAGAGTACTAATTGTGGTGATGCTTGAATTTTCCTAATGTTGTTCTCCCCTCAACAGCCGCCACCTGCCAACTGAAGTGGCGAGAGCTGTGCATGAAACTATAACAACACACATCAATGTACAATTTATTTTCAGCCTGCATATCGTCCAACATCACATATTCTCTTCAGTGAGAAAACTTGCAGGTAAATACAAGTAACCATAAGTACCTGTGATTATAGTTTTGCAAGTCTTTATTTAAAATTCCTCCATAATTAGTTTTTATTCATTATACATAGAGAATTCTGGATGGTGCACAAGAAGTTATAATTAATATAACTTATGAAGAAATTGTGAAAAACATTTCCTGGTATCTCAGAATAATTTAATGATTGCAAGTTTTTCTTATGTAACTATATTTATCACATATGCTTGTTCAGTTTAGACTGGGTCAAAACAAGGTATTTTCCAGGTATACCCTAGTCATAAATTAGGTTCACAATAAAAAAACACACCTGCTGTATCAAAAATGGTTTAAACATATATTGGCCATGGAACATGTGCAACTAGAATGCATTAATGTTTTGAAAGTGGTGTGATATTAACGGGATATAGTTGAGATAATTTATTGTATGTTTTATGTGCTGGAAAATTGTTATTAATTATTACCCTTAGAGCCGCAGAAGTCTGTGATACAATTAAATTACCTGTTGTGCTAAACTCGTTTTTAAACATTTTTAAGACACTAAACCTGTACTAATTTTTCGAATGTGTAGGAAACACATTGCATGTAGATATATTATTAAAGATTTTAAAATTGTAATAAAAATATGTTTTTCAGTATTTCTCATGTTTTAATTATTTGGCTGTGCCTTGTGTCCATTGCAGTGGTTTTGCCAATTGAGCTTTGTGAAATTTTTACTACTCAAATTCCATGTCCATGGTAGTGTGGGGTTTCGTAGCAGTGTAATAAGCTGGCGTCTTGAGGTCGACACGAGCCAGTCCTTGAGCGATGCTACACTGAGTACACGTGAACTGTCCAGTATGCGCACTAATGCTTTCTGCAACTCCGGGTGTGTCCAAGAAGTACTCCCTCGGGCAATGCGTACAGGACACCAGGTCTTGCCTTTGTCCCCTTGCACTGGAACCAGTTACTGCAGCTCTGATCCACGAGCCCATCATCAATGTGTCACCACAAGTTTATGATGTGATCCAGAAATGAATGTTTCATGTGTCGCCAGAGCATTCTGCAACATCACTTTCCACAGCTGGCATGCACATGCACAGCCAAGTCTCGCCACTTGACCCCTCCTCCCTCTACTTTGCGTGGCCGCTAGACAGCCTGTCGTCTTGCCGACCACAACAATGGCTCAGCCTTTTGCATCATTCACAACAGTACCTGCATTCATGCTGGCTCTCTTCCAGTTGTTACCAACTTTGGCCAACCTGTCCACAGAACTGGCAGACTGCAGCAGCATGGAGTAGATGAGGAAAATTGAAATTGTGTGGTATACTTGCTAAGTGGCAATGCCAGACAGTGGTGACTTGTGGTTGCAAATTACCAAATAACTTGGCAATAATTCAAATTGTCTTTTTAGTGTGGCTGTGCAAGCACATTTTCTTTGCTACACTCACGTAGCCGTGTGATTTTGGAACAGCAAAATCTATGTGAACCACTTTCTACATTCCCAGAAAATTAATTTGGTGCAAACCTACCATCCACTAATGTAAACAAATGATGTACTCGAGTGCGGAAGCTGAGTCAGACGCACACTTATGTGGGGGTTCTTGCATAGCTTAGTCCTGGCGAGGTCCTGGGGCGAGGTCCTTTATACAGGACAGGCCTGGTAGCTTTGCAGCAGGGCATAAAGTGTGGTTCTGAAAGCATGATCTTGTGTTGAGGGTTTACTGCCTTCAAGGGTATGCCTGGGCGACAGACGTGATTGTTGGACGGGCCGGCAGTGGGCAGGTTGGCAACAAGTGTGGGTGTAAAGGGTTGGCATGCTGGATGCCGTGTAACTGGTGCAAATTTGGCTGATATCAAGAAGGTGATGGCTTCTGTAGGCCATTCGTCTGGCTGATTTAGGTAGGAAGCAAGCCACAGGTGCACTTCGGAGCTGACTTGTACTGGCTCAGGAAATATATCTTTAGGCACCTCTGGTTCGACTGGGTCTTGCAGATGGTGTAGTGCCTGAGTTTGTTCCCTTAAACTGAGTGTAGCTATTGAGGCTACTAAAGCAGGATTAGCTTGTTGTTATGATTGTATGGAAGAGCCCTAACTTAGAATCTTTGTCTGAACCCTGCAGCACAACTTCAGAAACCAGGATGCCAGAAATCACAACAGCATATTGCAAAAGAAGGGCCGACAGCAATAATCCCCTCCACCAACCAGTAATCGAGGATAGATATGTCAAAATAACGCGCCAATATAGGCCAGCACAAGCCAGGACGCTGCGCCTTTCCACGTCCGCCCAACTTAAAGGGAAGGCCGCAGGATGGGTGTGTCCGGTCGCCGCTAATCGCTCTACAAGACAATACAGCTTCGGCATCAAGTTTAAGGTGGGGACTCCCATAGTATTTAATAATTAAACTGGCATGTGATAACATAATTGTAACTTAAATTAATATCAGTTCTAGTGGCTCCTCGGCATTTAATATTACTGTGTTTTGTATTGGCTCTACCTCATATAATTAAACCCCCTCACGAACAGTTATACTCTATCATCTCATTTATCAATCAGCTATGCCCCTAACCCCTATCGTGTGTGAATATGACCATAAGTCATATTCATAACATTTGGCGTAAGCGGCAGTCTTTCCTTCCCTCTCGCTGCCATTTCATCTACCATCCTCCCCCTTAATTTTCATTAATATCCCCACCTACCCACACTAAGTCACGGAATATTAATAATAAATGTTTCATACGTCCATTTCAACTTTGTTTCAGATTCCTGTTGCGATGGAATCAATATAATGTACTCATTTACTTTTATTTTATTGGTTTTAAATAATAATTGAGTTTTACAGCCTGATATTTGCAACTTACATGAAAACGATGAAATCTCATTACATCAAGTGGTACAGATTGCAGAATTTCAGTATGAAACGAAAGTATCTAATTGACACACACTGCTTTCATGTATAATACTACATACAACTACGACTCGTCTAACTCGAGTATTTCTTCTTCACCCGAGAGAGAGTCAAACCCGCCAACTTACTGCACGAGTGTCTTGGATCGCCACGACCCTGGACGGCGATTCCAAACACATGGAAAATAAGGTTGTGCGCAAGCCAGCGAGCAAGCCACCCGCTGCACTGAGAACCAATTATGCATGAAGCCAAGCTGCCAGGCAGAGGGTAGCTACCCCCACCCCGACCTCGCACGAGAGGGATGTCGTGAGGCGACGTCGCACCTCCCACCAAGGACCAGCGCTGCACCTGTCCTTCCAATTATAAAAGTCCTTGCATGACTGGGCTTGCGAGTCAGTTGTTTCCTTATCTAGTAGCTCGCATCTTAACTTAGTGTGCTGGGGCCATCTACTGCTCAACAGTCTTCAGCAGCCATCAGAGGCTCTTCTGAAGCCTGCAGTTGTTACCAGAGGCTTCATTGTCGACAACCATCGCCATCTACCAGAAAATCTTCTTCTTCTGCACTACCCCACACCTTCCACTGCTGCTCCTACTGGACCAGCAGCGACCTCTACTTGCTGGTAGAGGCAACTACACCCACTGCTATTAGAGTAGTGGTTCCCTTTTATTATATTTGTCTCTTCTAGACGCCCCTTGATATAGTCAGCTGCGACTGAGTTCAGAACAACTAGTGAGTTCATAATATAACACTCGCAAGTGTATTCAATGTAAACAAAAGTTTTGCCGTTCCAGTATGGCTGTACCTGCTTCACTTGTAACGCAATCACAGGTGACTTCAGCAGCATATTATATTCAATTTTAGTACTGTTAAAGTTTTATCATAACTTTTAAAAGCTCCTATACTCATCAGAACATTATTTTGTGGCAAATTTTCAAGGCAAATATGTAGGGAATTGGAAGCAAATCAACCAAAATGCTGTATACTACACTTCCATTTAAATGTAAATAATTTATAACTTTACATATTTAACTGAGAAATTTATAGTTCGTGAACTGAAACAAACACACACACGCTTTATGTGTATTATCAATAAGGTCAGAAAGGGTTGTATGTTAATTTATGTCGATTTTAATACTCATCGAAATACACGTGAAAGATCAGTTGATACAATGTTTTTGTCTACTAATGATCACGTGCCCTTAGGTGTGTGCGTGTGGTATGCTCTTTCTGCTACTTCTGCTCTTTTAATGCTACTTAAATTCTCTCTGGCATTCGTGATACCAGAAGCATTTTTTTGGTTTGATGTTCGGGTGGCAGGAACATTGCGCTTTTTGCTCTTGCCACCAAGGCAGAGCAGACTGTGTAGGGTGAGAGCAAGTGCATTCCATGGTCTACAAACAAGAAGATCTTCTTGAAGGCAGCGTGCTCAAGGCATAGCTTATATTTTACCACTACCATCTTTGTCAAGAACAATTTTAAGACGTGCGAAAATGTTGGTTAGACCCGAAATAGAAATAAATACACATTTTTTTTGTCACCAAGATGTAATTTATGTGTGATATTGTATGCAAATTGAAAAATTAAGTATTCCAAATTATACATAGGTATTGCAAATACATAAAAACATCTCAAAAATGAACAGTGATGTTAATTGAGTGAAAAATAACTTAATTTCTTTTCTCACTTAGGAAATCTTACGGACGAATCTGGACCTGTGTAAAAAATTAAATTGTTAAGAAAAATATTGTAATGTGATTTGTTTCCATGAGCAGATAGCATTCAAATGACAGCATCACAACTGATATGATCAAATGTAAGTACCGCCGCCGCCAAACCCTCATACGTCACCCAATGGTCTGTCTCTCGTGAGCCTAGACTCCCATAACTCACAGTGTGTTTGTAAAGACAAAATGCACCCCAGCACATACTCATATCACAGGGTAAGGTGGCGGGGCGTCGTGTAGTTGTGGTTTCTTGGGCACAGGACCCGTGTTAAGGCTGTTTAATTTGTTACATATTTTTAAGTAAAGTTACATGTAGTTGTATTCGGCAGGGGATTGAATCTCTCGGCTGGAGTGAGTGTTAGTGTTGTGATGTCTGTCTAATATGTTGGTCTGTTGTTTGCAAGTGTGCTAATTAAACTCACATGTTTTGTGTCTGTGAGTCCCTAGTCTCCCAGGGGCAGCCCACAGGGTACGTTTCATATTTTCAATGAGTAGTGTAGGGAAAAAAAAAGTTATTTTTTGTATATATTTTTAATTAATTAATCAATTAAATTGATATGCTTATATATGCATATATATCCATATCTGCACAAATGGCTCTTAGTCAATGATATTACAGTAGTTAAATATTTACATTTACTTGTGGCGCACATTTTATTCTGTTGTTGTGCTGAAGGCACTTTAATTATTTATCGGGAGGAGATGGGAATAAAGCTTACTTCAAATTCAAATTTGTATTATTTCATGCTTATCATTAATTTGTTGCCGTATTGATGTAATTCTGAATTGAAAAAAAAAATTTCCCAAATGTGAAAGAAAACGGGGTGGGGGTTGAAAATTGAAAATTTGTTTTTTCCTGTGTACTGAAGGTGCAAAGTCCTGTGGGGATTTAAATAAACATCATTAGTGAGTACGCTAGAGGAGTCCTTGGTACCAGAATCCAGTCGGATTGCAGTAAAAGCTTCATCTTCTTCCTGACCTGAAACAGACTATCAAGTTGATAAGTCGGTGCGTTATGAGTACATGTTTGCATAAATATTATGTATTTTTTTTTGTTTTCTTTTATTGTATTGATTTTTTGTGTTTTTATTTTTTTTTATATATTACCACTATTTTTATTAATAATATAAGTGGTTTTCCATAATTATTAATATTGAATACTACCTATTTTCCCTGTATGTACAGTGTTCGATACTAAGTAGTATATACAATGATGATAGTGATTATTTTGAAGTTTCCCCATATTATCACTAGACCCGTGCATGTGCCACCAGGCCTGACTCCCGAGTGGTGGGGCAGGTCTCCTTGCCCAACAATCCACGCAGTTGACCCCCTGAAACAGTGCACCTCTGTCTCCTTTGTGTTGTGTTTGTGTGTGTATGAAGTTAAGGTGTGGTGTGCCTCGGTGAGAATCGTGAAAATTATGCACAGCTTTGGTGTGGTGCGGTCGACATGCGCGCTCTACTGCTGCATGCTTCCAGCCCGTAGGGGAAGGGGGGGGGGGGGTAGTCGGTGGCTCGAACGTATGCGCCAGACTGTCAATTCCAGGCTGCGTGATAGTTCTAACAAGAACTAACAACCCTTGTGTACCTTTCATTTGCACGAGCACTTCTGAAAAAAAAAAAAAAAAAAAAAAAACAGTCGGCCGTGTGAACTTAGCTTGAGAACTGTATGTGCACTCTGCAGCTGTCGCCTCTGGGCTCACTGCTCTCTGACTGCCGAAATTTTTGGTAGCGCGGTCCTATTCATAACCTTGCGGAAGCCACGCGCTCTGATTGGCCGGACTCCGCCGGCCAACCAGTGGGTGGCTCCATTCCCACTTTGTTAGTGTTCAGAAGTTTTAGGTTTTTTGAATTTTCTTATACCTGCGGGATCATAGTTACCCAGGAATTTTATATTTGTATTATCATGTTCTTCCAGATTGTTACAGAGATTCTTATATTTGTCTACAATTATTTCTTTAATGTATTTCACGGAAAGCAGCTCATGGATAGCTTCATTAGTTGTGAATCTGTCCTGATTAGCTAATAACTCTCAAATATTTATTTTGAACTGTTTACAAATCCTTTAATCTGAAATCTGCGGCATATTCCCACACCTCACATCCATATAGCGTAGCTGGAAGTATTATTTGTTTATATGTTAAGAGTTTTTTCCTTTAATGGAAAGTTATCTGCCTTTAAAATGGGATATAGAAGTTTAAGTTTTCGTAATGCTGCACATCTTGCATTATTTATGTGTGGCTGCCAAATTAACTTGTGGTCTAATGTTATGCCTAGATATTTTGCCTTTTTAACAAACGGGATGTTTTGATTAAACAATAGTTGTTCTGTAGGCAGTTTCAGTAACATTTTAGTAATTATTATTGTTTCTGATTTTCCAGTGTTTATTTTGTTCTCCATTTGGTATATCATTTTCCGGAGTTTATTTTGTTCTCCATTTGGTATACCATTTTCCGGAGTTTATTTTGTTCCATTTGGTATACCATTTTCTGGAGTTTATTTTGTTCTCCATTTGGTATACCATTTTCCGGAGTTTATTTTGTTTCTCCATTTGGTATACCATTTTCCTGAGTTTATTTTGTTCTCCATTTGGTATACCATTTTCCGGAGTTTATTTTGTTCTCCATTTGGTATACCATTTTCCGGAGTTTATTTTGTTCTCCATTTGGTATACCATTTTTGTAGAATTGTTAATAGTTTCTGTAGGGTTAACAAGGAAAATTTTACATTGTAGTGTTGTTTTATTATTGTAATGTCATCCATCCGTGTACATTTTAATATTAGCATTTGTTTGTGCATCTGTTATAGGGATGTCGGCCGTGTAAATACTGTATAGGAAAGGGGAGAGTGCTGATCCCTGTGGAACTCCTGCTGTTGCAAATTTAGTATTCGAGTCTGCTCCATCTAATGTTACGTAAAAAGTCTATTATTTAAATAGTGTGCTTATAAATTTACTTATGTTGCGTGGAAATTATAGTCTATTAATTTATATATTAATCCTGGTAGCCAGACTTTATCAAAAGCTTTTTCTGCATCTAGAAAAGTTATTGTAGTGTATCTTGGTTCCTAATTATTAAATCCATCTGTTATGTCTTCAACTATTTTAATTAGTGGGTGGATTAAACTCTAAAACCATACTGATTATCTGGAATAATTTTATTTATATCTGCATGAAACTGAATATAATAGACTTCAAACACAAGTTATATCTGCCAGGAGCAGACATAAACTCAGATCACAATTTTGTAGTGGGAGAAAGAACTGATTAGATGCACTTAGCATGTGTGAAATAAGATGGGGAGGAACGGGGAGATAGAAAGTGGAGATTATAAGTTTTTCGACTCATGAGAAGATAAGAGTGGTGGAAATGGTGTGGGAATACTGATAGGGCAAAAACTGAAAAATAAGATAATGAAGGTGCAATATATTGATGGAAGACTGTTAATGATACGGCTGCAGGGTAGTTCGAGAGATGTGATATTTATACAGGTATATATGCCAACTAGCCAGCATAGAGATGAAGAGGTGGAAGAATACTATGTAAAGATTGGCTGTATCATTATTATAGGGGACTGGAATGCAGTGGTGGGTGAAGGGAAAAAAGAAGATGTAGTAGGAAAATTTGGATTATGGGTAAGAAATGTGAGGGGTGAAAGACTTTTGCAAAGAAAACTCGCTAGTGGTGGGCAGCACCCTATTTGAAAATCACAAAAGGAGATGTTATACAAGGGTCTCTAGTTTGAATAGAGAAAGTTACCAGCTGACTACATTCTGATACAGAAATGGTATAGGAACTGCCTGAAGAATGCCAAAGCTTACGCAGGAGCAGACATAAATTTTGATCACAATCTCGTAGTGGGAGAAATATAAGTAAAGTTGAAGAGAAGTGGAGAGAGGTAAAGTAAAGGAAAGGTTAAACTTAGGGACACTCAAGGAGGCAAGTAAGGCTTCGGAGCTGGAAGACGGGTTTATGGAAAAATGCCAAAGAGGCAGAGATGAAAAATGTATAAATGAAAAATGAAAAAAAATGAGGGAAGGACTCTTGGCAAAATGGCTGCTCGACTTATAATTCATATTTTCGAAATCGTAAAGTCAGAGTGCTTGACTTTGCCTTTGACAGTTTCATTGTGTCAAGATGATCTTTGGACTAGTAATAAAAATTCTCTCTGAATATGAAAAATATTGGTTGGAGGATGATCTTTCCTTATTCCGGACTAAAAACGACTATGAATAAGGCCAGATTCTATTCTTAGAATAGCAAGTTAAAAGAGGGTTGGATCCCAGCGTTGTTTTTTTTTTTTTAATTAGGTTTTTCACACAGATACACGTATCTCGGTAAATAAATGTGATGCAAATACGATTTTTTGTCAGAAAATATAAAAGAAAAAAGACAATTATCTGTACCCATATATATATATATATATATATATATATATATATATATATATATATATATATATATATATATATATATATATATATATTATATATATATATATATATATATATATATATATATATATATTTTTTTTTTTTTTTTTTTTTTTTTTTTTTTTTTTTTTTTTTTTTTTTTTTTTTTTTTTTTTTTTTTTGCCATATTAAAGGCCCTTACACAATTGAAAACTATAATGTTTGACTTTATGTTAGCTTTCCGACATGTTTTTTATGGAACTTGACCCAAGTGAACTGTAGAAATTAAAATCGAGCATTCTTGAATTTACGATTTCATAAAGTTGAAATTTAAATTCAAAATAAGTAGCCACTTTGCCAAGAATCTAACAGAGGTTATTTGGAAAGTGCATTAATTTATTGTTGTACGATTTTGATCTCGGTATATTAAAAAAAGTTCAATTTAAAATTAAATAAATAGCGAACAAAAATATTGTGAAGAGGAAATATTTGAAATGGTATATTTTAATTAAGTAAAGAAATAAGTTTCCTGTTTTGAAATAAACTTTTAATATAAATTTGAAGCCTATTATAAAAAAGATACATAAAATCCATTATCAGAATTATTTTCATAACAAGATACACATCTTTACAAAGCTCACAGAACCGATGTTCAATTGTCTGAACTCTGACTGTACAATTCTATTGTGTATTGATGATTTCGTCAGGGAAAAGGAAACATAAAATCAAATGCTAAAGTTTTCTTTCATATAAGAAGCTTGACGGTATTCTTGGAGGAAAAAAAAATCTTAAAAATAGTCATATATCACATTTTTAAACCTTGCCAAAGCAGTTTCCTTTAGCTGCTAGATAAAATAACAAAGATACGGGCTTTCATAACATGTAATAAAGCTCCTATGTTACAGATCTAATTTGCACAGTACAGCGATACAACAAAAACACTGCACACTATGTGCGTAGTAGCGATGAGGCGCTACAAATGTGGACTTTGTGCTCATGCTACCACGGACAAACACCAGCAGTCCTACGCCGAAGGCCGTGAAACACAATTCAACTGACGTACTGAATTGCCTTTCTTCACTGGTAACCAATTACTTTTTGTTAGAGAGTGTACTTCAGAAGCATCGGCCTGCGACATATTCAGTTCGCATGGTCAAGAGGAGGGTGAGAGTACATCGGGACGACATTTGGATCATCCCGTGTACAGCAGACGATGAGGACGTTCCCGAAGCCACTTAGCCCCATGATGGCGAGTGCCGTGCCCAGCAGAAAACGACAGCCAGTGAGACAGGTGGTGTCACGGCACTTCAAGAGGATGGACCCGCAGAGAATCGGTATGTGCAGGAGGTGGAAGGCGACTTACCTGGGGTTATCCTTGATGGCGATACTGTCGACGAGCTTCCTCAAGAAGGCAGTGAACAACAAAGTGCACCAACTCTAAAGGAAGGTGCAAGCACAGCAGAAGAGAGTGCAGAAATGTTATCCTGTGTGGTTACGCCCAGCAGGGAGCATTTGGAAACTCAATCCGATAGTACGGACGGCGAGATGCCTACGAGCATTCCCGTATGTATACCAGTGCAGGCATCCATGCAGGTAATAATGAGGGAGGAGGTTGTAACGGCGGACTCAGTGACTGATGTCCTTGCTCCGGAAGTAGCAAGGAAGGACGAGGCACATGAAGAGTAGAAAGGGTTGTTCAGCCGGACCGTGCCCAGAGGCAACAGGGGTATTGCATGAGAGCAGGAACAACAGAATGAGGAAAATGGTGACAGCAAGGGCAGCGGGTCAGATAACTCTCTTCATCTGCGCCGATCACACTGGCAGACACGTCCGCCATTGCAGTGCTTCCAGTGCAGGCCGATGCAGTTGCCTGGCAGGAGGGGGGCATCTATGGCTTAGCAAATGATGCAGTAAGAAGCAGTGCAGCGGGGAAGGAGGATGTGGTCACGCAGAGCACCACGAACATAAGCTGCTGTCAATAGCATTTGTCGGACTACAAATCGTCTCGGAGGGGGGTGGGGTTGATGTGTATCACGTTTCCCTTCCCCTAAGACCGTTTGTCCAGCCAATCGCTACACCATCTCTGCAGCAGGAACGCACACATTGCAAGTATGCAGAGTGTTTGTAGTGTGCGACGAGTGCAAGTGAAATAGGGCATGCCGGGGCAGCGTTAAAGCACCTGCCCAAAAAGAGAGTAGCAGGACTCCACAACGCGAAGTGATATGAAAATAAAAACCTTGCCATGCACTGAGTGAAAGGCTTATGACTAATGTCATAGTCATCATTTGTTATATCAATAAAGAGTTTAAATTGTTTTTACTTTTGTCCTACTAGTGGAGTGTTGTGTTCTCTGCAAATGTGTATTTTCATTTCCTTTGTACACTGTCATTTCACCAATGTATTGGTACATCGCCCAAGGTCAATGTGTGATGTAATGCATCAGGTAATATTAAGTTTTCAGCAGGTAGAGCAGGACTTTATGTGTCATGCAGGAACTAGTTCCCACCTTGGCATTCAAGCCAGCCCTTGCCCGCTCTCGCACCTAAGTGGGAGTGTAGTAAGCATCTGACGTCCACAGAGGGTGGTGCGTGTGTACGCGAGCTCCGTGTATTCCACACACCAGACGGAATGCATCGTTTGGAACTGATCACTTTGCTACAGTAGCTTAATTATTCCGCAACCGTTTCATTTCCTCGCCGCCCGGTACATCACCCTCACTTCCCCGTGGTTTTGCATCGCCCGGGGAAGTTTCAGTCTTCCGTAAGTTTTCTGCATTACGGAAGTCACTTTCACATTATAACCGTTATGACTGGTCTAAATCATCATAGCATGCATTAAGAGTCTCTCTGAGTGGAATGTTACGTAAGCCGAATAAATGTCCTGAGAACTCATCAGTGAATAAGTTATTTCGTTCGCAGCAAAGTGTTTAAGGGGCAGGGCCCTAACAATACCCACATTCAGAGGAAGTGTTTTTCAGCAGGACTCAATGTAAGCATGTATCGGAGTGATTGTGCCGTATCAGTATGGGCGTTTGGGTAGCCTCGATAATCCATATCACGAGATCTCATTGTAATTAGTAATTCACCGCCAAAATCACTGCAACAGTATGACATATAATAAGCCAATGGATAACCATTTTATGTGCGCCATCGAACCTAGTCCTTTCTCCACGTCTCAGCGCCTAACACACATTGGCCATGAAGATGTCACCATGAGAACCGTTATGCACAACGTACTAATAAGCATTTGAACACCAGTTGCGTCGTTGCAGTGATAGTGCTCATTGTTAATAAGAGTCATTTAATTTGTTTCTTATATTGTGTATAACATTGCTTGGATCGTAAGGTACGTGTTTAGAATGCAACAGGCAATGTCGGTCATTTTTCAGGGTTATGTATTGATTACATGTGTTTGACCAAAATGTAAACAAAAGGGTTTTGGAATATTAAGTGTCCCAAATAAGGTCACATTATATTATTTTTGGGCAGTGATAATGTGTATGTGATAATTTTTTTTTTTTAATAATAATTTATTTAAAATATATAATTTAACTCAAATGTTCCAAGTGTAACACGAACCTGCGCCACCGTGCTGTTCATGCAATAGAAACACAACTCTGACCATAAAATAAATGGCGTAGAATTTAAGATTATATTCAGTTATTGTATATTAGTTTTTAAGAGGGTTTTTATGTAAATTAAGAGTGACGTGTTAGGTGTGCACAGAGCGAACTTGAATCCACGTGAACACTAACATTGCGTTTTCCACTTGTAGCAGTGACGCAACTTGGGGAATATTACCCCGTAATTTTCCAGGTAAGAAATTACCAGCGCAAGAAGCTATTTAAATATAAAATTTATATATGATAAGTCCAGTGTAAGGCAGTACCATGCCAGTAGTATGTCAATATTGTGAGGTGAGGTCAACACATAAGACGTAGTGTAATTAGTAAACGTTGACCATGTGGTTACCTCACCAAACTTTCGTCACAAATTATAAAAAAACCTGTAGATTTACGAACTTTCAATATGGACACTGGAAGTCCGAAACAAAACTGAGCAGAATTATATAATAGGCTTAATATGGGACAATTTATTTCGCTTGTAAACAAGTGATAAATGGAAATGTTTTAGACGCCATAAGCACTTGATGTTATGGTAAAGTGGCCGCATAACGTAATAATGATAATTATAATAATAATAGTTTAAGTAAATAGAATTTGCTGAGCCTTGTGAAAATGTTTCTATACTGTATCACATAATTTGTAATCATCCTAAACTATCATACATTTTAATATTTGAAGGAAATTACAATTAAGAATTTTTTCGTAAGTTGTGCGGGATGAGCTGGCCAGTGGAAGGTAGCCCGGATGGCGCAGTAGAGTAGCTTCGTAGCCTTGGTGCTGTGTGGACGTACATTTGCGTCCTCCCCGGACCTTCATCATTTTTCTCAATCATGTAGCGTATCAATATGTAACTGAAATTTATTTCTGGAACCGTTTATAAATCCATATCCGGGAGCATGCCGCTACATGGACCAGTATGTATTGTACACGTCTGAGATTTTAATTTAACAGGTAACCATTTGTCAGCTTTGTGCCAATCTTTTAAGTGCTAGTGTACTCCGACTATTTAGGAGCAGATTCTTGTAAGTGCCTCATATACGGAAATGTTTGAATAAATCGTGATTGTTTTGTAATCAGCATCCGATTTTTTCATTATGATCGTGTTTCGACTACTGAACATGAAAGTACGTAATCAGTGAAAGCATGGGATAGCCAAAACAATCCTCTTCGATCTTTAGTATAAGCGTGTAGAGGTAACTTGAGAATCATCTACCAGCCTTGCCATCAAGGATATAGTTTTGCAGCACTTCAGAAAATCTGCAGTGACGATGGTGCATCTGGAGTTCTCGTTTAGGGCGAATGTCCCACTACCCAAAAAATAATATTTTGTTGTACACTGAGGAAATCACTGGCACCCACCTGGTAAGAAAACTTAACCTACGAATATCCCGGCACCCAACCAATTCCCGTATGTCACAAACCTGAGTACATCATGTGGCTTGCCCAAGCACGTGGGTTAAGATGAACCAGTTTGCGAATACCACTTTCCGAGTACGTCAAGTGGCTTGGCCAAGCACGTGGCTTTTAATGAACAATCAGACTTCATGATCATCAAGTGCCACATTTATGCATCCATGTATTTTCCTATGTTTTATATGATCCTGTTCCTATGTTTTTCAATTGTCTTTGTCCTCTTGAACACGAGCGACCACATGGTTACCAAATTAGAATCCAATTGAACCCTCGGGTTCACATATTTTTCTACTGGCAAAAACCTTACCTATGGGAAGTTATCGTGTGGAAGTTTAATTGGACGGAAATTCAACACAAGAATATATTCAAGAAACAACTACAACAGTTTGGTGCCCAACGTTCGCTATCGTCCGAGCATGCCAAAAGAACTGCCATCTTGGAACAGCACTTTCCTTGTGACAAAAGCCTACGCCACCATTTGGTGAACGTCTTCTTTGCTGAGGAAAGTGAGACACCTAACCTCCCACCCCCAAATTCTTTCCGCGACTAGCTGGCAGGAGCACCCCTACCGTGACATGCGTTTGGGTGACAGCGGTAGACCGAGAGGTCTCCTGGCCCAGATAAGAGGAACAACAAAGTGTTTCCTGGTACCATGCCACACATCCGGTACATCTAACCAACATGTGTTTTTTTTTTTCAACTCAAAAGCCACAATGTTTCAACATTGCAAAAAGCAGAAATGTGTGGGCATGAGCTCATTTGTTACGAATCACCTCATTTGCAATTGTTCATCAACACCTGTTTCATTGACTGCCTTACAGGCGCAACCAGGGATGCCTTCCTACTACTGAATAACTGAAGCAAGAACAGTCACCGGTCCACAAAATGGGCACAGCATATACCACATTATCATACCAACCACCCATCTAAGAAACCAATGCAGAGCGGACCCCATTATTATCATGAGTTACAACCAACAGCATTCTGGCAAACATCAAGTAACTTAATCCACGCTGCAGCAAATAGAATCAACAGTGCTTCATTCATTAAGGCAAAACGAACGAAACACCCTACTACCAATATCAGGTGTTGTGATAGCCATATTGTCGCCTCACAATGCCGAGAACGAGCTGCTTAGACCCAACCCACAAACTTCTCCACTACACCCATGGTGGTGTTTGTAAACAACAAGCCAATCCCAACAGTGCATCATAGTATTACACTGGACTTCAGGACAGCAACACCAAAATCACGTCCACCCCATCCATGTCGATACTGCCCTGTAAACAAGATTCCACTGGCTCAATGAGTACTGTAATCGACTGCGGAAATCAGTTCTCAGGACTGTCAGACACGCAACAACACAATGCGATCGGACAAGTGAGAAAACATCTACGCAACGAAATCCAGTGTTTCCAGACGATACTGAACGATCGGAAACAGTGTATGAACGACAGAACATTTGCGTCACGACACCACTGATGGCTTGCGAAACCAAAACATGGCACATAGTATTCACACCGAGTGTAAATAAACAGGCAGGACCGATGCGCCCCAGCTCGAAGAAGTGTACACAACAGACTCAACCACCGCCACACCAACTAAAGTGTAAACATTAATTACAAAACAACAGGAAGCGTAAACCATGCCTACAGATGAGTGTTTTAGTTCGCCACCTTACAACAGAACATTGCAAAGTGAGTTCACTGTGTCCCATATGTAAACAGTGTTTACATGTCACATGGCCAAAACGTACATGTCCGCGCATTAAATTCAAGCAAGAGGTTAGGCCAATAGGGCCAAACAACAGTGCATAAACATTGCGAGTTCTCATCCAAACATTACCTGACATTCTCGGCTAGACAAAACGCATTTCATCATCATTCACGGATATTGTTTTGGAGTGACTGTGGATGCATTTTCGCTACGTGTTTTTTGTTTACATTCGGCCCAATCATCGCCATAAACAATTCATTTTTTAATCATAGTGCGACAGGCAGGGGAATTCTACTCCCCATCCCTCCATCCCTATTGTTTTTATTACACCAAATGTAGCAACACTGCTTGAAGGGTTCGCCGCTCCACCCAAACAACAGTTCGTCCAGTATCATCATCGACTCAAAACAGTGAAGCAACATCAGTATCTGGAGGTGATGCGGAAGAGAGTGTGCACACCTCACCGAAGCACCAAAGGGTTTCAGATAGCACGGAAAATGTAAACAACACTACTTCTGTTGTGACCAATATCATGATACCAGACATCAACATATCTACAGGGACACCAGTAGGTGTCAGCAGTTTGGACAGCATTTTTCCGCGGTACAACAATCGGCCGCAAGAAAATTACGACATCGCAAGTAATGATCCAGGAGGGCCCCCTGAAGACAGCGAAGACTGCCAGGAACAGCTCCCACCCGAAAGCGTCATGATGCCAGTAAACATGTAAACTTCATGGTGTTTCATAATTTAACAGTGACAACGTATGGAATGAAAACACCAAGAAGTGGAGACATGACAGAAGAGAATGTGAGAGACGCCTTTACTCCAACCTGGTGACGCCCACACATCACCGCTAGTAGCAGCAGCATCGACAAGATAGGGTCGGAGTAGAATTCTAAACCCCCCCCCCTCCACGCAATAACAAACAACACACTCAAAGCGAGTGTGTGCAGCCCAGCATGCCATGTGCACAGCCTGCGGTCACTCGGCAGTGTCCACCACACCTGTCACAACGCCGCAGAAAAGTAAACAGCAGCACAAGTCAGCACATAAACAGCCATCGACGAGGAGGCACAGATTGCGTCCATGCAACATGCTACGACTGCCAGCAAGATGTTGCTCGACGTGAGAAAATGGAGCTTCGATCAGCGAACAGTCTCGAAAGGGTGGGGTCGTTTAACGTGCGCCATCGACCCTAGCTGTTCTCCATGTCTCAGCACCCAACACAAATCGGTCATAGAGATGTCACCATTAGAACCTCTATGCACAGCATACTGTTCCGCATGTGCACACCAGTTGCGTTGGTGCAGTGATAGTGCGCATTGTTAATAAGTGTAATTAAATTTGTTACTTATATTTTGCATTACCATGGTTGGATTGTAAGGTAAGTGTTCTGAGTGCAACCAGTGCAACGGGCAGAATGTCACATTTATTTCTAGTGTTATGTGTGTGTTAACATGTGTGTATCTAAAATGTAAACAAAAGGGAATTGGCATATAATGTGTCCCAAATCAAGGACATGTGATATTATTTTTGAGCAATATTATGAATGTGATCATTATTTTTATTGAGATAATAATTCATTAAAAATATATAATTTAACTCCTATGTTCCAATTGAGGCACACCCATGAGCCACTGTGCTTGTCATACAATAGAAATACAATAGGTGGCATTGTATTTTAGATTATATCCAGTGTTTTGTATATTAGTTTTTAAGAGGGTTATTATACAAATTAATAGTGACATGTTTTATGAGCGCAGAGCGCACCTGAATTCACATGAACGCAAACATTGCGTTTTCCACATACAGCAGTGGTGCAACATGGGGAAAATTACTCCGTAATTTTCCACATAGGAAATTACCAGTGCAAGCACATTTTATTTAAATATATAATTTATATATGATAAGTCCAAGGTTAGGCAGTACTATGCCAGGAGTATGTCAGTATTGTGAGGTTAGGTCAGCACAAATATATAACATAATAAGTAAACATTGACCATGTGGTTACCTTACCAAACTTTCTTCACACATCATAAAAAAAAACTAAAAATAAACGAATTATCGATATGAACACTGGAAATCCGATACAAACTGAGCAGAATTACATAATAGGCTTAATATGGGACAGTTTATTTTGCCTGTAAACAAGTGATATAAAGATGTGTTTTAGACGCAGTAAGTACCTTGGTGTTATGGTAAAGTGGCCACATATTGTAAGAATAATAATAATTTAAGTAAATAGAATTGGCTGAGCCTTTTGAAAATGTTTCCATAATATATCACATAATTTGCAATCGTCCTAAAATCGTCCTAAATTACCATATTTTAATATTTGAAGGAAATTACAACTAAGAGATTTTTCGTAAGTTGCGCGGGACGAGCTACCCCATGAGAAGGCAGCCCGCCTAGGGCCAATAGTGAAGTGTCACCACCTCGGTGCTGTGTAGACATATGTTCTTACGTCCACCCCGGACCTTTATCAAACTTAATTTATATCTGGAAACGTTTATAAATTGCTGCCCAGAGAGTGTGCCACAGCATGGCCCAGTACGTATTGAATGTGTCTGGGATTTAAATTTAACAAGTAACCATTTGTCGGCTTCACACCTATTTTGGAAGTGCTAGTGTACTCCGACTGTATAAGAACAGATTCTTGTAAGTGCCTCGTATGAGGAAATATTTTTAATAAGTCGTGAGTGTTTTGTAATCGGCGTCCGATTTATTTAACATGGTCGCATCTCGACCACTTGACTTGAAAAGTACATAATCAATGAAGGTGTGGGATAGCCAAAACAATCCTTATTGATCTTTGGTATAAGCATCTAGAGGGAGCTTGAATATCTTCGACTTGCCTAGGTATCATATATATATATATATATATATATATATATATATATATATATATATATATATATATATATATATATATATATACAGCACAGCAGAAAATCTACGATGGCGGTGTATCTGGGGGTCACGTTTAGGGCGAACGGCCCACGACTCTAATTATAATATTGTGCTCTACACTGAGGGGATCACTGGCACCTGCCCAGTAAGAAAATTTTACCTATGAATATCCCTCCACCTAACCAATTCCTGGATGTCACAACCGCGAGTACGCCAGTTTAGTAAACACCCAACAATAGTATCTCTTCAACCTTAAATTTGGAAAGGAAATCTTAAACAATTCTACTGGCGTTTTCGTCCGGGCACACGGCCTGCAATCCTGCGGTCATCGAAAGTCATCATGCTACATTATCAACTGGTATTAAGTAATGGTATCAGTGCTGTACGATACTCCACACATACGGTTTCGGCCACTACTCCCAAAATTTTCTTCTCGGGAACTGTGGTTAGAAGCATCATACAAGATGTATTTTACATGTAATAAACATGATCAGCTGATCTCTCTGCTTTTGTTAATGGAGCGTGAACGTCCTTTGTACTTGCAAGGATGTGAAAGCACCTCCAAACCGGCACTGGAAAAAGTGCAAAATTACCCCCAAGCCAGTCCATAATGGTTTATGTAATTCCATCACATTTTCACATCGCCCTCAAGCTGTTTTCCGAAGCAACCCGCCAACTTCCTCCTCTCAGACCTTGTTTCCCTGCAGGTGTGATATGCAGTCTGGCAGAAAAGCCACCAGGTGTTCATTTCATGCCCCCGGCAAATGTTGGCAGTGTCTGGAATCGTGTCTGGTCGCTTCTTGACAGCTTCCAGTTGTTGATGTTGTTTCTAGTTGCTTGTCATTTCTTTGTGGTCAGCTGTGGGCTGTGTTTTGTGTTCTGCCCATAGCTGCCTGGCTGAAATAATTTCACAGGTGGTATAGAGAAATAAGGGGTTCTTAATGTTGGCAACTCTGCTAGCATGTTTGGTGTGGACATGGACATAGGATAATATGCTGGAATGTGTGGTAGGTAAGGCATAGGCAGTATGATTGGGAGAGTGACTTTAAGTAGGGTTGGCAGCGGTTGTGTTGACTGAGCACTCAATGCTGGTGTGTTGACAGTTGCCATGTGTGCACTGTGGTCATGTGACATTTGTTTGTTTTCATTTTCTTTGGCTGTGCAGTCTTGACACTTGAATTGCGCTCCCTGTGCTGACAGGCTCTTGTTTGCTGTTTGGTACCGTTTTTGCACCGTTTCACTGCAAGTACAACACTAATGACTGACATCACCAATTTCCCCGTTGCACCCTGATCTTTGAAAGGCAGCGACATGTCGTTGCAGTTCTGTAAAGAAATTGTCGCAGTTGTAAGGTGAATTTTTGGCCTTACATTTACATTACATTGTTTACACATGAAGCTGTTTACACACGCTTACCATCGTGGTTTCGTTTGAGTCTAGGCACTCGCTATGATACTGTTCTTGATGTGTGCAGCTATGGAGGAGTGTCCCTTGGTCGTTACACAAAAGGTTATTACACCATCTGGGCTCATGATCGTTCGGAAAATTTTGTACTTGTTTCTGGGTCAAAACATTTGTAAATTCACTGGTGCTATGACTTTGATTTTCCCCATCACTGTGGTTTTCGCGGTTGTTAGGTGGGCTGGACTTATGATTGCATCGGCAGTAGGTTGTGCCTTGTTCTTTCTTCGCCATTAAATATTACGGCAGTGGGCACAAGCAATGTGGACACAAGAGCGCCGGGGCGTTGTCTCGTGTCCGGCCAGCCATGTTGACAAATATGACAAAATGTGTGGCACGGCTGAATAGCTCGCTGAAGCACAACATTGGAGGGGGGAGCCTTCCATTCTTCACTGCAGACCTCTCTGTGTGTGCCTCTAGGGGACAACGACCGGCCAGAGTAGAAGTGAGGGGATGGCAGTGTTGCTCACTCTTCCCGCTCTAGGCGATCGATGAGCCCCAGATGGAGTAGTATGGCCGTCCCAAGATGGCCACTTTCTGCTAGCGCTCTGCTCCATTTTCATAATGGCCGCTGCTGTGTTGTTTAGCACATTTTCCATGGCACAACAAGGTGCATTTTATAGGCATCTGGGCAGCATCTACTGTTGATCCTCTGCGATGTTTTCCTGGTGTTCCCTCCTTGAAAATAGGCAGAAAAATTGTGGGATAACTTTCTCAAGGAAACATTTTGTGGAAAATTCAATATTGGAATTTTTTACAGGTTTTTGGATTCGGATTCAGAATAGCAAGAGAATTACACCACAAAGTTGGGCATCATTTTTGATGGGGTTTGGTACTGTAAGGAGGAGATTTTATGTGCAGTGAGGTTTGAGTTTATTGGATTTTTGCAATATGGTGTGCCAGGTATCACCTTTGTAATGCCATTAAACTCTTGTAGAGCTAACTCTCTTAGACCTCAGGGTCATTCGGCCGACAATGAAGTGTAATTCTCCAATGCTGAAGCACTCCTCTGTATAGAATATGTTATGTTTGTAGTGCATGGTGTCCTATTCGGGCTGATCACATGCCCCAATCAATTAAAATAATAATGTAATAACATAAAACACTTGAAATATTGATAGTAAATCTTGATAAATTTGACCGTATTGGTAAGGGCCCATAATCTTAAGTGCCCATGGGCAAAAAAAAAACACATATTCTCATTTTATTTGGAACCTACTAGTTGTAATGAAATACACCCTTCTATGTGGTAACCTACACTTGCATGTCGGGCTTAACCTGCCGACTGAAAAAAGGCATGAAAAGCCGTAAAATGGTACATGAAAACTTGCACTTCCGCAGGCGATGCAAGCACTGAGGAAGGCGAGGGGTGGTTTCCCGGGTGGCTAAAAAATATGAGGTTCATATAGAGTAATTGCTTTTTTAAAACTTTTATTGTTGGTGAATACAAAGTTGCTGGCCACCCGGGCGCGCAACATGACGCGTGGGACACAACTATTATCGTAGAGCTGTGTAGAACGACCTACCTTCTGGTGTGGCATGCTGACATGTTGGTGGCAGATACGTCACGTGAGACTACATTCTGGCCTCATTATACACAAAACTTATGCTAGACAACTTACCCTTGCATTGTAATATGTCATAAAATATTTGAGATTCTGTTAAATCATAACAGAAACATAGCACTTGCTTGGAATGAAATGAGGATGAAACGCGTGAAATAAAAATGGCACTTTTAATGATGAACAGTTTAATGCGAAACAATCAATAAAAAGGCTCTTCCTGGGATGTCTCTGATGTCCCTCTTTAAGGTCTAGTCCCAATTTCGCAGTAAAGTTCTTGTTCGGATAAGCTATGCCCTATTTCTGCAGTTATGTATCACTGTGTATCATGTGGCAGCTGGACACACTGTCCTGCAATACACGTTATTGCTCTGAGGTACACTAGTCTTATGCACATCATATGTCGCACTGATGTGTTAGAGTGGTAGCACCTGGTGGTAGATTGCGGGTGTTTGCTGCGCTGAAAAACTCGGTGCAGTGGGTAAACGGTCTAAAGGTCGAGAATGTGGTTGGTGTAAAAAACATAATAAAAACACAATGCTCTCGTGATATTATAAGCATTCATCTTAGGGGCACACTCAAAAGAGAATGGCAATTAAAATTTATTTTAATCGTGATCTTGAAGTGATTGATAAGTCCAGTTTTTTTTATTTCTGACATTAAATGACTGTTGTCATAAATTAAATTAATGTATTTTGAGTTTCTTCAACATCCTCCCCACATGAGAGACATTGAGCGGCGGCTGAATACCAACTACCTGTGACGTTTTATATAGGCAAATATACTTTAATAATGCAGTTTAAATTATTATGCTGTAACATGTCATTTTAATTATTATTTTAACTGTGTGTATACTCCCTTTGTTAAATAAGTGTTTTGATTTGATTCACTATTTATGTATTCTCGGTTCACACGTGGTTCACTACTGGTCATGGGCACGAATTTATTGTGGTGTTCTCGTGAGTGCATTTAGCTTTACGTATACATGGTCTTGGTGTGTGAACGAGAGCATTGTTACAACAATATCTGTCTGATTGCTGTATCAGGAGTTGTAAGTTATGGTGCAAAACGGGCTTTTATTCTCACACAGCCATCGAGAGAATGGGTCACGCAAACTTTCGCATGGTTTTTTTTTGATCAGGTAAAGAATATGAAAATATTTTTGCTTGGGTTATTTGGATCTTTTCTAAAACCGTTATCTATTCGAAGAATACTGCTGTGTTGTTTGCAGTTGTGAAATGAAAATTAATATTATATCGTTGTTATTTTATTTATTAAAATCTAATCTTTATAATTATCGTGTTGTGGTGTAAAAGAATCATTCTTTAATAATTTTTTTTTCATTTAGTTAATCTTTGGTTTACCTTCGGCTGTATGGTGGCGGCATCTTAATTAATGTATTGCAATTCACATGTGATTGGATAGGTTTTGTGTAGCGTGTGTAGACGATTGTTGTAGTAAAGTACTTGTTTGCCAGCTGTGAATTTTGTACTTTCGAGATATACGCCTCTACGTAGGGGCTTAGGCTTTTTATTTCACAAAGGTGCTTGTTTATCGTACCAAGTAGCCTGGCTTCTGTTTTGTTGTGATTCTCTCCATATTACCTCTTAAACTGTGGAAGTTTTGTTGAGTGGGGACTGCAAAATTATTATTTTTGGGTGGGACCCTTACTTCGCTTGTGATAATTATACGTTTTAAAGTTGGCGTTGTATTGTATTTACAGAGGATTTCGTTCTTTGTACATGCATGGTTTGCCATGCTTCCAAGATGGATATGCGACGTAACATATTGTTTACAATAACTTGTTATTCCACGGAGATCGGTCGGTGGTAGTGTGTCGAGCCCAGTACAGGCCAGTAATGAGTGTATTGTCGCCGCGTGCAGGTTCGTCTCGCGGACGCTTGCCTAATTAGAGGGCCGGCAAACAAACTGCGTATTTAATCCTCGTGTTGGCGAGCTAGCCACAGCAGCAACATGGCGGCGCAAGTGTCTGCCGGCGACGACTGCCATGGAAGGGAGGCGGCCGGGGTGTCGTACGCGAACGCTGTGCTCAACTTGAAGAACATGGACAGTAACAAGGAGAACATAGACGCGGAGTGTCTGCCGGTTGCGGCTGCAGTGGCGCAGAAGGACCTGCACGGCTTCAAGGAAGTGTGCCGCAGTAAGGGGATGGGCGCCGCGAAGCTGGTCGCCCGGCACCAGCAGCACGGCGGCGCCGCGAGGAAGGACGATTTCCCGCAGATGGTCCCGTCGGGACGCGTCTCTCGGAGGGCGGGTGCCGCGGTCGCGAGCCCGCACAGGCACGTCCAGAACGGTAACTGCGCGAGCCACGAGGGGGCTGAGCCCGAGGACAGGGACTGCTCCGAGGAGCGCGAGGACGAGGCAGACAAAGTCGCGGAGAAGATTAAGTACGTGGAGGCGCCGATCCCGAAGGTGAACCCGTGGACGGCGCACAAGAATGCGGCAGAGGTGATCGCTGGCAAGGCGGTCCCCGTGAGGCAGCAGGCAGCTCACCCCCCGCCGAGCTCCGAGAAGAGGGTCCTACAACCCCAGCAGCAGGGCAAAGTTGGTGAGTCCATACATTTCCCTAATAGAGGCTATTCACGATTAAGTGAGCCGTTTTGAAAGCCCTGTCATTCACAATAATAGTCAATAAATATATTTTATTTTAGCCTCCGGCGTTAACTTGCGAGTGCGAAGGAATATATAGACTTTGTTCATTACTTACATGGCATAATTGATTCATAAAGGTGGTTAAGTGATTATAAACGGATGAAAGTAAAAAGTAACTAGGTCCTCAAATGTGCTCATATTACAGTGATACCAATATTATGGCACTGTGGCTTCAAACCGCAAATATAAGCGGTTGTACTTGTTATATATCAGCATAAATATAACTGTACCAAATAGTATAATTTGTCATTCATATTGAAGTGAATGAAATAAATAATGCCAATCTTAATCATTACATTTATTGTAATTGTGATACCAAGTTTGATTTTTCATTTTACTCACAATCTGTGCTGTATTACTGAGTTTGTTTAGTTTTAATGGTTAATTCTTAAGAATAGGGGCTTTTCTGAAGAAGAAAAAAATCTCAGAAAGTGGTCTAATTCCACTCTACAAATTTCACACAAATGAATTTACTAGGGGCATCAACATTTGATAAATAGAAACCCCAAAAATTATAATGGGGAGGATCATGAAGATCAGGGAAATTGTGGGGTAAAATGGGTGAAAACATGTAAATAATGTAATATTTATTAATGAAAAACATTAAATTGCAAACAAAACTGAACCAAACATTAATTAAATAGACAATATTGCCAATACACGCTACAAATACAGTAGTGGTGATGGCTATGAATATCAGGGAAATTGTGGGGTTAAAAAAATACAAAATAAGTACATTTTCATTATAAACTTTAACCCCTCAATTTCTGTAATCTTCATAGCTCTCCCCACTATCGTATTTGTAACTTGTATTGGTAATATTGTCAATTTAGATCATGTTCAGATCAATTTTCTTGCAATTAAACATGTTTTCATGAGAGAATATTACAGTAATATTACAAATAGTAGAAAAATAAGTTAAATTGCAAAACACACACACACACGCACATTATTTCTCAGTGTAAATAGGCTACACATTGACTCATTGTTTTGGGGATTTACTCCCCTGCTGGCATTGGGACTCTGGCTCGGTGCATAATATATGGCTATACTTGTACAGCATTTTTGCAATTTAACATATTTGTCAATAAACATTAAATTATGTAAGCCTACATATGTTTCACTCATTTTACCCCACAATTTATCTGATTAACCCTCCCCACTATCATTTTTATGGTTTCTATTGGTCTAATGTTAATACCCCTAGTAAATATGTGTCCTGTGTAATTAGTAGAGTGGAATTATACCACTTTCAGCAATTTTTTCCAAAAGAAAATCATTTGAGTTAATACTCGCCAAATTACTCTCCAATCATACATCGTATATGAATACTCACTCCACAACTTCGGTCCATTTGTCCACACTACACAGACACACTAATCACCGCACATATATTTTATAACATACCTTTTCCCTTGCTATAATAGCATAGCAACAATCGTAATTTCACACAATTATTAGATTTAACACTTCAGGCAACATGAATTGCAATAAAACATCCGTATAGTCACTCGTAAATCCAAAGCCTCAGACAGGACTGGTGCAAACCAACATCTGGCAATTTCCCACAATCCATCTGACGTCAACAGCCCAGTCATGCGCAGTGTATTGAAAATAAGTGTATACCGCCATGTTATTAAAATCAAAATGGCCATATGCATCACCTTCAAAGATTAACAGTCTATGAACGAGGCTCTGTATCATTTACGATACGTATATTTATTCCATTAGTAATACATTTTAGTCTCTCGTCAATATAGACCAGGTAATTCACCAGAATTACATAATGTTATGACACCGCACTATAATTATACTATGTAAATTACGTTTTATGCATTAAATATATATCATTGCAAACTGTATTTTTACATGTAAAACAATTCAGAGACCCTATATAAATATATTCTACTTAAATTATGCATATTTTATAGCATAAATACAGCAATCTTGATCACCGTCCTCCCTATTACATTTTTTTTTTTTTTTTTACAGAAAACTTCTTGAAGCCCCTAGTAATTATGATTACTAATTATCATATCTAACATATCCAGGTATTATTTTTCTGATTTTCGAAAAAGCCTGTATTCTTAACACATAATTACCAAAATTTGCAAGTGCCCAATTCCACGATGTTTACATTCTTCTTATGAAGTCACCAATATGGTGTTGATGACATAATTCAGTTTTTTTCTATTGCTCCATTCCTTTCTTATGGCGATCCAACGGGGCATCCATGGGAATGTGGGGGTTTTCGGCCTAGGACACTTCCAGCTTTCATAGACAATGATATTGTGAATTACAATAGAGCCCATCCTTTCTATGAAACTACCGGATACCGTATATGATATTGGGTAGTACACTTGGGCCCATCCGCCCAAGTGTACGGCGCAATAACACATTGTATCATAGTCAATATATTTGTCAAGTCTTAAGTGTTCAGATACTCTGTGTTAAAATATTGTGATGTGGCACAATGGAAGATGTGCACAAATCACATGTATGCATGACCTTCAACAGCGGACTTTTCAATCAGTCAACAAAGATGGCCACCCGAGAGTGTCTTGTGCAATGTAGTCTCGTTATTTGGGATTTATCCCTTGTCCTCCGGGATATATGTGTAAGTGTTTGTTTCTTGTCATTACATTTTTGGTCCTCAGGGCCAGATAAATAATTGCTACATATGAAGTAAAGCTACGCACGTGTTTGTTTTTCAATGACTGAAGACTTGTTTGGTTTTGCGGCAAAATGGTGATAGCTACGTAACGTATTCTCATAATTTTTTGTTTTGTGCTGTATTTTGGATTTTGTAATAGGCCTAGTTACCATTGACTACTATGCAAAATCGGCAAAAGGTGTGTACAGGTTATGTGGTATCTTGAAGGTTAAGTGGCGAGTTGTTAATAATGGGTTCTGTGGTGTCCCGTCTATTTTGCTCTTGGTTTGTTGGCCTAGTGTTGAAAGGTGATTTATCAGAATCATTTTCAAGGGGTTAGTTATGCAACTAAAGCTTCAAGAAAATATGGTTAAGCAGATTCAGGCACGCCTGCTGTCACTCACAATGGCTGGAGGTGCAACATCCTTCAGTCCACAGGAAGCTAAGGTATATCCAAAGCATTGAGGTAAGTATCAGTTAATATTGTGACAAATTTCTGACCTTGGAAAGCATTTCTTAGGATTATGATGAGGCTGCCTTGATAGAATGTCATGCAAATTTGTCGGCCTGGATACTCGCTCTACCGTATCATCGCTGTTGGCAAATAATGGTGAAATAGCCACTCTTGTGTCACATGTGAATGTCAGACTCCCCAGACTGATACCAACATTTTCAGGGCAGTGTGAGGAATGGCCTACGTTTCACCAACTGTTTCAGGCCACAATTCATGAGAATCACGCACTATCCGATGTTGAAAAATTTCAATATCTAGTCAGTTGTTTGAAACGTGAAGCATCTCAGTTTGTGGAAAACCTATGTACCCTTAACTGGCAAAAACTATTCTGTTGCATGTGAACGTTTGTCATTTCTTTATCATAATTCACGAAATCTTACTACATTCCATATAAAAAGAATTTTGGAGTTGCCTTCTGTTACTGCTACAAATTATAAGTCATTGCGCCACTTTGTAAATGTCCTTATGGAAATTTGCTGTGCCCTAGAAAACGTAGGTTATGCTGTCGCCCAAAATAATCTCATACTGTTGACTATTTTGTTAAAAAAGCCGGATTTGCCCATGCGAACAAAGTTTGAACACCATCGGTCATCATCTGACACATTCCCGAGGTTGGTAAGCATGTGGAGTTCTTAGTGTACAGTTTGTGGGAATATCAGCCAGAACCTCTTTTCGCACTGTCATTCTTCTGTCTACAGTCATAGTGAAAATTGCTGATAGTCAAGGAAGGTTTCAAAACTGCAGTGCAATTTTGGATTGTGCTGCCCAGGGAAACTTTGTCGGAAGCATTGGCACAGAAGCTGTGCTTGTCCAGGATTCGCAGTACAGACCAGGTGTCCGGACTGTCTCAAAGTCACGTTAAGATTAGGGAAATGGTGACTACTAAAATCAGGGTAACTGCAGAGAGAGCATCAGAGTTCAGTCAGTCCTTATTGATTGTGTCAAAGGTTACCAATCTGTTACCCCCTACCCAAGTGGATGCTAATATAAGGGAGAAATTAGACTCTCTTCCTTTAGCTGACCCTTTATTTGATACTCCTGGTGGTGAAGTCATTTTGTGCGCAGAGGTGTTTTCGCAAGTTCTGGTAGGAAGTAAATTGAGCCTTGTAGAGGTGATGCCTGTTGCCTTCGAAACCAGCCTTGGGTGGATTTTGATGGGGAAATGCCTTATGACCCGTGTAGAGGCCAGTGAACAACCAGCACAGCCAATCGCATTGCTGTGTACCAACATACTCGAAACTGTCCTCAAGACTTTTAGGAACTAGAGGAATCCCCCCCCCCTATTTTAAGCAGTTGTCTCCAGACGAAATTGTGTGCGAGCAACATTATAAGGAAACACACTATTGCCTCCCCTCAGGTAGATATGGCGTTTGTCTCCCATTCCGACCCAACATGGAACTTGGCCACTCTCAGGTGACTGCTCATAGACGCTTCATGTCATTTGAGCACAAGCTACTCACTCATCTTTATATTAAGTGTCTATGTTGATTTCATGACAGATTATGAAGCCTTAAAGCATATGGAACCCTTCATATGCTCTGTCCCAGAGCCCAGTTCTCAATATTACATCATTCCTCACCACAGAGTTATGAAGCCTTCTAGTTCCACGACTAAACTTAAAAGTTGTATTTGATGCCAGTGCCAAAACATCAAATGGAAATTCTCTTAATGATTGTTTGTATTCAGGTCCCAAACTGCAAGCTGACATTGTGGATCTTATCTTTAAGTTAAGAACCCAGCCATTTGTCTTTTGTGTGACATCAAACAAATGTACAGGCAAATTGACATGCATCCTGATGACAGAAACCATCAGTTTATTTTATGGCATCCAGACCCAGCAAAGGTTCTCAACGTGTATGAGTTAAGTACAGTCATCTATGGCATGACAAGTTCTCTGTTCTTAGCCATCCGAACTCTGCAACATCTTAGCATTGACGAGGGTCATGCATTTTCTCTGGCAGCAACTGTGCTGCATGCTCGGACATTTGTTGATATCATTACTGGTGCTCCATCACTCGATGAAGCTCTTGCTGTGCGGGATGAGCTCATCCAACTACTGCAGAAGGGATGCTTTGAATTGCGGAAATGGATTGCCAATTACCCCCAGCTTTTGGATGGTCTTCCAGTGGCAGACTGTGAAACGCTCACATTCACCAATGATTCAGCGCATGCACATAGCAATCTGGGACTCCAATGTAATGTCAAGGGAGATGCTTTCTCTTATCACATGGAAGGGAAGGTGGAGTTTTTCACCAAGCGAGCGGTGTTGTCATATGTTGCTAGGATTTATGGTCCCCTAGGATGGTTTGCTCCCATTGTGATGTGGGCAGATATCTTCCTACAGTCACTGTGGCTACATGGACTTGGTTAGGATGACCCTCTAACTCAATCACTTTTGCATCCTTGGCAGCACTTGATGCACGGAATGGTAAATCAGTGAATTATCTGTCAATTCCCTGTCCATATGCGCTCACTTAATTTTTAAACATTCAACTTCATGGTTCCTCAGATGCATCAGAAAAGGGTTACTCAGCTGTTGTTTATATCCATGTAATGTATTCAGGTCACGCCACTTCAGTCAGATTAGTTATTATGGTGAAGACTAAAGTGGCATCACTAAAATGTCTCCCTAACCCATTTTGAGCTTTGTGGATCTCACCTTGTGGCCAAACTCATACATCATTATAATGAACTTCACCTTCCAGACTATCCTGACATGTCGGTATATGCATGTTCAGATTCAATGGTAACACATGGATCAGGGGTTATCCTCACGTGTTAGACGTATGTAGCCAATCGAGTGTCAAAAATTTTAAGTTCAACTGACAATCCTGCTGACTGTGCATCACATGGGTTTATGCCTGACCAGTTGCCCCTTGACCACATCTGGTGGGCAGGTCCCCAATGGCTATTACAGCCCTGTTCCACATGGCCCAAATAACCTTGCACTGACACCCAGCTAGAAACCCTCCCAGATCTCAAATCTAGTAGCATGGCTGTCTTGGTTGTTACTCAAGATAAACCTGGGGTGAAGATGTTTTAGCGATTTTCAACGTGGATGCAGTGTGTGCAGGTACTTGCATGGGTAATGAGGTTTATTCGCGATACTAAGAGGGAACATCAGCTTAAGGAATTTCTCTCTGTTGGTGAATTGAACTTGGCCACAAAAAGAATCTTCTACATGGTTCAACAGACAGCTTTTTTCCACACAATCAAATTATTAAAATGCAACAAACCACATTCGCCTCATATACAGCATCTTGCTCCATTCCTTGATCCAGGCGAATTTGCTTAGGGTGGGTGGGCGCCTTGAGAACTCAATCTTCCTGTTTGTGTTAAGCATCCTATTATCCTGCCGAAAGACCATCATGTTGTTCAACTATTAGTGAATCATTACCATATAATGTATCTGCATGCTGGTCCACAATTGCTGCAAGCTATGTTGGCAAGCAGATTTTGGATTTTGTGCAGTCGCATGGTGATTAGCTCATGCATATCGAAATGAAATGTGTACGATGCTTCCGCTGTTTTCCAATAACCACACCCCAGCTGAGGGTAATCTTCCAGAACCTGGTGTTAACCCCGAATCTGTTTTTCTCCATTGTGGAGTGGATTTTACTGTGTTCTTTTTCATTAAGGTCAGCAATCTTTAAAACTCCAACTCGGAAGTCATATATCTTTCTCTTCGCCTGCTTGTCAACCAAAGCTGTTCACCTAGAAGTCGTTTCTGATTTATCTTCTGATACTCTCATTGCTGCTTTATCTCGATTCATGTCTCGCAGATGTCTTTGTGCTCATATCTATATAGACTGTGGAACCAACTTTGCCAGGGCAGCTGGCTATCACAAACATTCCTGTGGCTAACGGGATCACTTTTCGTTTCAACCAGCTAGCTGCTTCTCATCAAGGTGGCCTTTGGGAAGCTGCTATCAATAGTGCCAAGATCATTCTAAAGAGAGTAATCGGACTGCAAATATTAACTTTCGAAGAGTTCCTAACAGTTACAGCTCGAATTGAAGAAGTCCTGAACTCTTGACCCCTCACTCCAATGTTATCAGACCCATCTGACCTCAGTGTATTGAGTCCTGGCCATTTCTTAGTCGGTAGACCGCTTCTAACCTATCCGGAAGACAGTCCAACTCACGAGAAGCTGGATGGTCTCACTTGATGGAAGCTCAATCAAGCTGTTAGCCAGCATTTCTGGACCCGACGGCAGAAGGAATATCTCATTACACTCCAGCACTGTACAAAATGGGCTGTCTCCCAAAAAAATTTGGCTGTTGGCGACCTGGTTCTGGTGCAACAAGACAACCTGCCACCCTTGCTGGCGTTTGGTAAGAGTAGTGAAAGTATATCGTGCTGAAGACGGCGTAACATGTAATACCACACTCATTTTCATTATCTGACTTGGAACACAGCGTTTGCACAACGGTACGTATATAATTTTAATTGGAAAACACCATGATGCACCACATATTTAAATTTTAGCTTCGTATTAAACATTTTTCTTCTGAATAACAACATATATAAACTCTTATTATCACACACTTATTTCAACAAACACTTCAAACAGTGTTTATTCCAATATAACAGGTAATCAATCACTCCTACACATGACACATCCGCGCGGTAAAATTACTGCCGTTAAACTAAACCTGGAACGCTGGGATGTTTTCAATCGTGCAACTTACGAAAACTAAATTCCTCAGTTCTTGAATTTTAATGCTTTATTCGTTGTATCTATTGCCGACCTATTCAACTATACGGGTGACGTCCTGACGTCATTAAGTACGCCACACTTATAAACAAATCTCGGAATCGGAAAGTATACTTAACCCTGTTATTTTTAATTGTGACGAAAATTATTAACCGTTTGCAAAATGTAGCTTTTCCTTTAGGTACCAAGTTAAGTTATTATCAGTATATAATATTTTATGTAACTAAAATTGTGTTGAAGGCAGATTGGAAGTCACGCCTAAATGTAAGGCTTCATTACAGGCGCCGTGGCTTACAACTTTAGTACCAGTTCTCACAACATCTTGTTGTCATTAAATACAGATTACATATTTAGGTCTATCCTTTTAAAATAATGTCTGCATAGTATAGGGAGTGCTTTAAATGTTTAGGACGATTTTAAGTTGCAATTAGGCGTCATCGCTAATATTATTCGTCTTTGTCGAATTTTAAATCTATTTCGAAAAATGTCCACCTCACTAATGGATAATCAAGATGGAGGTGTCCTTTTCTGTTTCTACATCAACTCGTTACAAGTAGTAGACACGGGAGCTCCCTACGCTCTGAAACTGCGATGTAATTGGCCAGGTACGAAAGCCGGTGTTGAACATGCCACAAAAAATTGGACGTGCCCTGTTAGCAAACTTGTTATGAAATCTGTCCGTAGAAGGCTGCAAACGCCATGACGAGTCCCATGCTAGCCGGTATAGCGGCCGCTATGGTGGACCTTGCACAAGCTTTCGCGGAATCTGGTATCGTGTAGTATGGCCTTTAGTGGCGATGTCGCACGTGCTTATTCGTGGCAGTGCCGCCCTTATTGTTCCCTCGCTTCCCTGCCTCAAACGCGGGAAAAGCTGCGGGTTTTAGAACAAAAGTGTATAAATTACTGCTATTCAGACTCGCCTGTGTTCCAAAAAACGTTATGGAATATCATAACTTTCCTCATAGACACCTTGCATGCGTTTTATTTGATCAATTCGTAACGCGGAATTACAAGTGAAATTATACAGTTTTTGCCTTAACATGTTTATGTAAACCGTGCATTGTACTTATAACGAGAGGGCATTTAGGTCACATGGCGAAGATCGACCTTATCACCACCTATCGTTTAACACGATACGACGCGTGTTTTTCGGAAATTTACTAACGAGGAAAGTGTTCCCATCTACTTAAACGCTGCCAGCATTGTAGGGCAGAACTGCTGTATGTCGAGCGCGAATTGAGAAATTGTAGAACACGTACTGGATTTGTGACAGGGGAGAGGGTACTTGTGTGTGCTGTGACATCATGTTTTTCCTAGGACACGTACTGGATTTGTAACAGGGGAGAGGGTACTTGTGTGTGCTGTGACATCATGTTTTTCCTAGGACACGTACTGGATTTGTAACAGGGGAGAGGGTACTTGTGTGTGCTTTGACATCATGTTTTTCCTAGGACACGTACTGGATTTGTAACAGGGGAGAGGGTACTTGTGTGTGCTGTGACATCATGTTTTTCCTAGGACACGTACTGGATTTGTAACAGGGGAGAGGGTACTTGTGTGTGCTGTGACATAATGTTTTTCCTAGGACACGTACTGGATTTGTAACAGGGGAGAGGGTACTTGTGTGTGCTATGACATCATGTTTTTCCTAGGACACGTACTGGATTTGTAACAGGGGAGAGGGTACTTGTGTGCTCTGTGACATCATGTTTTTCCTAGGACACGTACTGGATTTGTAACAGGGGAGAGGGTACTTGTGTGCTCTGGGGTACTTGTGTGCTCTGTGACATCATGTTTTTCCTAGGACACGTACTGGATTTGTAACAGGGGAGAGGGTACTTGTGTGTGCTGTGACATCATGTTTTTCCTAGAACACGTACTGGATTTGTAACAGGGGAGAGGGTACTTGTGTGTGCTGTGACATCATGTTTTTCCTAGAACACGTACTGGATTTGTAACAGGGGAGAGGGTACTTGTGTGTGCTGTGACATCATGTTTTTCCTAGGACACGTACTGGATTTGTAACAGGGGAGAGGGTACTTGTGTGTGCTGTGACATGTTTTTCCTAGGACACGTACTGGATTTGTAACAGGGGAGAGGGTACTTGTGTGTGCTTTGACATCATGTTTTTCCTAGGACACGTACTGGATTTGTAACAGGGGAGAGGGTACTTGTGTGTGCTGTGACATCATGTTTTTCCTAGGACACGTACTGGATTTGTAACAGGGGAGAGGGTACTTGTGTGTGCTGTGACATCATGTTTTTCCTAGGACACGTACTGGATTTGTAACAGGGGAGAGGGTACTTGTGTGTGCTGTGACATCATGTTTTTCCTAGGACACGTACTGGATTTGTAACAGGGGAGAGGGTACTTGTGTGTGCTTTGACATCATGTTTTTCCTAGGACACGTACTGGATTTGCAACAGGGGAGAGGGTACTTGTGTGTGCTGTGACATCATGTTTTTCCTAGGACACGTACTGGATTTGTAACAGGGGAGAGGGTACTTGTGTGTGCTATGACATCATGTTTTTCCAAGGACACGTACTGGATTTGTAACAGGGGAGAGGGTACTTGTGTGTGCTGTGACATCATGTTTTTCCTAGGACACGTACTGGATTTGTAACAGGGGAGAGGGTACTTGTGTGTGCTGTGACATCATGTTTTTCCTAGGACACGTACTGGATTTGTAACAGGGGAGAGGGTACTGTGTGTGCTGTGACATCATGTTTTTCCTAGGACACGTACGGGATTTGTAACAGGGGAGAGGGTACTTGTGTGTGCTGTGACATCATGTTTTTCCTAGGACACGTACTGGATTTGTAACAGGGGAGAGGGTACTTGTGTGTGCTGTGACATCATGTTTTTCCTAGGACACGTACTGGATTTGTAACAGGGGAGAGGGTACTTGTGTGTGCTTTGACATCATGTTTTTCCTAGGACACGTACTGGATTTGCAACAGGGGAGAGGGTACTTGTGTGTGCTGTGACATCATGTTTTTCCTAGGACACGTACTGGATTTGTAACAGGGGAGAGGGTACTTGTGTGTGCTGTGACATGTTTTTCCTAGGACACGTACTGGATTTGTAACAGGGGAGAGGGTACTTGTGTGTGCTGTGACATCATGTTTTTCCTAGGACACGTACTGGATTTGTAACAGGGGAGAGGGTACTTGTGTGTGCTGTGACATCATGTTTTTCCTAGGACACGTACTGGATTTGTAACAGGGGAGAGGGTACTCGTGTGTGCTGTGACATCATGTTTTTCCTAGGACACGTACGGGATTTGTAACAGGGGAGAGGGTACTTGTGTGTGCTGTGACATCATGTTTTTCCTAGGACACGTACTGGATTTGCAACAGGGGAGAGGGTACTTGTGTGTGCTGTGACATCATGTTTTTCCTTGTCACCCCTTCCACTCCAAAAGTCGTCACTTTGCAAGAGAAAATGTTTTAATTATGGTTGCCACTCGTCTGGAAAACAGGGAATTTGAAAATTGTCGGGGAAATCGGAGAAATGTGAGGGAATTTCGAACGAGCTAGCTAAATGTCGGGGAATGATGTGGTTGGTATGCGTGCTATTTTTGGCAGTATCATCAATCGTGCACCGCTACAAGAACCACCTTCGCCAGAATGGCGTTGGTATAAATTGGGCGAGTGTGTTGCAAGTGCTGGGAATCGCAACACACGAACCACGCTAGAACAGTCTTTTATTAAATGTTCACGTGTAAATAGCAGTGGCCAATCACTGCCACTGGGACAATCCAGCACAATGTTCCCCAATATTTTTGTGGACAAAATGCTTCGTTATTTTTCTTTGAAATCATGCGGGGAGCAATTGCCTAACATCATAGAAGTATTTTAGCGTAAAAGTGCGTTATATTGCAAAAGTGTCAATACTTGGACAGAAAAAAAAGTGTTAACAAAAGGTTCGGGGGAAAATATTATTTTTGCTATGGAATCAGGGAAAATTCGGGAAATTTTCCAATGAAAAAAAGTGGCAACCCTTCTAATATCTTATTAAAATGTAAACTGGTAAGATCGGCCTAAGTTTACCCATGAAAAGCACGACAGGATATCGTAGAGTGATTTTTATTGTAGGCCCCTAGATGATGATTATTATTTTCCGTCATATTCTCAAATGACGCGCTCCTCATTCTACACTTCATTAAGCCTTACAGAATTCTAAGGAAAGGGCACGTGTGTGTGTCTGTCTCCCCTGTGCTTACTATTTAAATTCGCTCCCGCTGTTCATTGAAATGATACTTAGTTTTGAAAATTATGCTGTCGTGAAAAATAATTTTAAAACTTTTCATCAAAATGGCTTTCTTAGAGTGGTTTCAAAAACCCCCGGACTTGGGGCTGAAGCTCGAAGTAACTGCAGATAATACGTAAGTTGTAAGCTGAGGGTTGCCAACTGCCCGTGCGCCAGGGGGGGGGGGGGGGTTCCCATATCGCGGGACTGAGAGAATGTGTGGACCTAGCACGGGACATCGTATAACTCAGTTTTCTTTGAGAATAAGCTGACTATTAATAAACTGAGGGCCAGTAAATTGCCACGTACGCGATGCTCTAACCCAGTGGCCAGAGATAGATAGGTTACAATTGACACCGACAGGTGACATTCAAGTAGCGCTAGATAGGTTACAATTGACACCGACAGGTGGCTTTCAAGTAGCGCTAGATAGGTTACAATTGACACCGACAGGTGGCTTTCAAGTAGCGCTAGATAGGTTACAATTGACACCGACAGGTGGCTTTCAAGTAGCGCTAGATAGGTTACAATTGACACCGACAGGTGGCTTTCAAGTAGCGCTTGCCGAGATAAGTATAGCTTCCGTTACCCCGGCGCGTGTTTAAGCCGATTGTATCAGAAATTTAGAAAATAATCATTGAAATTAAAATTAATTTTGTTTGTTCATGTTGTCAATAGAAAATGTGATTTTACATATTGTGTTGTGTGGTACTTTTTATCTATGTTTTTGAAATTATTGAAATTATGTATGTCTTTCATGTTGTTCATGTGATATTTATTGTATGTATTTGTTATTGTGAACATGTTTCATTACATTTATCTTGACTTGTTGCATAGCCCTGTAGCATGGTTACAACGTGGGTTCAATGGAATGAAAAAGTAAATTAATTAACTTTTGTATAACTGAATTCTGCATATTAAATGTAGTAGTATAGCCGTTCTACTAAATCGCTTTTTTGGGGCGAGATGTATGTTCAGTTATCGGAAACGTCCTACATGGCAAACCTATAGAAAGTTGGTAACCCTAGTTGAAACACAAGATGGACATATGGACGCAATATACTGAAAACTTTCACGTTCGAAAAATCACAATTTTATGACATTGACTTTAATTTGCGATGGTCAATACGAAGATTAATGTAATAACTCTTTCCGTATCGGTGTCTTGCCATTGCTGTAGGGTCGATTGCGGCACATTATGAGCGGGGAAGAGTGGCTGTGTGTCTAGTTTGAGCGTTATCTGCCATCTCTGACCACTAAAAAAGGGTCTGTTGGTAGGTATGATTGACAACATAATTCTACCCTTCTGTTAGTATATTTTAAGTGTAACGATGTACTATATTTTGAATACTTTCGTGAAGTTTGGTTGTACTTCTTTAACTGGTATAATGACTTAATTATACTGCATACTACAGTGGATGGAATATCACAAATTTATTGTATAATTCTACTGCGGTTGGCAACACTGTTAACACTGTCTCCTTAAGGCGGTATTACACGATACCATATTCCGTAAAAGCCTGTACAAGGTCCGCAATAGCGGCCGGTATACAGACTAGTGTGGCACCCGTCATGGAATTTCCCGCCCAGTACAGACATATTTCGTACTCTTACCGGCACTCGCACCTGGCCAATCACATTGCAGTTTCAGAGCGTAGGGCGCTCCCCGTGGCTACTACTTGAAACGAGTTGATGAAGAAACCGAAAAGGACGCCTCCATCTTGATTATACATCCGTGAGGTTGAAACTCTTTCAAATAGATTTAGGATACGACAACGACGAATAATATTGGCGATGACAAATTTTAATTACAGTTTAAACCATTCTAAATACTTAAAACATGACCTATTCTATGGAAATATTAATTCTAAGTATCTATAGTATATAAACCCAAAGTTTTGTGTGTGAAGTGGTTGTACAGCGGTAAAGTCGAGGCGTCTGTTACTACAATGTATATTTTGGGCGTGAATTCAAAACTCCGCCGGACCCAAATTTTTTTTATCATTAAATTTGACATGCTAATAACATCCCAGTACGTAAAGAAAAAACTATATTTTGCAACCGGTCAGTAATTTTCGCTATTGGTTTTCCTTAAATTCGATTTATGAGCACCTATAGCGTAATTATACAGAATGATTCTCAATTAGACCGACTAACTTCGGGAGGTCATTCTTCATAAAAAAAAGTAAACCGATTATTAAGGGAGGTATGAGCCCTTGGAAGGAAAAAAAAAACGAGATTTTAAGCCTTATTTGTGCAAAATATCGGCTCTTACGTTGAAGGTCCCGATAACATTCAATAATGTTCCGACAGTTGTCATTGTATTTTACTTCGTTACTGATATTTTGCACAAATATTTTGCACATTCCTCCCTTAATATTCGAGTTAGATATAAAGTGTCTCACGTGTTTTACTTTTAGTTTTTTCTGACCAATCACCTCCCGAAGTCTGTGGGTCTAATTGCGAATCATAATGTATATCGGAATTCGGCCATAAACCGTCAAAATTTCAGCACCGAGGCAGCTGCCTCAATGGGCATTCATTTCATATGACACTTTTATAACAAAAATGGGTTAAGTTATGGTGCTACCTGAATATAATTGGTTTATAATAGAACAACTCGGAATACAATTGATAAATGATAGCGACATGGATTGCTGCTGAATTATTGGTTAAGCGACCTCTGATACGTAATGTTATACCTACGCATTTCGAATGCAGAATTTTTGCCTGAGACGATTTTTAAGAAATAATACCAAATACAAATATGTGAAATAAATTGCAGTTAATACTTCGAGAAATTCCCATTTTGCCAGAAACTTTTGTTATTTTACTTGAAGTGTTCCCTTGTGATGTGATGCATGTTTCGCTTTGCTCCAGTGTAATTTTATAGCGTAGTTTTATCTAATAATTTCACAAGAGACCGAACAAGTGTGTGTGTAAAAAAACCGACTGCTACGGAAAATGTAATCACGTCTTAGGAGGCTGTCGACCTGGCACTCGCTTTAACTGCGTTGCAGGGAGTTGGAAAGTCTTGTTTTATTTTTTATTGGAAACCAGTAACTATGCGCCCAAAATGCTTATCTACGGAAAGAACACACTCCTGATTAGTAGTGTGGTACTTTCAAGTCATCACGCACACTGGAAACATCGTTTCAATGTCCTCCAACATGGCTGGAAATGGCTTTGACGGGTTGTTGCTTCTCAAAATATATGAAACAGATTCATGCGAAACTACGAGAGAGAAGTGCTTTTGTTAACGTCGTTTCTGGAACTGTGATGTGAAGACGCACAACATGCTTTGATACCAAATTATTAACGCCGAGATTTTGCGAACCCGACACATCAGATCTCTGGATATTTCAAATATATACATCACCACTTTCTGATACTCGCCCTCCACTGGATTGAAATCATCGGGTCGGTCAGTTGTCAGTGGGCGGCACCCCAAGCATCGCGGTCGTGTACACGAAGCTTTACCCCCGTGCGTAATTCATCAGCATCCATGTGTGCGACATGTCCGCGAGCCTTTTATATTGAGTGACTATACGTAACTCCTAGGTTGTTCTTAAAATTTGGTCATTGAAGTGACACCATTGGGTGAAGTTTTGTGTTCTGTATTTTCCAGTCCGTAACCGGAAATACAATCATGCTTCGCGTCACGCGAATTATAATGCACCTTTATGGTGGCAGAATTTCTAGAGATCAATAAGTTGTGCAGTGGTTGCATCTGCATTTTGTCAGTGTTGTGCAGATGGGTTTGTTGCAGTCCTGATGCAGAGGTAACATGTTTACAGCTGTATGACAGGAAGAGCTGTCACAAACATTTTTTTGTCATGTAATATTGGCGTGAAGTAAATGCACGTCGCTGTTTTTTTTTTGTGTGGGCCTACGACTATTGCAGCAGCAAGAAAACACGAGGTGAATTGACGTACGAAAGTACACGTAGTATAAAAATAAGCCCTTGTTAAGCTTGGAGGCGGCTCCGATTCTGCACATGCCAACTTCGGTATTGCATTTCCGGCTGTTCGATATTTTGATATATCGATAATTATCGATATAATAAATAACTAATCGATAGGTATATAACGTTGAAAAATGTCGGTAGATCGATTTTTCGATATTAGTGAGGTTTTTGGTGTTATCTATAATTTTTGGCACTATTGATAATTTCGATATTATCTATAGTTATATTACCGTTAATATCTCTACTATTGATATATCGAAAATACCGAGTAACTGGAAAATATAGATATAAAATTTTTATCATACCGAGCAGCCTTAATTGCAGTTCCTTTTGCTAATCATTGGGCATTGCTCGTTACTTAAGTTACCGGTTCATAATTTTTAATACTCACAATGTAATGTCTTGATATTTAATATATTCAACAACGTAGAAACGTGTGATTATCGACTGCTGGAAATTAAACTGACGATACGGAAATTTGGTGTCTGTGCATGTAGAAGAAATTGATGTTCGCTACACCAGGACGTCATTTGCCGTCGTGACCTCATTTGGTTCCGATTGATGGCTTCCTCTTGGCTGCAGTAATCGCAGGTGAAGACTGTTCACACGGTAGTGCGCACTTTTGAAATCAACCTCGGAGATATGTCACTGCCCCTACCTGCATATATTTTACCGGGCGCACTAAGTGACTTGCACCCACTAAAGTTGGTAACGATGGATGGACAGTAGTTCCATATCTTAACGTTGAATAATAAGTGTTAGGTAACCATTTGTGATCATCTACGTTATTTATTTCGCTGTATGATTTTTAATTGCATCGAAGTGTAAAAATTAGCGTATTTGTAAAACATTCACTTTTATAATAATTAAATTCACTTGACCGACGTTTGAATAAAGTGATGAGGCTCATGTCAATGTTAATTTTGCATAAGGTGGAAGAATACACAACGTGCATATAAGTAGATCTTAAGCAGGGCTTTCAAAAGAACTCATTTTACCGTGAACAGCCTTTATATGGTTAACTTCGTCGTCGTTGATGTGGTCCGAAGCGAAGCTCGTTCGTATGTGATGTGATTCCCCGACTCGCCACTAGCTCGGTGTGTTGCGCAATGCCCCTCCTGCAACTTCATCCATTCACTGGCGTTTCGTTGAGGCGCATGCGGAAGTGTTAGCCCCCCCCCCCCCCCCCCTTGTCATGTCTGCAGCTGCCGATTGTCACTTGTTTGTCATAGGGTGTGGTAGCGACACGCCAGCAGGCTGGACTAGCGCTACGTTGTCTCGGACCGAACAGTCGCTTACGCCCAAAGTATGACGAAAGGTAATGTATTCAAATAAACCTTGGTCGAGCGATGTAACTGCTCATCTCACATAAACTGAACTTGAGGTATCGAGAGCAACACAAAATTATCATATCGATAGTGTTTATCGGACATGTAGCATCAAGGTCCACATAATGTGATATATTTTACCTGACTCAGTCCAAGACTCACACTTACGAATATCCATATAAGCATTCATTAAAAGTTAAGAAATTATATAAATGCAGCACAATGAAATTTATTTTAAAAAAATTTATTAAATCTCCAGAAGCATTTTTTTTAGTATTAACAAATTTAAATAACTAAGTTATAATGGGAACTGCATTGAGAACCGCCGTAGCGGAATTCAACGTAAAATTTAAAAATTAATTTATTGTGCGTGAGAGATAATTCTTGTTAATATGAATGATTTAATTGCAATTAGCTTATCTTACATGACTTCAGAGACGTTTAAGTTGGTACGTATGACGTCACATTGACACAGTCCGAATATGATCTACAAAAATTACGTTATCCGAAGTGAGCTTTGGGAATCTCGACACTAGGTCCCGGTAAATTCGGCACATTATTTCTTGTTACAATTTTTGAATTTGTTGAATTTATTATTAGTTAATTTTTACGAAATTGGTGATTTGAATATTTATTTATTTACGCCCTATCCGTTTTATTTCAAATAAGATCGCCAACTGACATCCAAATTTATTATTTTTTTTAATTGACGTTTTAAAAGTATTAGCTTTCATATTAAACAGTTCAGACCGAAGGGGGACATAATTAATTAGTTACTAGCACTTATCGTGGTATGCAGACTTTGGCCTCGTTAACAGAACATCCACGAAGACTTCTTTCGTAAGACCAGTACACACGGGCATCTTTCAACAAAGTGGACACTAACATGCATATTGGCTAGTATGCAAGAAATTGTGTGATCCAGACACACGGCACAAGTCTGCGAGCAAGAAAGTGAATGTTAAATGGAAGTTATCTCAAACATTTCGCTCGCAAATGCACACTCGCTCACACAAACAAGATACAGATCTCCTTTTAATAACCGCAAACAAAATTGTCTTTCTATATATCGAATTATCATAAATAACCCTGTGAAGACAAAACCTTTAGTGCTTAGCGTCACGAACTAGGAGAAAGAAAATTGCAAATGAAGGAAAATAGCGCATAGCAATATAAACGAGAGTGAAAACAATTTAAAGGGGATTAATTTTACGCCACCCGCATAGTGTTAATTTAGATTTATGGCAATCGACGTGAAACAACATTATTAACTATAACATTACGTTATAACGTACACTCGAGCCAACATAGTTTGTCTATTGGCTGCAGCGAGACGAAGTGAACCTTCCTACAAGGTTCGCCACCCCCTTGGCCTAAAAACAACCAAAGTCGCGTCCTAAACAACTAGAACTATACCTTGCTGTGTTTGTCATGCAAAACTTATTTACTTACCTACTTCATTAAGTTGAGCTTGAAGGTGTAGATGCTGCACTGTAAGTTGACGGAACGGGTTAAGGTTGGTATGCCGCTGTTGTTTGTTGAAGAACTGACTTTTTTTCTACGCAGACCAGCACTGATTCCCAAAATCGCATTCACCATTTGTGTAGCCATTCTATCTCACGCATAAAAGCACGCAACTGTGTTCCATTACTTATTTGCAAGGACGACCAACTTTATTTACACTAGACGTAATTTTAAAACGACTATTTCCAAGTGAACCGACATTCAAATAACCAGGTTTGGTTGGTAAGTAACTAAGTTGGCAATACGCTGCTCAGTTACACAGGAGGTGTCGAAATTACTGTCCGTCCATGACAGTGTAACAAGACGTGAACAACAATCTGTGAATTCTGCCACTGAAATATTTTAGGGGGCCCCGGTGGTGTAGTGGCCCCTGTAAAATCAGTGTTTGCGGCTATATGAGTATATAAGTAAATAAATGGCGGGAATGAGTTTTTTTCCTCAGGAAAGGTAAAAAAAACTAATTATCTACGGCCGTCGCGTTTTTACCTGTATCCTATAAAATACAGCCTATTCAAAAAGAAAGAATAGTGAACATTTTTTAAACTTGCAGTGTCACATTTCACCTTTGTTCACGAATGCTATTGCAGGAGACAGCTTCCAAAGCATTAAAACACAACAGCACAAATAATTTTCCAAACATTCCACGTGCCTCTTATCACCTTTCCAATAGTTCCAGAGCATTCTACTGTGCGTGCCGCTCATACGTTACTATCAATAGCCGATTCACGCCGACTGGCATCGAGTTAACTTGCCACTCTTATCACCTTTCCAATAGTTCCAGAGCATTCTACTGTGCGTGCCGCTCATACGTTACTATCAATAGCCGATTCACGCCAACTGGCATCGAGTTAACGTGCCACTCTTATCACCTTTCCAATAGTTCCAGAGCATTCTACTGTGCGTGTCGCTCATACGTTACTATCAATAGCCGATTCACGCCGACTGGCATCGAGTTAACGGCCGCCGAGTATGCTACAGTTACAGTTATTTGTTGATCTCCTTCTATATGTCATACGGTAGCCCATGGCATTAGTTAACTTTGTAAATCTTTTCATTTGTACGACTTGGTTAGTATTTGTTATGGCTGTAGCAAAACATAAAAAAATTGGAATTTGGCATCAACTTATTGAAAACTCTTACCGGCGATGAACCAAACGCCTGATTTCTAAGTAATTGCTTTGGTCTATTCGCAGTATCTCCACACTTTTTGAATCGAACCTTGGAAAAATCACCCCATAGTGCTAGATTGTTTCCTAAATATGTCATATCCAGGCGTTTTATACTCGTGTTAACATAAGTACCTGTCTTACTTTTTGTTAAATTGAACTTTTACTTTTATTTCGCGAGAAAATAGGTGTGTTGATAATGTCTATTAAGATGTAGTTCTTACGCAAAATATTATTAAAGTGAGTGTGCATGAATGCGACGCGTTCGTTTTGTGTAATATTGTAGACTTAAAGCTTTGGTTGCATGAGGCGGAGGAATATCCTGGAAGTAGAACTTAAGCAGGGCTTTAGAAATGCTGGAAGTAGTGGTGAATGGACTATAAACGGGGTAGTCTGATGGGCTGTCTGGGAGCGTGCAACGCGCCTTCGGAGTGGGTGGAGGTCAGTGGTTTGTTTTGTAATCCTGAACAAGGGAACAGCCACATGGTTATTACCAGCCTTGTAGTTCCTGAAGTACACCCGACCCGACCCGGCCGTGGCGTTGGCGTTAGCTTGGTCACGAGTCCGCCCTTTTAGACGCCCTGTTAGCGCCCCCAAGTCCTGGCGGGTGAATTCAGAGTGAGCGGCTATACTCTGCCTGCCTATTACATGGTGGCAGCTTGTATGAATCCTCCTGTTCGCGCGCTTTGATGGTGTTGGTTGTGTAGTCAGTCACCACCGTGTCCACTATCTTGCACAACATTGTAACTTGGTGCGTTTTTGGCTCCGAATCCAAACAATGAATTGAAATGCTCATAATATTGCAGAGTACTGGAGAGAGCATAATGCGGTTGAGCATTACTAAAAGTGCAAAATACCATCGGAACTATTTTCTACCGCAATGGTAATGTTTTATCTGCTGCCACCAGATGAAGTTTAGCTATGCGCGCAGCCAGATGCCTTGCTAAAAACAGTAGTCTCCGTATTGTTATTTCGCGTTGACCGATGCACATAGAATGTTTTTGTAACAGTTAGTATACAGTTGTGCCGTTACTAATATCAGCTGCCGCCGCCAGGCCCGTTCCAAGCTCTGCATGCCAGCACTTGTGGCGCGCACAGTATACTGTTCTACAGTTTGCTCATCTTTAAGAGAGGGGTGGAATCCCGTGGGAACCCCGCGCCCAAGGTCAAGAAACGATGGAGCGATACGGGCGACACTAACACGCACGCCTAGTGCCTCATCGCTATTACGCGTAAGGCGTGCAGTGTTTCCGTCGTGACGCTGTACTGTGCAACTCAGATCTGTAACATAGGGGTTTTATTACGCGCAATGACAGACCACAGATTAAACTACGCCCACATATTTGTACTTTTCTCTTGCATAGGCAAGTTTTAGAAATGCGATATTTGACTATTTTCACGATTTTTTTTTCTCCAAGGATACACTTAATATGACAAAGTAAAAAAATAGGGGCATAGATAATAGTTTTTTTCCCCCGACAAGAAATCGTATTTGCAGAACATTATATTTGCCGAGATACGCCTATTCGCGCAATCAACTACTTCACAACGCGGGGGTCCATCCCACTCTCAACCTTCATTTCGTATCGGTGCCAGAATGTCCCGCCCACGTGGTGCGTGGAACTGCGCTGTAGTTTCTTTCAAATAGTGTTTTCCCCACCAAACTATTAAACGCTCGTCCAGTGTGCTGATCTACAGTTTGGACGAAGCTTGTTATCGCCAGGATCACCATTCATGGCCGTGTAGCGAATCAAAGGCTAAATTCGTGTTTTTTGTGATAGTATTTTCAACTAAAGTTTTTTTTTTTTTTTTTGCTAGAGATTGAACTCTTCTAGAATTGCAAAGCTTCTAAATTTAATTTTTCTTGTTTCAAATGTACGTTTTTATTAATTATAAAATTGACATTTTATGAATAGTGCATTTACAATTTAAAAATTAAAATTTTATTGGGTTAAAAATGTAGATGCGTTCAATCTCAAACAAAAAAAAACTTAGTTGAAAATACTAGTACAAAAAATGACAGATCTTTGTCCGAATCTAGCCTTTGATTCCCTATACGCCCATGCATGGCGAAGCCTGGCCTTTTAAAGAACTTTCGCACGTTAGAAATGCCATTTCGGAGCACTCCGACATAGCTAACAACTGTTTTTCCCAAGCGCTGTATTTAAAAATATGCGCGGCAGACATAAAAACACTAAAGGGCTTTAGGGACCCACGGTGGTTGAGCAATTAGCCTGCTCACCTCCCATCAAGGCGATCCGGGTTCAATCCCCGGCCGGGTCACTCCCAGAAATTCGCATGTGGGAATCGTTCCGGACGATGCCGTTGGTCAGCGGGTTTTCTCGGGATTTCCCGTTTCCCCCGCGCTTTCATTCCGGCCCTGCTTCATACCTCAATCACCCTCATCGGCCGTGTAGAGCTCTTCACTAAAGGGCCTTGCCTTGGCCTTTCGCACACACTTTCCACCGATACATTGATAAATGCTGTTCACGATAAAGTGAGCACTTTTGAAATTACTTGACCCTTAGAAAAATGTCACTGCTTCTCCGTGGCAAATATTTTATTGCGCCCAGTAAAGTTGGTACCGATGGAGGGAAAGGAATTCCATGTCTTAATGTCGTATAAAAAGTGCTGAGTAACCATTTGTAAATAACTTAAATTATTTCTTTTCTTTATGCCTTTTTAATGCTTCAAAGTGTAAAAATTAGCAGATTAGCAAAATATTTACTTTTCTAATAATTTCGCAGTTTCATTTGACCGACGCGATGCATGAATAAAGTGATGAGGCCCTTGTTAATTGTACATAAGGAGGAAGAACACACAACTTGCATAGAAGTAGAGCTTAAGCAGGGCTTTCAAAAGTGCTCATTCTACCGTGAACAGCCTATAGACTGGTCACTGCTGACAGTCCCATAGCTGGACGCAGCACGACGAGAACACTGCACGCCAGCAGAGAGCCTTGCGCTTAGCGGCGGTGGCACACACTACTCCTGCGCTTCTCGGCCAGCTAGGCGGGGCCCTTAATGTTTGGTTTCAGTTGCCAAAAACTTTTCATTTTAATTGCTTTAATGTTTGATTTCAATTGATATCATCACAGTTTTTAATTCAAGAGTCTACGGGTTTTCGAAAATCAGCACATAAGCCGTATTTTGCCAAATTTATAAGGAATTTTCGACGCTGTGAACTTGTATATTATAGTCGGGTGCAAAACGTAGCGCTACAAAGAAGTTGGTGAAGCATAATGCTTATCCACTCAGCATTGTGTATAACAATAGTGGCGGTCGCTAAGATACGGCGAAAGTAATTCTTTAAGCGATAGTTGACAAGAATTTGGCCACTACGATATAAAAGAGCACGTCTCTAGTGGCGTTTGTAATGTTTACCCTACTGGAACTACTGGGCTCAGTGTTGCACTCTATATTCTCCACAGCGGTCTGCCCCTCCTCCCGTCGTTCTTATCCACTCAGCATTGTGTGTAACAATAGTGGCGGGCGCTAAGATACGGCGAAAGTAATTCTTTAAGCGATAGTTGACAAGAATGTGGCAACTACGATATAAAAGAGCACGTCTCTAGTGGCGTTTGTAATGTTTACCCTACTGGAACTACTGGGCTCAGTGTTGCACTCTATATTCTCCACAGCGGTCTGCCCCTCCTCCTGTCGTTCTTATCCACTCAGCATTGTGTGTAACAATAGTGGCGGGTGCTAAGATACGGCGAAAGTAATTCTTTAAGCGATAGTTGACAAGAATGTGGCAACTACGATATAAAAGAGCACGTCTCTAGTGGCGTTTGTAATGTTTACCCTACTGGAACTACTGGGCTGAGTGTTGCACTCTATATTCTCCACAGCGGTCTGCCCCTCCTCCTGTCGTTCTTATCCACTCAGCATTGTGTGTAACAATAGTGGCGGTAGCTAAGATACGGCGAAAGTAATTCTTTAAGCGATAGTTGACAAGAATTTGGCCACTACGATATAAAAGATCACGTCTCTAGTGGCGTTTGTAATGTTTACCCTACTGGAACTACTGGGCTCAGTGTTGCACTCTATATTCTCCACAGCGGTTTGCCCCTCCTCCCGTCGTTCTTATTTTTAAATTTGCGACCATAGTGGAAGGCAGTCCAGAAAATCGGGGGACACAGTTTGGCATTGCAGCTCCGAATATATCGTCTACATTCACACTTCAATTACACCACTCGTATGCCAAAGTATCAAAAGAACATGGTACGGGTAGTGAGGACTGCGAAGCATCGTGTGTGGTGGTGGGGGGAGGGGATTCTGAGTTTGTTTCGCCGCGTCTCATAACTTCCGCTTAGTAAAACTTTTCGCTAGGAAAACCTACGACGCTCGTTTAGGTTGAAATGGACAGCTCTCGTCAAGATCAATCGATTACGTGTATAAAAAATTTGTGTGGCGTGGTTATGGTGAAATTGTATGAGTTTAATATATAAAATTAAGAAAACTTAACACAATGTCGGCCTATACTCGTCAAAAAGCCAATTCGAAATACAGAAATCGTATACGGTTGGAAAGAGCATCTCAAAAGCAATCCAGTGATATCCATAAATCTTCATATGAATGAGTGAAGCGGTGCCGCGATATAAAAAACCCACCAAGGCGTCCGAGCGAGTCAACGTAGACGTATTCACGCAAAACAAACGGCCGTGTCCCCACCACAGCCACATCTAATTGTTTTTGCCGTGGGGGGGGGGGGGGTCGGAGTAATGAAAAGTAGAACTCTCCTGCTTTCCATGAACACTCGGGTTTATTGTACCAGGCGGGTTACTCCGTCCAGGTGTTCTGACGCGAAAATAGTGTACTTAAGTTGGATTAGTGTTATTCATGGCTGGTCTAGTATTTGTCCGTGCCATGTTTTACGAAACCACTTTACGTGGATCGCATGTGCTAACTTACGAAAAGAAAATATGCGCATTTGGAACGTGGTACGAAGACGTCTTTTAAGACAGACGGTACATTACAAAGGTCATTTCGGAGTACTCCAACATAGTAAAAAAAAAAACTGCCCTTTCACGCTGCCTTGTCCCAAAACGTACCGATGGGAAACGCTCAAAACTAGTGTAGGGACATGTTACGGATGTTGCTACAGACTTCGCAGTTATAAAACGCAATATATGGACGAGGAACACACATGCAAAATGAGATAGTATAAATACACATATGTGGAATAAGGGACGATAAAGTTAGACAAACACCGACACAGAGACATAGAAGACAGCGCAATTATGATAATACGAAAAGAGCAAAAACCACAAGCGAAACAGACAATGCAAAGAATTTTTATTGCATCTGTGTTCCTCATCCGTATATTGTGTTTTTTTCTCGTTATTCTTTTCGTGCTCGGTATAGGCAATGGAGAGCCAATCAAAATCCAAATTCAGTTTCACCACTTAAAAAATATCACATATAATCCATTTACGGTTACTTCAGACTATTCTTAAGCCCTACTAAAGATTTACTTGTAGAATATTTCTCCGCCTAGTGCAAACTAAGCTTAACTAAGTCTGGAAAAATGACACCAGAGGACAACGCGCCGCTTTCCTGCGCTCTCAGTTGTAATGATATTTTGCATGAGAACTATTTATTACTAGGTACTACCAACACACGTTTCCTCACTGATTTTATTCAAATTATTTATATGAAGCATTGTAATTTATAGATACAATATGAATAACATTTCAAGTTAACATAAAAAAATAACTTTTATAAACAAAAGTATAAAACGTTTGTGATATGTGGCATATGTTGGAAATTTGTAAACACGTCATACATGGGGAGATTTTTCGAAGGTTTGATTCAAAAAGTGTGAAGAAACCGTGAATAGATAATAGACGTAAGTTAAGTCGGTGGCGATTATGGCAGTGCCAGATTTCTGTCGGGAGTGTTGGCGGAACAACGTAAGAATGAGAGGAACACGTGCAGAGCGCTATATCGCGTTCACTTCCACGGAGAAATGGCAGGCGTGTGGTGTGGACTGAGTGGTTCTGGTGGCGCGGTGTGCCAGGGGACAGCGCCGCTGGCGGCTGCCAAACGAAACATCGAACAAATTGATTCTTCCGACTTTGGCCGTTTCATTGTGCGCACAATAGCAACACCATGCGGCCTTTGTATCGGGGGAATGTCAGCCTACATACTCTCAACTACCGTACACCTTGCGCAGGGGCGGGTCTACACTTTCCATTTCAGGAAGGCGGTGGGGGTGTAGGCCTACAGTTTAGATTCGTGGAATGGGAGTGGTGCACTATTGTCATCATAGTTTTACGAAACCGTATTCAATTATTCAAATAAAATGAGCAGGCCAATTGTAAACAATTTTGGTGGTATTTGGTTTTAGTTAAAAAAAACATTCACAGGTCAGGGTTTATGTCAGTTTAAGGGTTTTGGGGGGGGGGGGAGGATAATGTCTCGCTTGAACCCCTCCACCCCACCCAGCTCCTTCTGTATCCTCCCCTAAACTTGCTGGCGTAGTCTCGAAAGTGTTCACTGAACTGTTTTTGCATAACACATGCATTAATTCGTTTGTATGGTTTTGATTCGAACATCTATAAAACTAAATTTTACGTAGCAAATAGTAAGTTTAAAAAAACGGAAAGGAATGCACAAAAGAAATGTATCAGTTTTGCACAGAAGGCTACACTTAACTATAATACAAAAATATAATTGCTGACATTCATTAAGAAACGACAAATATTGCCCAAAATGTATCATAACACATTGTCATAACCATACCGGTGTCGTATTTTTGACCAGATGTATATATATATCCAAGATCGTCGAATTCTCTGTTCCTTCAGTAGGTGTAAGAGGGAAACGGTGTTGGGGGGTGGGGGGGGGGCACGGGAGTCGGAAACCAAACAACAGCGCTAATGTGGTATGCGTGAATCGTTCTTAGCGTACATTTTGAAATGAGAACTCATAATCGGCCAAAATATGCGGACCCTCCAGCTTTAGACCTCTACCCAATCGCATTGCAGGGGTTGCAAGTTACGCATCTGGGAACGAGACTGTTTCCTTGTCCGCAGAAGGACGTTTTTGGAAGCAATCATTACTGCTACCGCCCGTGTTTCTATTATTCATTTACTTTAACATGTGTGGTTCTATTAATAATGTATTTTAACATACAGTAATCCATACAATATTCATGGTTCTTTGAGCATTGTTTAAATCAACCGCTGCACTCTAAATTCGAATCGGTGAGAAAGCACTGATTCGCATTGAAATTAGACTGCTTGAAGTAGCGTAGTGCAGATGGCTTCACTGAGCATAGCTGGAACACCACTGTTTGTTTCCGAGAAATAATACCACTGATAGAATACGGAACCGCCGACAGCGTGCAGCAAATTATCATTTTATATTCAATTTAGCCAACAAAAAATTGGTAGCAATAAGCACAGTTCCTAATTATGCTGCACTATTTACCGTAATTTATAAAAGTAAAAAAAAAAAATTGTGGGTGTTTGGGATTGAACCCACGGCATTCGCATTCCGCATTATTAGACCTTAACTTTCCATCTGAGTTACGAAGCCAGCGATGACCACAAAGGGGGAAATTTACGTGTTATAACTTTTCGTTGATAGTTAGTAGTTTTAAATTGTACCTATACCCTTTCTTTTCGTTTTAAGTATGGGTAACATTAGGATTGTTCAGACATATAGTATTACGCATGAATACACTCACTTCACACATTAAATGCAGTTCAAAGTTTCACACCGAGCGAGCGCCGTGATGATTACGTGAAAACGACATGAAAGAGGTAGCCTAAAAACGGAATGAAAGACTGAATGTTCATGTTACCTCCTAAAATGGTGTTCTGAAAAACGAAACATTTTAAAAAGTGTTTTGTGTTGGTCTTATTAGTTTGTTCGTTGTTACTTCACTTGCACGCTGTTTAACAGTCGTTTTTAAACGACCTTTTTTACACACTGTTCAAGTTATCTGATCCACCAGTAAAAATAATCACTGATGAATCTGTGGAAAATGTCAGTGAATGAATAAGTGAAGCAAAACGAGCATTTGTTCACTGATTAATCGGTTAAATTCACTCAAGTCGGGTGAACGTGCAGGCCAAGCATTCGGGCCACCTCGACATATCCACTGTTGGCCAAAACGACTCTGCTAGACTACTTCCTGTGGGACCACATGAAGGGTTTGATTTACCAGACCTCTGTGGTATCAGAGGAAGAACTGCTGGCGCGGGTTATGGCTGCGGCGGATCTTGTACATCCGGGTATTGGTGGGTGATCGTGTGTACCAGAACATGGTACGTAGGTACCGTGTCTGTGTAAGACGTCGCTGGTCGTCACATCGAGCCCATCTTGTAAGTGGACCCTGAAGAAAAAATACGTACAGTATGTTGCAGACGTGGGAGAGGTCAATGTGGTGGTGTTTTGTTTGTCGCGGGGAAACGGTACATTTCTGCACACAAATTCCTATGCAAAACGTAACAGTACTGGTCCCCACTACAAGCCCTTATAATGTGTAATGGGAATTTAGACACATCCTGTATACGTAGACAGTGTATATTATGGCCATACTGACGTGGTCCGAATAAAGTTGGCTTTTTTGAACGAAATACAATTTTATGTATTGATTCTAAGTGCAGTGTCTGGTTGGAGTAGAAGTGTTAAGAGGGTGTCCAGCCCCTCCACATTTTCTTCGTCGCAGCCGGCCGCAATATAATCCACTACCTGTTTACAATAATTTGAAACACGTTGAGGCATGGCGGAACGTGAAACCGGAACAAAACATTTAGGACGCCTGTAAGTCACGTCGTCTCGAGACTGCTAACAACTCACTTCCACTGCAAGCCGTTGCTCAGCGGTCTAGACCAGAAACCAGAGCTTCTTCCCTGTCCGCGCACTTTCTTTAGTCCTGTGGAACTTCCATTCATAATATCCCCTCGTATTGTGCGGTGTTTTGTGTAACCCCCCCCACCCCTGTTCAATGTACCATAGCCATCTTGCATTTTCGGGCCAGTATTGTCTGCTCACGAGGTCTTTGTCCCTAACCGTAGCGTTGATTTCGCAGGAACCTGGATGCAGATGTAGTCGTAATCGGAGCTGCTGCGAAATCTGCATGCCATGCAGTAGCTAAGAACTGATGGGCCAACATCAGACCTCATCTACGTGTATTGGCTGTTCACGGTAAAATGATCACTTTTGAAAGTCCTTAAGATCTACTTGTAGCATGTTGTGTATTCTTCCGCCTTGTGAAAAATTAACATTGCCATTACCTTAGCACTTATTCATGCGTCGGTTAACTAAAACTGTAGAATTATTACAAAAATTAATAATTTTCAAATCTGTTCATAAAAAACAAAACGATGCATAAAAAACAAAGCGAAAGAAATTATTTAAGTTATCACGAATTGTTAATTAACACTTATTATTCGACATTAACATAATGGAACTACTTTCCAGCCATTGTCACCAACTTGACTAGGGGCATGTCACTCAGTGCGCCCGTTAAAATATATGCAGGTAGGAGCAGTGACTATTTTCCAAGGTTGATTTCTAAGTGCTCACTTTATTGTGAACAGTGTTTACAATATCTACAATAGCAAACGAAATGTACGTCTTGCCTATTTTGTGAAATCAACATATCGAGAACGAGTATAGGCTGCAACTGAGAACTTTTGAAATTCCTGCTTTGGATCAATTTTTCTCATTTCGTATCCTTCCACGAGATGTAACATTGACATTGCCCTAATTATAAGAGAAACCGTGGAATTGTTGGGGAGGCTTTTCGCCTTTCAGACGAACGTGTCTGTTAGTTGTCGACCGGCAGAATGGATTTATTCCTGATCTGACGACGTAATTCATACAGTGAGAAGTTGACGGGGTACTCGATCATTGAGTATTGTTTGGGCAATTGTTTGCTTATTTGCCTGGACGCATCAGGGAACTGTACACACATTTCCCTGTAATGTTGATTTAATTCCCCTCCCCCCACTCCTCACGCTTTACTATGTAATATCTGATTTTAGGTAATCAGTTCTAAAAGTTGTATTGTCGGCTGTAGTGCTTATTGGAAGCAACTCTTCATATACACTAAGTCCGTGTCCGGACTCAAGTATATACTTGCGTACTTGCATCCTTGCATAATTCACTTACCCTTGGCACCAAACTTGATGAATTCGGACAGACTGTCTTGTTGGCTTCGGTCCAAGTTATTAGCCAGCTAACCACTTTAAATGTTCATGTATTCCGAATGTGAATTTGATATTGCCGAAGGTTTTAGGGGTTAAATAAAATATAAAATAATATTTAATTTTGATTTACATTAACATTTATTGTCTTGCATTATTGTATGTAAGTACAGTATGGGTTGCTTTTTTTTTTTTATCTTAGCTTCTGTAGGTTAGGAACATAGGCCTTATACGAATTTATTGCTTAGAACTTTTTTAAGGTGAAACTTGCGATAATTATTTATTCAGTTCAAAATTCTATGTCTACGAAGTAGTATTGTTGCCCTATTAAACTTTAAATCAAGTGATTATGTCGGAAATCGATATAACCTACAAATTGTTTCTCAAAATGGCGGCGGCACATATTCCGGGGAAGTATACGAGAAGTATATAACTTACGTTTACTTGTATACTTGCATACTCCACTTGCAGTTCGGGCACAGCCTAAAGTCAGGGGAGGATCCTGAATCTGGGCCATTGTTTATACTAATTTGGGCAAAGATTTAAGTCTTTGCCGATCCGAGGTCAAAATTCACACCTTTGCGAACTATATAGTTATCGGCTGTTCACGGTAAAGTGAGCACTTTTGAGACCCTAGTTACTTTTCCCTTTCAGCCATTTTTTATCCTCTAACCACCTTTTAAAATACATATTGCCATAAGTAATAAACACAGTGTATATATTCCAAATGAGAGTGCTTTCAAAAGTGCTCACTTTATCGTGAAGTCTATAACTCTCTGTTACAGAGGCCTCGCTTTCTCCAGCTGAGTGCTTTTGGCTAATCGCTCGCCTGTACCCTATCCCGCGCGATATCTTATCTGCGATTACCGTCATATTCATAAAGAACCATACGCCGGTAAAACTCGCATGCTGGGTTTAGATTGCCACCATTCAGTCATATAAGGTCGTTCGTAAAACCTTACTTTTTCAGCTAAAGTACGGAGTATTTGTGTTAACACGAAACTGCATTTAAATGCCGCTAAACTAGTGTCTGTAAAGCTCAGCTTTACCACTTTTGCATAAATGCTTAGTTTTCGGGTCTTAATTTCTGATTCATAGTAATTACTGACAGTGTACGATTGTAGGAGATTTTCATTTTACTAGTGGTTTAATACTTTTGTGCGCAATTTTAATTGTGTGTTATCCGCTTGTAAAAAGTCGAACATATTATAATTTTATTAATAGATTCTCGACATTTTACAAGCAGATAACACACAATGAAAATGACGCACAAAATACTAAACAACTAGTAAAATGTAAAATTTACATAATCTTACATTGGCAGTAATTACTATGAATCCGAAATTGACGCCAAAACGAATAATTTGTAGAAAAGGAGCGGAGCTGAGTTTTAAGTGTTCATACTTATTTTCGTTCAGCGCGTCAGTTTGGTGTAGCATATTGGAAAGAGCTCCTGCTTTGATTAGCAAGTTCTGAAGTTATTCGGCAGGAGTTATTTACAAAATCGGTTTACATGATAGCGCAAGTTATGGCAGGTACGTATTGAAGTTCATGTTGTTGGTTATTTCTGATAAATCATAGTTTACCAAATCGCAGATGAATGTAGCCCACGCGTGAAAATCGCAGTATCTTCACGCTTTTGAATCAAACTTTTGAAGTTAAATTGGTGTGTTAATATCTTATTTATAATTAATATGAGTAAAAACAGAGAGAATAGGTGCTCGTGACGCCTGGTAAGAAATAGTTCTCATGCGAAATATTGTTTAACGGAGTGCGCACAAATACGGTGCGTTGTACTCTCGGTGTAATTTTCTAGTTTCAGTTAAGCTTTGTTTGCGTGAGGCGGGAGGAATAACCAGGAAGTATCTACCATCAGAAGGGCGTCAATAGTTGGAAGTAATATGAAAGGACTAGGAGCGCCTGTGACGTAGTGGAAATCCTAGCGGTCGTGAGGATCAGCGCGTGCTGGTTGGCAATAGAAGATAAAGGGTGTGGTGTTGAGCTGCTTGACGTAGGGTGAGCTCAGGGTACGTAGCGAGAATTGTTAGCGCCACGACTGCTGGCGAGTGAATTTACTTTTTTATTCCAGCTATTTTCTTATCCTGCAAGTACCAAATATTGTTATATGAAAATTAAAAAAACAGTGTGTAGATCCCACCGCACTCGGAAGTTAACATATAGAACTAAAATAAAAAAAATATTTATTGACAATTATTCCACGTGAGAGAGAGCATTCAAAAGTGCGCACTTTAACATGAATAGCCTGTAACGCAATGCCGGTCGGCGAGGGTATAGGTAGCTGTGCGTGCAGCTTGCATTAGTGCTAAAAACATTAGTGTCAGTATAATCAATGGCGGTAGTAATGAGGATGGCATAATTGAAGCTGTATTATCGTCCATCGCCATATTGTGACATCCAAAACATTGAAAATGTTGAGGCAGGTTTGTGTATTTAATGCATGTAAAGTGTTCGATTTTTTTAAAAAAACAAATAACAACTAATGTAGCTAAACTTTTGGGCTTAATATCAACGTGCTCTGATACAATTATATCATTTTGATTTCGCCAGGTTAGTTTCCAATTTAGTGGGTGTCGCAACATGGCGGACAGGCTTCATCAGTTAATCATGCACATCCACAGGCAAGGCCACCCCTTGGTATAATCAGCTGCGTGTTTGCCGACGCTCGCCGAATGTTTTTGTAAGAGTTAGTACGCGTGCCGTGCCGGGCCGTGCCGTCATCTAGGGAGGCTAGCCGGAGCCGCCAGCAGTTGTGGCGCGTACTGTAAACTGAGCACTTTCGAAATCCCTTTGTAAGATATACTTGTAAGCACGCTGTGTATTCTCTCGCCTTATGTAAAATTAACATTGGCATGGGCCTCATCACTTTATTCATGCGTCGTTCAAGTGAAACTGGGAAATTATAACAAAAGTAAATATTTTGCAAATCTGCTAATTTTTACACTTTGATGCATGAGATAACAGAAAGCGAAAGAAATACATTTTTAATAATCAGAAATGGTTGACACTTACTATTCGACGCTAAGGGTGCCGTCTACTAGGGGCTTGAAATGTATTGCAGTGTGTTGGGGAGATATTTTTTTTTTTTGACGAAACTATTTCACGTGCGCCCAATTCACTAATTTACGAAAAGAAAACAAACTTCAGGCGATGACAGAATGTCGCTTTCATGATACTATGCACATTAGAACCACTATTTCCAAGCCCTCCAACATAGTTAAAAACAGCATTTTCAGACTGCCGCATGTCAAAATGTGCTGGCTGGACGTACGTTCTACGTGAATCTCAGATACAATCCTGCGTTGAACTTTGTACCAGGGTTTCCAGCAGTAAAATAATTTGGTTACCGCTTAAAGTCCCGTAGGAAAACTGTTCGACAAAAAGCTTGCGCGATAGTTTAGTGCTTCGCACATAGTGGCGATGCGGCACTTACTGTGCGTGGCAGTGTCGCCCTTAGCGTCCGCTCGCTCCTGCGCCATGTCTCGTCAGGTAGGCGGCCCCCTTAAGACATGGCACTACTTTCCCTCCAGTGTAACCAACTTTACTGGAGCATGTCACTCAGTGCGCCCGTTAAAATATACGCGGATAGGAGTAGCGACTTTTTTCAAAGGTTGATTTGAAAAGTGCTCATTTTATAATGAACAGCCTTAACTTGGCAACGTGTGTGCTGGAATGTGCTAGTTACAGTATCTGGCTGGCGACCAGCGGTTGTCGAGGAAGTGAAAGGGGAATGTGGCACCTCGATACGATATGCAGTAGCGAGACACGTGCGTCTACTCCCGCCATTAAAACTGGTTGCTTGTATCTTACATCTGCCCCGCTGGTATAGGCTGTTCACGGTGTGGTGGGCACTTTTGAAAATAAATATTGCCATGTAAGTGTGTGTATTCTACCGCACTCGGAAGTTAACTTCCACGTCTAAAGTGAAATATATTTATCGACTATTATTCCAAATGAGAGGGTCTTTAAAAGTGCTCACTTTACCTTGAATAGTCTATAGCTAACACGGCTAGTGTTGCCACCACGACATACATTACACACGATTACTAATTTTACTTGTACATGTAACAGCACTGTGCATCCGTGATTCTTTCCCACGACCGTATGTAATGTGTTACCTCGGTGTAATTCAATTTTAGATTTAAGGCTCGGCTATAGTTGATTCACGGTATCTTCTGCCTTTTCTGAAGCCTTGCTAAAGTTCTACTTCCTGGATATTCCTCCGCCTCTTGCAAACTAAGCTTAACTAAGTCTGGAAGATTACACCAGAGGGACAACGCACCGGATTCATACGCACTCTGTTGTAACAGTATTTTGTATAAGAACTATTTATTACTAGGCGCTACCAACATACATGTTTTCTCCCTGATTTTTTATTCAAATTATTTATAAATGAAGCATTGTAATTTATAGATAAAGAATTAATAACATTTCAATTTAACAGGGAAAAAAGTAACTTTTATGAAGACAAGTATAAAACTCTTATGATACACGCAGGCATATGTAGGAAACAACCAGGAACGTCACACATGGGGAGATTTTTCAAAGGTTTGATTCAAAAAGGCCGCAGAAACCGTGAATGGACTATACCTATTATGCAGGAATTCTTAGTTGTCTTGTCATAATTTCAGTTTCAGATGTAGTATTGTCAATGTTTGAATATAGAAAATTTACTAGTTGCTTAATACCCTTCTATCATATTTTCACTCTGTGTTATATCTTGCTTGCGAAAAGGAAGAAACTTGTTGATAAAATATACATTTATTCTTGAGTTTTTAAGCAGATAAACTCACAATTAAAACTACCAACAAAAATTTTAAACAACTCGTGCAATGTAAATGTTCTATAATCGTACATTGTCAGTAATTACTACGAGTCTGAAATGACTTGAAAACGAAAGAATTATTGCAAATAGGGGCGTCGACTTGTGTCAGAAATATTGGGGGCGTTGCAAATAAACTTGGGGTGAAGGTAATAGGACAGGCGGACAAAAACCTGAAAATCTTTAAGCGTATTTTTTAAAAAGTAGTGTGGTTTAAGTCCAAGGTGAAGGTTTATGGGAGCACCTGCGTGCTACTAGGCTAGAAAACACTACTCGCAGCGACGTAATGTTTATGGGAGCACCTGCGTGCTACTAGGCTAGAAAACACTACTCGCAACGACGTAATGTTTATGGGAGCACCTGCGTGCTACTAGGCTAGAAAACACTACTCGCAGCGACGTAATGTTTATGGGAGCACCTGCGTGCTACTAGGCTAGAAAACACTACTCGCAGCGACGTAATGTTTATGGGAGCACCTGCGTGCTACTAGGCTAGAAAACACTACTCGCAACGACGTAATGTTTATGGGAGCACCTGCGTGCTACTAGGCTAGAAAACACTACTCGCAACGACGTAATGTTTATGGGAGCACCTGCGTGCTACTAGGCTAGAAAACACTACTCGCAGCGACGTAATGTTTATGGGAGCACCTGCGTGCTACTAGGCTAGAAAACACTACTCGCAACGACGTAATGTTTATGGGAGCACCTGCGTGCTACTAGGCTAGAAAACACTACTCGCAGCGACGTAATGTTTATGGGAGCACCTGCGTGCTACTAGGCTAGAAAACACTACTCGCAGCGACGTAATGTTTATGGGAGCACCTGCGTGCTACTAGGCTAGAAAACACTACTCGCAGCGACGTAATGTTACGGGTTTATAGGGCTGAAATATTGGGGTTGGTGACCACCCCAAATATATTTTCGGAGGTGCTGAATACGTAAGGCCGGGAACACACCGCAAGTTTCATGGGTCAGGTCCGACCCGACCAGTGTTGATTATACATGGGGAGGTATTGGTCAGCACACACAATCACGGGCCGGGCACCGGGAGTTCCAGGCAGTGGGCGCGTATGAGTGAAGGTAGGTGGTAGGTGGCAGGTGGCTGGTGGGCGGGGCATAGTTCGCACGGGACCCAAGCCAACAGCCGGACTCGCGCCGGGGCGGGTGTGTCGCAAGGAGAACTGGACGGCGGGTTGTGTCCGCGGGGCGAGGCGTGGTCGCCATGTCTTGCCTCGCGTCAACCGACGTCGAAGGTCGCGTGTTCCTTTCGTACCCGCCTGCTCGGCCACCGCTGCCTTTGTCACGCTACTTCCGCTCAGGGCTTCACTTACACCAACCCCAATACTGCCCTTTCGTTCCGGCGCCGGTCCATACGCGCCTCAATCAGCCTCTTCCGATCTCAACACACTTTTCTCAGGACAGAAATGAAAGACGGTATTTCGTTGCCAATTTATCAATTTGGTTATTGAAGTACAAAATGTGGTCGTTGAAAAGTGCCCAAGTCAGAAAAAATTGCTCAAGTAGCTCTCTGTTCACGATGTTTATTCTTGTGTAGAACTAACTTTTCTACACACAGCGACAAATGCTGTATCTTTTCTGAACACATTACCGTATTAAAACGCTATAATCGTCACTTAAAATTCTATGGAAAGCTTGTTTATGCTATTTTCTATCGCCGTCGCACGCTATGCTTCCCCAAGGCCGGACGTGACCTTGAACGGGCCTGCCTACGAAGCCGGCAGTCGCGAACTTCAAGTGGGGAATCAATGTTAAACGAAATTCCTTCTCATTGCGCCAATGTCAACGATAACTATTCCAAACAACACGTTGACGCGATTTTCTCAGAATATTGCTACATAAAATTGTTTTTTAAATAAACTAGTTTTCCTTTTTTTTTTGTTGTGTAAATTTCAATATTCGCATTAAAAAACAGATTAAACAAACAAATTAGCAAAAGATTTTAACGGAGCATCATCATTCCTTGAGAAATTTCGCGTATAATACTTTTTGTTTGAAATACTTATCTTTAAAATTGACGCAACGAGAAGGAATTTCATTTAACGTTGATTCCCTATTTGAAGTTGGCGGCTGCCGGCTTGGTAGGCAGGTTGCACATTTCCCCGCCCACTCCACCAACCCCACACTGCACGGCTAGTTACCGAGTGTGACGTGTCTCCATGTCCTTGGTAGAGCTCTGTATGTATCCAGACTGGCGGAGCGCACAGCTGGCAGTGAGAGAGCGAGCGCGACTCTCTCCTTCTCGAATGTCGTTTTACAAAATATCATCAGAATCTCTCCACTGGTCCAGCACATCGTAGAGATTCCTACGGAATTGTCGAATTTCATCCACGCGTTACGGTTGACATGTAATAAAAAATAAAGGTCTCGCCGAAAAACCTCGCGAAACACGGAATGTTAAAAACTACCATAAAAATCGCGAGTTTCGCGAACAATTTGATATTTACACTACCGAAGCCTAAAGGCGATACTAAATTTTAATATTCCGCAAACAGATTTTTTGTAAGTTCAATAGTTTTTATTAGACAGGGCGAAACGTTTTACATGTCGCGCCGGTTTATGACCGCGCATCGCCGCTACAGAAAAATGTCAAGTTTTACATACGGTATTAAACTAGCCTATGGTAGAGTTACAAAAATTATCTTCTGTTATGGACTTGTTTTTACAATTATATATATAAAAAAAAACATGCAGCCATTTAAAGTTTTTTACAGTGTTTTAATCTATAGTAAAGTTATGCCATGATCCAGTTGAATATCACTTTTAATTGCAACAAAATCCAGTTCACAATTTAAATGATCTTTTTGAATATGCATGACCGCATTAGGCCTGGATGAGCTTCAAAGCCCTCAATTTGCCACGAATAGGAAACTATAAACTGCCATAGTGATTGTACGGTCCAAGTTTTGTTTGTAATGTGACGTGATTTAAAAATAAATAGGCGACAGGTTAGTTAAAGAGAAGAAATGAGATCTCAGATGAACCGTCAAACTTAATGCTGTCTGTAACCCTCCCGTCTTCCCCTATCAAAAATACCAAGATATTTTTATAAGATTACTTTAACAAACTTACTTTCTTTGTCTACTGCGACATACGAGCAGTTAAGATATTATGATATGCAAACACATTTTTGATAGAGAAATTATTTATAAATAGCTTCAAATGACAAAAAAAAAAAGCTCATGCACATTGATGCAGGCTTACAATTTGCACTAGTCACTTAAAACTAGTGAATGGGTGATTCTTATACTTAATCAACAAAGAGTAGCACTATTTCCTGGTATCCAATATTTTCGCAGAATTGTGTGTAGTCAGATTGCTTTTGTTTCGCCATTTATTTCGTCTGAAGGTAGCCGGTGTAATAGTACACCATTTCTCAGCTCTGGTATAACACCCGTTAGCACAACTACTGTGCATAGTTACCAGTTTCGTCTGAAGGTAGCCGGTGTAATAGTACACCATTTCTCAGCTCTGGTATAACACCCGTTAGCACAACTACTGTGCATAGTTACCAGTTTCGTCTGAAGGTAGCCGGTGTAATAGTACACCATTTCTCAGCTCTGGTATAACACCCGTTAGCACAACTACTGTGCATAGTTACCAGTTTCGTCTGAAGGTAGCCGGTGTAATAGTACACCATTTCTCAGCTCTGGTATAACACCCGTTAGCACAACTACTGTGCATAGTTACCAGTTTCGTCTGAAGGTAGCCGGTGTAATAGTACACCATTTCTCAGCTCTGGTATAACACCCGTTAGCACAACTACTGTGCATAGTTACCAGTTTCGTCTGAAGGTAGCCGGTGTAATAGTACACCATTTCTCAGCTCTGGTATAACACCCGTTAGCACAACTACTGTGCATAGTTACCAGTTTCGTCTGAAGGTAGCCGGTGTAATAGTACACCATTTCTCAGCTCTGGTATAACACCCGTTAGCACAACTACTGTGCATAGTTACCAGTTTCGTCTGAAGGTAGCCGGTGTAATAGTACACCATTTCTCAGCTCTGGTATAACACCCGTTAGCACAACTACTGTGCATAGTTACCAGTTTCGTCTGAAGGTAGCCGGTGTAATAGTACACCATTTCTCAGCTCTGGTATAACACCCGTTAGCACAACTACTGTGCATAGTTACCAGTTTCGTCTGAAGGTAGCCGGTGTAATAGTACACCATTTCTCAGCTCTGGTATAACACCCGTTAGCACAACTACTGTGCATAGTTACCAGTTTCGTCTGAAGGTAGCCGGTGTAATAGTACACCATTTCTCAGCTCTGGTATAACACCCGTTAGCACAACTACTGTGCATAGTTACCAGTTTCGTCTGAAGGTAGCCGGTGTAATAGTACACCATTTCTCAGCTCTGGTATAACACCCGTTAGCACAACTACTGTGCATAGTTACCAGTTTCGTCTGAAGGTAGCCGGTGTAATAGTACACCATTTCTCAGCTCTGGTATAACACCCGTTAGCACAACTACTGTGCATAGTTACCAGTTTCGTCTGAAGGTAGCCGGTGTAATAGTACACCATTTCTCAGCTCTGGTATAACACCCGTTAGCACAACTACTGTGCATAGTTACCAGTTTCGTCTGAAGGTAGCCGGTGTAATAGTACACCATTTCTCAGCTCTGGTATAACACCCGTTAGCACAACTACTGTGCATAGTTACCAGTTTCGTCTGAAGGTAGCCGGTGTAATAGTACACCATTTCTCAGCTCTGGTATAACACCCGTTAGCACAACTACTGTGCATAGTTACCAGTTTCGTCTGAAGGTAGCCGGTGTAATAGTACACCATTTCTCAGCTCTGGTATAACACCCGTTAGCACAACTACTGTGCATAGTTACCAGTTTCGTCTGAAGGTAGCCGGTGTAATAGTACACCATTTCTCAGCTCTGGTATAACACCCGTTAGCACAACTACTGTGCATAGTTACCAGTTTCGTCTGAAGGTAGCCGGTGTAATAGTACACCATTTCTCAGCTCTGGTATAACACCCGTTAGCACAACTACTGTGCATAGTTACCAGTTTCGTCTGAAGGTAGCCGGTGTAATAGTACACCATTTCTCAGCTCTGGTATAACACCCGTTAGCACAACTACTGTGCATAGTTACCAGTTTCGTCTGAAGGTAGCCGGTGTAATAGTACACCATTTCTCAGCTCTGGTATAACACCCGTTAGCACAACTACTGTGCATAGTTACCAGTTTCGTCTGAAGGTAGCCGGTGTAATAGTACACCATTTCTCAGCTCTGGTATAACACCCGTTAGCACAACTACTGTGCATAGTTACCAGTTTCGTCTGAAGGTAGCCGGTGTAATACTACACCATTTCTCAGCTCTGGTATAACACCCGTTAGCACAACTACTGTGCATAGTTACCAGTTTCGTCTGAAGGTAGCCGGTGTAATAGTACACCATTTCTCAGCTCTGGTATAACACCCGTTAGCACAACTACTGTGCATAGTTACCAGTTTCGTCTGAAGGTAGCCGGTGTAATAGTACACCATTTCTCAGCTCTGGTATAACACCCGTTAGCACAACTACTGTGCATAGTTACCAGTTTCGTCTGAAGGTAGCCGGTGTAATAGTACACCATTTCTCAGCTCTGGTATAACACCCGTTAGCACAACTACTGTGCATAGTTACCAGTTTCGAAACGCAAGACATGGCGTGTTTCCCCCCATTACAACTGCAATATGGCGTCGTGCTACGTCTCAGCCAATCACCGCACCGCGCGCTATCTGCTCGGACAATCATACAGAACTATACGTCTCCCTAGTTGTCATATGGGTTGTGTCTACTACAGTTTAAAAAAAAAAATTAAAATTTCGATGTAATTTTTTTCAGGTCAGTGCTGTAAATAGCCCTCTGTTTGCGATATTTATTCTTCTGTAAAAACAGTAAGCTATAACGGCAATGCCGTATCTTTTCTGAACAGATTGCTGTATTAAAATTCTGAGGAGACAGAACACACGCAATGCTTTCTTACGGCCGGACGTGACCTTGAAGTGTCTGAAAGAAACTTTTTTTTTTTTTAACGTTTTCCACGTTTGGGGCCGAGAAGCGCCGCGACGATAAGGGCGACACTGTCGCGTACGTCAAGTGTGCCATAGCCGTTATGCGCAAGGCTCTGAGCGAGCTGGCGTGCAGTGTTCTTGTCTACCTATGGGACGACGCTATGTTGTTATTGGCAACAGGGTTAAATGCAAGGCCGTATACTGGTCAGAATATTTTGAGTTTATAACTGTGAAAATGTTTTTTGGCCACGCTGAAGAGCTTCGTAATAATTTTTCAGTAAGCTTAGGTATGCGTTGAACGTTGCGTTTCGCCTAATCTGAAATGTAGTTATTTTCGCGTGTAAACACACGGTGCACGTGAAATAGTCTGTTTTTAGTGTCCATTACGAAGATTTATAAGAAAAATCCAAGATGGGCTTGATAATACCCTTTAAGGGAACACGTGGACATAAATTAATGTTATAAAGGGTAATCGTATATTTACAACTTTATAGAAGCCAATACAGAAAAATGAAGAAAGGGTGTTCCTACATAATTGTTTCTACTATGAGAAGAAATATTTTTTCAGAGCGATGTATTTCTGTCGAGCTATTTCTAACGCAGTAAATTGTTGTTATTGTGGTGGAAAATGATGTCCAATATTGTAACATAATTGTTGACAGAGTTGGCAAAAAGTTTCATCTGGGATTGCTCCTTTGTAGTTTTTCTATGTTTTCCAAAAATATGTAGAATTTTTTTGTCGTATTTGGAGTTAATATAAGTTCCACGATCCCCCAATGGTCCCGCATGGTTAGAGGTATTTTCCGTGTCCCAGGTCTAAAAATCACGGAGTGGCTAGGGGTGACACAGGTACGCTCATCGCATGCGTCATCGCCTCTATGCGCAAGCCATTGCACTAGCGTGAAGCCTTAGGGGCGTGGACAGGTTCAAACCTTCCTCTCGCGAAATATGGAGAGCACGTTAAGGAAATAAAGAAATGTAGTTATCTCTCAGTAAAATGAGGGAGTTGGGAAAATAAATCGGCGTTTTAAAATAGTCAAAATAAGTAGTAAATTAAATACAGCGAAACCCTCTTAAGAAGTTTTCTGTTAAGAGGTTTTCCTGCTTGCTAAGCTTTAGAAAGTTTGCACTTCTATTACAAATACACTATTTTACCCTTTTAAGACGTTTTCCTGCTTAATAAGCACACATTTCTCAGTATTTCTCTGTAACGTCTTGCAGGGTTTCACTGTAATACAGGTTCTTGCACCTACTGTTATTCAGCTAAAATTTTTAAAGGTACGGTTCTATTATTGAACACCCCCCCCCCCCCCTTTTCACTTCCACTAACTCTCCCCAAAAACCTGGTGCCGCCGCCAATTATCAATCTTAACATCGGCACCTCGGCTCTTTAAATTCTCTACGGAGATCTTGTAATTTTATCATGAAGTAATAAAGAGAAAAGAGTGCTGCGAATTCAAATATCTTGCACAATTGTTCTCGTACCTAACAAGGGATTGTGTTCAGCCATTTTCACTTCCAGAAAATACACATTAGAGACGGAAACAGAAAAAAAAAACTGAGTTGACTGTACATGAGAGCCAAATGAAAGTTTTTAACGCCTTAAGGGCGCGCCCGGCCGTAAACAAGCACTGCGACGACGAAGCGAATTGGCATGGACTAGCCTCGCGTGTCTTCTGGTTCCTCAAAAACTGAGTTGACTGTACATGAGAGCCAAATGAAAGTTTTTAACGCCTTAAGGGCGCGCCCGGCCGTAAACAAGCACTGCGACGACGAAGCGAATTGGCATGGACCAGCCTCGCGTGTCTTCTGGTTCCTCAAAAACTGAGTTGACTGTACATGAGAGCCAAATGAAAGTTTTTAACGCCTTAAGGGCGCGCCCGGCCGTAAACAAGCACTGCGACGACGAAGCGAATTGGCATGGACCAGCCTCGCGTGTCTTCTGGTTCCTCAAAAACTGAGTTGACTGTACATGAGAGCCAAATGAAAGTTTTTAACGCCTTAAGGGCGCGCCCGGCCGTAAACAAGCACTGCGACGACGAAGCGAATTGGCATGGACCAGCCTCGCGTGTCTTCTGGTTCCTCAAAAACTGAGTTGACTGTACATGAGAGCCAAATGAAAGTTTTTAACGCCTTAAGGGCGCGCCCGGCCGTAAACAAGCACTGCGACGACGAAGCGAATTGGCATGGACCAGCCTCGCGTGTCTTCTGGTTCCTCAAAAACTGAGTTGACTGTACATGAGAGCCAAATGAAAGTTTTTAACGCCTTAAGGGCGCGCCCGGCCGTAAACAAGCACTGCGACGACGAAGCGAATTGGCATGGACCAGCCTCGCATGTCTTCTGGTTCCTCAAAAACTGAGTTGACTGTACATGAGAGCCAAATGAAAGTTTTTAACGCCTTAAGGGCGCGCCCGGCCGTAAACAAGCACTGCGACGACGAAGCGAATTGGCATGGACCAGCCTCGCGTGTCTTCTGGTTCCTCAAAATGTTAAGGTCGAAGTAAAACAACAGCCTATGTAGCACTGCACCTGACTACTGTACAAAATGTAGTACAAACACCATACAAATTGTCAGAGAAGTGCCATTTATGCTGTATATGAAAGAAGAACGTATATATTTTACAGCATTACAAAATATTTTACTAAAACATACTTTTTAAATGTAAACAAATAATCTATTATTAAGGTTTTTTTTTTTCTCCAAAATGTAAGCATATTTACATTCTGGATGCTTCAGAAAGCAGAATTTGCAAGAAAATCTTCGTCGTGGAATATCGTCATAGTGTTTAATGATTTTGTCTAAGAAAATTGTAATAGTAACAGGAAATAATTTCTATAATTGATTTAATGTGCGTTCATTTGTCACAAGTGTTTATGGTTGAAAGTGACGTAAATAAAGTTCATTATAAAATTGATATACATTATTACTATGATTTTATTACACACTATCACAGTAAATATTATGACAATATTTCTTGTAAATTCTGCTTTCCGAAGCATCAAAATGGAAATGCGTTTACATTTGGTAAAAAATGCAGATTATCTATTGATTCATTTTTCACGTTTGAAAAGTATATTTTAGTAAAATATTTTGTAATGTTGCAAAATATATACATTCTTTTTTCATATACAGCATAAATGGCACGTTTCTGACAATTTTTATGGCATCCGTACTAATTCTTTGAGCTCTTCACATTGTACTGTACAGTCAGCTGCAGGGCTACATAGGCTGTTGCTTGACTTCAACCTTAAGTAGCGAGTATAAGTTGCAATACAGATATCTACTCAGAAATTATATAGTATTGTCGCTGTAGTTTAAAACAATATATGTAAACATAGGCTGGTTACTCAGAGATTTTTACCAGTTACTCAGAGATTTTTACCAACTTTTATGTTACAGTAACCAAATTTATACACTGGCATACAAATATCAACTTTAATTTACGTTTTGAAAGAAACCTTTATATCGGAATATTCCATAGTTTTTTTTATAATTAAGATACACAACTGCTTATACAAAGAGAGAGCCATATTTCAATTAGGTAGGCTCGTTAATAATCAAACTCAAGTTTATTGTGCGGCTGTGAACTCGGTCCATCCAAGATGGCGCTCTGGCCGTGTCTGAGCGAGAGAGAGAGGAACACAGGTCGACTTTCACACGCTATCGCAAGCTTGGCTGTCGCTCTAATCGGTATGCATATTTCTCCTGCCGCTTGTTTCCGTGCCGTGACCCCGTATTTAAGTGGCTCGTTTGTTAATGTGAAGACAAGAGCGCCAAAACACAGTGTTGAGTTCCTCCACGGGTTCTGTTTATCCGTCTGGGTTGTCTAAGAGTATAGGCTGTTCACGGTAAAATGGGCACTTTTGAAAGCCCCGCTGCTTAAGATCTACTTGCATGTACGTTGTGTATTATTCCGCCTTATGTAAGATTAACATTGTCATGAGTCTCATAACTTTATTCATGCGTCGATCAAGTGAAACCGCGAAATTATTATAAAAGTAAATATTTTACAAATCTGCTAATTTTTGCTCTTCGATTTATAAACAAACAGAAAGTGAAAGAAATAATTTTAAATTATCAGAAATGTTTACTTAACACTTTTTATTCGACCTTAAGATACGGAACTACTTCCTATCCGTCGTTACCAACTTTACTGGGCGCATGTCACTCGGTGCGCCCGTTAAAATACATGCAGGTAGGGGCAGTGATTTTTTTTTCTAATTTTGATTTCAAAAATGCTTACTTTATCGTGAACAGCCTTTAATTGGAATTACGTTGACGTCTGTACCAAGAGTATTCTGCTGGTGTTCTGTTTGTGAAATCACTAGGGACAATTTTTCCACAGGGAAAGTTCTGCGCGTACATGTATTCACAATAGAGCGTCGCGATGCGATGCGTCGCGTCCAACGCTGGCCGCCAGTTACGAGAGTTATTCGCGTCTTCCCAATAGAGCGATATTCTGACGCCGGCCATTGGCGGCACAGACCGTGCTGCCATCTGTTATCCTGCAAGGAAGCTTGCAATGAAATGCTAAAAAACGAACGAAATTCTGTGTATTTGTTTGCCATTTAGTAAGTAAACTTTTTTTTGTAGTCATATACACTTTTCTTCAATAAAAGCACTATATTAAAATTCGAAATGATGGAGAACATGAACGACTCTTTAGGCATTGGAAAATAAAACATACTTTTGTTTCCTTAAAGGTAGCTAAAATTTTTGTAAATTTGTACACCAATTAGTATTTCTGCGAACTGCTTGTTATGTAAATTTACATTGTTTTTTATCTCAGCGTCAAGGCTCTGATTGGCTAATGCTACCATGGATGTATGGGAAAACAATTCACCATTCGCTATTTCCCACTGTCGTATACACCGATGTGGCACATTTACGAATAATTTACTAGTGTGGTTTTTATCATATATTCCGCAGGGAAGCCGTGGATTAAGAAATGTTGAAAATCAATGCCCTATGTGCAAACCAGCTTTCATCTGGTTATTGGCCTCATAGCTGGGCCAGTCAAAGTTACTCCACAGACATAACGTCTGTGACCAGTGGGCTGAAACGAGACTAGTTACCGTACAGTTAAATCACCCGTTCATGAAATACAGTATATCTGAGCTCGAGTGTTTTGTAATACAGCCAACCATGGAATTTCTATCGCGAAAGACGAGCGCCCTCATTGGTCACGCACTCTTTCCTCCTCTTCTATAGTGGCTCGTGCCAGGGATTTTTCTATTGATTAGACATAGTGACGGCTTCGCTTTAACGCCACTAGGTTAATTGAGGGAACGTCTACGTCAATTTACAAGTGTGACGGCCTCGCTTTACTCGGGATTCGATCCCATAACCAAGCGTTTCTAAGGAAACATCCTAGCGAGCGAGCTGTGCCGTTTGTTTTGGACAGGGTCTCCGGATGATTAGTAGTTGAACCGTAAATCCTGCATGGTATATAGCTAAAATTCGCCCAAACATGACCTTTAATTAAATAAAAATACTAATATATCGAACAAAACAGTGACATAATAAAAGAACCGCGTATTTCCTCACCAATCTTCATTATGTTGTTCGAAGGTTTCGTGATTTTTTTAAATTTGTTGCATGACTTAGTTATTACAGATATTTAGTTGAATGCTTGATGAACCTAAAATAAATATCAATTGCCCCCTTCCCGAAATACTATTCATTCCACAAAAGACAGTGTTTGCATCTGTACGAAATTGTAGCGCAGTTATTTACGAAGGCTGAGAGACATCCGATGTGCATGTTGGCGAAAGTAATGAAGAACAAAATTACTTCTTGGTTTTCTTCTCCCGCACAGATGGCGGAATATCGCCCAATCTGGCAACCCTGCTGTCAGGGAGGCAATGTTACGTAACTTTGCTATATTTATTTATTTATTTTATAACAACACTTATGTCGTAACTTTCTTTATAAAGCTCAATTGTGTTCTGTTACTCCAGACGTCGTCACGACTTGTCCGGATATCTTGACTGCACTTGCGTAGACAGGCCAACAAGGTTCCATTACTCCAGACGTCGTCACGACTTTTCCGGATATCTTGACTGCACTTGCGTAGACAGGCCAACGAGGTTCCATTACTCCAGACATCGTCACGACTTTTCCGGATATCTTGACTGCACTTGCGTAGACAGGCCAACGAGGTTCCATTACTCCAGACATCGTCACGACTTTTCCGGATATCTTGACTGCACGTGCGTAGACAGGCCAACAAGGTTCCATTACTCCAGACGTCGTCACGACTTTTCCGGATATCTTGACTGCACGTGCGTAGACAGGCCAACAAGGTTCCATTACTCCAGACATCGTCACGATGATCAGCACTTTTAAATTACTGAAAATATTTCGTCGAGCAGGACTTCACGTAAGAACAAAAATGTTAAAATGTGTCTACTCTAAAAGAACCACTTTGACATTCCTGCACAAGCCACAATATAGATGGCAGAGTTTTTCATTATTATTGTTTTACGACGGCCTTGAAATAATCTTCCAGTCAGCGGTAAGACAGGGTTAAGAAACGTGTGCGCGTGAATGTCCATGTTCGTCGCTAATAATAATCATTCGCAATGTTGAACATGGCTTCCCGATTGATACGTTATCTTCAGACTGGACGTCACACGGATTCCCGGGTAGTTCTAAAACGAACATTGATAATACTGGAGATGGCGAATATAAGAAGAGAGTCGGGACGTCATGTCACGATCGGGGACTTGGTTTCCAGAAAGCGGTGAAACTAATTTATTATTACGACACGCCTGAGCTGCGTATCCGAGATTGCGAGGAATGGAGGTCTTAATAAAAAATAAAGAACTAGATTTGATTTTAATTTATTCGCACAGCTATTATTTACAGCATTAATCTACCTCCACTATTACTTTTTTTGTTTCTCAATGAGCACAGTATTTAATGTCTATTAGTAACTCTAATTGAAGTCCTTCTCAATGTCTCTGGTTGTAGTCAATTAACTGTCACTCATCATTAACGCGTGTTCAGTCTGTCGCCAACATTTGAAATGTCTTTCACTCACACATCCAGTCAAATAGTCCATCCAGCCAGCCGCACCCTTCACTGCACCTATGCTCGCAGTCGTAGATTTTCCTCCTGCTGGTAACTTTCGCGCTACCTATTGATCTTCTGGCTCGTCTTCTGTCGCTTAAGGCCACGATCCTTAATTTCTACAGCTTTTGCGAAGATTAATTTTTTGAACCCAAATGCTATCCGATATTGTAAAAATCATCTTACAATTTTGTTACAAATTGGTTTTTACTATGCGATCGTAATTTTTTCAATACAAAAAAGTGTATAGGTTTATCCAAATAATTAATTAACGAAAATTTTGATTATTTAATAATTAGTAAAACATACACATTTTATTTTGTGTTGAGAAAATTGTACTACATAATAAAAACAATTTGTAGCAAAATTGTAAGAAGATTTTACTATATCGGTTCCCTTTTGGGTACAAAAAAATTAATCTTCGCAAAAACTGTAGAAATAAAGGATCGTGGCCTTAACGTCGTAAAAATCGCCCAAACTCTCGATTCTCTTAAACTCCCTGCTTGGAGGCCCGTCGCCCTTAAGGTTGGGTCTCACCCGCCATGTTGAATTTTCCATTTATATGTCGTAACTTCCTTTTCAGTGAAATAACCAAATATTTGTTACTATAGCATTATCACAATTGACAATCCCCTTCAAATCTAGCCATCAAATTTCATCCACGTGTGATATGGTGATTGTAAAATGGCATTAATCTGTTCATAATACTGGAAAAAATACGCCATGACTACTCAACTAATTTTCAGAATTTAAGTTTGTTCTTCAGCGTAACATATATTGTCATGATTGTTTAGTGGCAGTTTCGTAATAAGTGTCGGTACACAACTGAAAGAAGCTAGAACCAATAATTCAACATGGCGTGTTAGGCCGAGCCTTAAATGTTATCGCTGGTCTCGTTCTGGAAGGTGCGCCGCACCCCGAGTCACGCTGAGAGAAACCCTTGTCATTAAACCAGAATATTATTATGATAAATACTGAACGTTAGCGTGCAAGCAGCAAAAGGCACGTCGCAGCTGGCCTTTGTGACGCGGTGTTGTTAACGCCGCGGGAGTATCATTATAACTCTCTCCTCCACACACTCTTCGCTTGTTCGCGCGCGAGATGCAAAGCAGCTCTACACACTGTGACTGGCGGGGTAAGTATCAAAGTCCACCAATAGCACTCGTGCGAAGAGTTGAGTAGACTCGGTTGTAGACTCATTTTCTGGAAGGTACTTGATTGACTCTGGCAGTAAGTTAATCGCCCCAGTCTCTAGTCTGCAGATAGCGAGTCAGTAAACTTCAGTAGAGGCTGTTCACGGTAAAATGAGCACTTTTTAAGGCCCTTATGAATTTTTCCTTTCATCCTATTTCCATATCCTTGCTGCTTTTTAATATACATATTGCTTTGAAGGATCAACACAGTGTATACATTTCACCACCTTCAAAATTTAATGCCTGATGCTGCAATAAGATATATTTATTATTGGTTAAAGCCTGTTGGAAGGGCCTTAAAAAGTGCTCGCTTTACTGTGAACAGCCTATAGTGATTGTTATTGTGATTTGTGATACATAAAATAAATATTTTATGCTAAACTTAAAATCTTAATTATTTTATAATATTGTACATACTGTTTGGTTGATCTCACAACTTGTGTATCTTTCTTTCAACACACAATGACTGAATTAATATTGATTATAATATCGGAGGAAATGCAAAAACCAAGCTGTATCGTGGTGTTTAAAAACAATTGGCATGTAGTAATGTGGTTGCTTAATGGAAAATGTAAAATAAAAAAAAAATGTATCTGTAAATTACAAGCAGAATAGAGCTGTGACTTAATGAAGTTCCGAGTTGGCTAGTCAAGTACTCGACAACTTGGACTCTACATCAACTCGTCGCGTCACTAACTACAAGCCCTCTTCTCCACATATCTATATACGTGTAGCCTAAGGAGAAATGTATATGTAACCTCACTCTAGTAGTCTTACCTAGGCGACCTGCCTGCTACAGTGATACCTTGCTGGTGTCAGCCTTTTGTCGTCACAATGCCAAGTCAGTGCTTGGCTGTTGAACCTAATGCTTTGTCTCTCATTAGACGGCAGAGCTTTCGTAGGTTAGGGATCGAACTGATGGAGCGAAATAGCAACGTGTCAGTAAAGTACAATCTGTTTTTTTTTTTTTTCTACGCCGAATTTCTGGAAGCTCGTTTTACAATTTTTCTCGTCAACCACGAGTGGAATCGATCCAAGAAGTAGTCGCTTCAGTGACGCACAGCCACACGCAATTAACTATATGAGGTACTCTTCTGCATTTTGCAGTAGTAATGCACTCCAAAATACAGTTATTTCAGTTGGCCTACTCTGGCGGTACATACACCGACCCTGACATCATAGTAGGTAAGCCAATCAGAATTCAGAATGACACCGAAAATCCACACTATCATCGTAGCAGAGCCTTAAGTCATTACATAAACATTTGTGTTTAATGACGTGCCTCTGCCACCTACGTTAAGCTCCTGCCTCACTGTCAGATGTTCTTCAAATATATTTTTTAATAAAATCTGAACACGAAACACAGCCAAATTTTGCCACCAAAGTAATTTTATTAAATAATCCTGAATGTATTGGGAAGTGTCCCACCCTCGAAGTCTGATTTTGTTTTAACATTTTCAAAGCGGGTATAAAGCGCATTACAGAGTAGTAATTGTAAGAATTTTGTGAATTATTTGTGCTTCTAAATGAAATTTGAAACTTTTTATCATGCATATTTGTTGCGCGATAAAAATAAACTGACTTTCGTTGTGATTTTGGTTTAGTGTGTACTTCCGACGACATTCGTATTGTCATGGATTTTATATTATTTATTTATCCCCATAACCTTATTTCGTTTCTCGCAGTTGGTTGCCATTTCGATGTTTTCGGGCTTGGAAATAACCGTTTATGTGCTTGATTATGATTGGCCGAACTAGCTATGTATGTACAAAGTACCTATTTTATGGAAACTGGATTCCTCGGACTTTATTTCACCAAACGTAATTGTAAGCAGATTGTTAGAGCTGAGGCAGGGAGGGGACCGAGACACTTTCCGGCTAGTTGTTACAGAAGAGGAAATAGTTTCCCGTGCAGGCAAGTTGAAGGTACAGCAGTGCGCGCACTGTTGGCTCTGTATGGATGCATACAACTTTTGTGTAGAGGCGCGACCTGCCCGAATTTCATATCCTTACTATTATGTAAGTGGGAAAGTGTGTTTTGTATGCTTGTTTGTCCTTCTTTCATGTCAAAATGCAGCAACAGATCGACGTGATTTTTTTTGCACAGAGATAGTTGGATGGCCGGAGAGTGACACAGGCTACTTTTCATCCCGGAAAAAACGTTTTTCCTTAAATAAAATTGTTACTGTAATTTTAACTGTAATTTTATACCATTCCTTCATGAAAATTCTTATTGTAATTTTACTGCATAAAAAAAGCAATTTTAAAATAAAAAGTTCCGTCATTTCTCCTTTATTTTTTGTCAATGGGCCGTCTTCCATTCCTTCCCAAGAGTCGCAGTAGCTCAGTGGGTAGAGAACCCAATAGTGGGGCCGCAGTGTGTGTGTGTTGTGTGTGTGGTATTTATTTCTTCGTGTAACACTTCCTATGTAATGGTGGTCGTGTGGTCTAGACGTCGGACTGGCGGCCGAAGGGTGGTCAGATCGAAACCGCACGCCGCCTGCATTCTCTTGAGTTCACAAACAGCTAAAAAAATTCTTAGTGCTCCTGGTGGCCACTGTTTGGACTCACCTCCTCGATGCTAGCGCGTCCCTGCAGGCGATGAGTTAACCAACGTACACACAGAAGTGGCCGCTACGATACTAGCTGCGAGCAGTAGAACCTCCCACATCCATACACAACTCTGTATGGATCTAAATGAGTAAATCAATTTTGTGGCGAGGTTTGTAATTATTTAAATGCTATAACTTTCGCAGCAGTGTTGAAACCCAAATAACGTGTTTTATGAAGTGGTGTCATCCTGTTTATTGCATTTATTAAAAATGGGGGGTTCCAAGTAGTCTGTTTGAGATAAGATCTTAGATAAAATAAAGAACATTTGAAAGACTGATCCACTTCTCCCCTCCTTATCTTCTTTCGTAGGTGACAAGTATATCGTACTAGAATATCTGATCAAAGGACTTATGCCCGGTTGCACTATTGTGGTTCGAAACCCGATCGGAAATCGGATCTAAGATCGACACAAAACTGTTGCACCATTCGAATTCATAGTTAGATTGGAGATCGAGAGGAAGTTCATTTTGAATCGCCGAATTTGTGGTTCGAAATGTCGATCTGAGATCAGCAGCCATCGTCGACAAAATATGTAATTTCAAAATACGCCAACAGATAGAACTACGTTCGATTGTTTTCTTGGAAAATTAAATCAACATTATACGCACTTGAATATTATTCAGCAAAATTCGTACAACAATAACTCATTTAAAACAGATAAAACATCACACATCTATTTCTATCTATAGTGAAAAATACGCCTACTTCCATGACGTCATATATTACGAACCAATAGCAAAATTTGTCTCATTCTTAATCTCGATCTCCACTTTGGATCCAGAATCATAAGATTTCGTTGATGCAAGACTTGTACATTGGAACCAAGATCAAACTGGATCCTGGTTCGGAACTAGGATCATTCAATCTCGGATCGGGAAGATGTTGGTGCAACCGGGTATTAGTGGTGCAACAGGCCATAGTGTATGCGTGTGTGTGTTTAGGGGCTACGCTTCAGATGTTATAGCAGTTAACTGCACCCTTCTGATAGTCGCCGCTCATCTGGAAAACAGGGAAATGTCAGTGAATTGAACTGCCACGAGAAAGTCAGAGAATTTTGAACACAGTATAGCTAAATATAAGGTAATTATGTGATGTGCCATATTCAAGCTATATCTGGTAGTTACATAATCAACTGTGCAACGCTACCCGCTCATACACACGTCATGTTGGTCAATGAAATACAATCTTAAACATAATTTCAGTTATTTAATCTTGCTTAATTTAAGCTGGCGCCCTTTACCGAGTAATATCACGTGGCAGTACACCAGTTCATTTCCCCTCGACATCAATACTCAGAAATTCAGCCACTCTCCTCACATTATATATATATATATGAAATACAGCATTACACGCACTGGAGGCGCCATCAATTGTTTACCCCAGGCCTAGAAGGGCTGTCACATTTCAATACACACTGTTATTTACTTACATAGCAATATTTATTTGGAAAAGTGCCGGATGGATAAGACATGGCTGATAGGAAACTAACAAGTAACTAGGGCCTCAACAGTGCTCGCTCTACCGTGAACAGCATTACAGCTCTCATTTGAACCCTTTCAGACCCACTTGATTGCACGTGACAATTGCGAAGTGCTCGTTTATTGGCGCACAGCTACTCAGGGCGTGTCAGATAAAGTATGACATATTGAACGTAAATGTACGTGTGTTTTAAGCCTAATGTGTCCCCGAATGACAACGCGAATTTTGCAGGTCTCTAGTGATGTTACTTAGTCGACACAGCAGTTGTCTCGTTGTCGCAGCCAGTGAGCTGTGGGCTGTATGTTCGGCTACAGTTATATGATAGACATTTAGCGCGTCATTTACCCTCAGGTAAGGTCATTGGTCATTGAGTTTCTCAGTGTGCACTACATACCAAAAATTACCTACACGTTCGTAATGTACACTGGGTCTAAATGGGTTCATCTAATTACTTTATCTACAAATATACATTTCTGTGTGTAGCTGTCTTATTGGACGGCGTGGAAAGGGATTATAAACTACGCTGCGGTGTTTACTGTTGCTCTTAGGCACGCGCTGCCTCGTCCAGTTTCCAGCCCGACGTTGATTGCGACCTCTGCTTCGCAGAACCGTTTCACAGTCGGTCTCTGCCGCTTGTGCGTTACCCCTGTGGAACCCTAGACGAAAATGTAAGGTAGAGTGCTTATGTTCCCAGCGCGGTATTCCAGTGGCGTGGTGAGAAATTTCTGGCTACTTTTAGCCCAACTGCAATGTATTGAAAGTACTCCGCAATAACATACAACTCTCAACAGAAAAGAAAATTCCCGCCCCAATTTTTTTTCTTGCCTTTCATTGTGTGCTTTGTTTGTGTACGTCAGATTTACATAGCGATGTATTTCCTCCTCCCCTCCCCCAAACAAAAATAATTAAAGAAAATCTAAATTCGCAAGCAGGTGGCAATTGAGGCGAGATGTAATTTACTATAGGCCTATTACATAAATGTAAATATTTTAAATATTCAACAAATTTGTATGTGAACTTTTACTATGTGTTTTGTATTTGCAAATATTCGTACACACGAGTGTTTCCAGATCCTAGATACAGTATGCTTGGTGGCACTGCGCCGCGTCTCATTAAACGACCAGCCAATGTGAACGCGGCTACAGTTTTATCAAAAATTATGGCATATACAGTTAACGAAGTATTAACGAGCTCCATATTGGCTAAAAAATCTCGTACAGGCTGTTCACGTTAAAGTGAGCACTTTTGAGGCCCTAGTTACTTTTTCTTCCATTTATCCTTTAACCACCTTAGAAATAAATATTGCCTTCCAAGTAATAAACAGTGTATATATTCCACCGCACTCGGAAGTTAATTACCGTATAAGGCTAAACTAAAGTATATTTATTAACGTGTATTCCAAATGAGAGGGCTTCAAAAAGTGCTCGCTTTACCATGAATAGCCTATAGAAGATATTTGCAGACGCAAGACAGCATGGCGCTGCCCCGTTCGCACTTAGCGATCTCGGGGTTGCAAGGCTCTGGTATAGGCTGTTCACGGTAAAACGAGCACTTTTTGAATGCCCCGCTTGTTATCTACTCGTGTTCTTCCGACTTATGTAAAATTAACATTGCCGTGCGCCTCATCACTTATTCTAGCGTCGGTCAAGTGAAACTGTGGAATTACTAGAAAAGGAAATATTGTACAAATCTGCTCATTTTTACACTTCGATGCATTAAAAATTACAGAAAGCGGGAGAAATTATAAGTTGTCACAAATGGTTACCTAACATTTTTTGTTCTACTTTAATATATGAACTACTTTCCCCTCCATCGTTACCAACATTACGGGATACAACATTACTGGATGCATGTCACTCATTGCGCCCGTTAAATTATATGCAGGTAGGCGCAGTGACTTATTCCTAAGGTTGATTTCAATAGTGCTCACTTTATCGTGAACAGCCTGTACTGAGAATGGAGAGAAGTTCGTTAGCAGTAAAAATTATTTTTCCTGTTTTATACTGTAATTTTGGAACTGTTAAGGGAGTAGTATCCACTCCACATTTGAATTTTCTTAAAAAATCTTCGTAATGAATATGTATGACCAGAAAAAAAAATTGAAGCTAGACATGACATGGACGACTACTTAACGAATCTTTTTTTTAATTTGTAGGATTGCAAATATACCTGCATTTTCCCATGTGGGACTGAAATTATTAAATAATTAGATAATGTTTGATTGTGGTTGCAGATGTGACACTAATTATGGAAGAAAATTAAGTGGGATTTAGAAATAACTGTTAAAAGTGTTCCTTATGTCATGGCTAGCTTGGTTTTTAAATATTGACTCCGAAAATGAAGTTAATGAGGAAAATACGTAAATCCTGGATAGCAAGGACACTTGCCCCTTTAACAGGCTTGAGTGTCTCGCGCACGCACATGCGTGTATTTTGACTCCACGCAGTTTTTTGTGCGATCAGCAGGTTTTTTTAATATGGTGTTTTTGCGGTTAAGTAAGCGTATTTTCGTTTTAACATTGGGTTGTTTCTGCTGTCTTAAACCTTGAAAGTGTGTTTTAATGGTCGGTACCAACGCTTTGGAACACGAATGTTTGCAGCTATGGGATATGTGCGAAGTCTGGAAATTCGCAAGTCGTCCCGCAAAGTAATTCCCAAGCTGTGTTAAAGAACAAGGACGCAACGACAGTATTTATTTCCAGGGTAACAGTTAACAGTAACCTTCTGGTAAATGAGACTGGCTGTAATTGATGCCTGGAGATAGTGAGCAGAATACCGTTATTTGCTAACGATATTAACTATGGTTGACCTTTTCTTGCGCGTGCCAAGAGATAATACAACCGAGACGAAATGCCTTCATTAATATATGCAGTTGCAACCGGAAGTATTAAACGTTATGTACGTTAGAATGGCCTGTAGTTACAGATGACTATGTAGCTGCGCGTCCAAGGTCAAGAAGCGAGGGAGCGATACGGGATACCGCACACCTATTGCATCATCGTTCCAACGCGCATGGCGTGCAGTGTTTCCGTCGTGACGCTGTACTGTGTAAACTAGATCTGTACCTGTGGGGTTTTATTACAGGCGATGAAAGCACACAGATCATTATCGTACTTTTCTCTTGCCCCTTTTAGAAACTTCATAGGCAAGCTTTAAAAATGCGATATTTGACCACTATCACGATTTTTTGTCCATTAATACACTATATATATATATATATATATATATATATATATATATATAATAAAAGTAAAAAGATAGCAGCAGACAACAGTTTTTTTAATCCTTCATGGCAAAACTTCGTATTTACAGAACATTTATTTACTGAGACACGCGTTTAGACGCAAACTATTTCACAGAAAACGTTTCAGTACATAGGGCCCGTAATGCTTGTGGACTCTTAATATCATGTTCGGTCGCTGCGTAGGAAAAGTGCCTGTATCTCGGAACGCGTAGAAAATGTCGCCAAAGAGGTCTTCGACCTCCTCTCAATTGGCCGTCGGTCGGATTTTCTGTAAGATTAGACGTCAGCGCCAGATCTCTGTCGCCAGCTCGTGTGTTATAACACGAGTGTTCCCGCCTACACACGATGACGGTTTTCTTGGGTTTATTTTGTCCCTCGTACCATAATTATTGTACACTTGGGACACACATTCCATTCACGAGTACTTCAACTTTTCTGAAGCCCTGTTAAAACTGTACTTCCAAGATACAGTCCCCCCTCAAAGGGACAGCGCACAGCATTCGTCCGTATTCATTGTAGTAATATTTTGCGTAAGAACTCTTTCTTACTCTGCATTATCAACACATCTTTTTTTCTTCCTGTTTTTATCCATTTTGATTATAAATGAAAATGTAATAATTTATAGATATAATATAAGTGAAATTTGAATTAAACCCGTAGTAAGGTACTTAACACTAGTATAAAACGCTTATGATACGTGGCATATTCAGGAAATAAGACAACCTGTCATACATAAGGTGATTTTTCAAAGGTTTGATTCAAGAAGTGTGAAGAAACCACCAATAGACTACACTCGTATATTGTAAGATTTGTGCAGCACAGCGTGTTCCCGGGAATTTGTGAGAACGGTTGGGAGACGATTCAATGTGACGAATCGCGTAGAAAAAAAAATCCTCGTCTCTTGACTTGAAGTAAGTATAGAGGGAAGCATTGAGTTTAAAATTCCAAAGCCGTTAGAGATGAAAGAAAACAGAGACTATCAGCAAACTTAGATCGGTAGTCTCTGATAAGGTATTTATCTACATCATCCCCATTCAGACACGTCATAGGGGTTGCTATTTTCACGTCTTGTCCTGGGCATTTTGTTGACCCACGAGATGGGTTATTAATCTCAGTGTACAAATGTACAAAATAGGTTATCTTATTGTGACATTTGTCGTTTCTTTTGCGAGAGAACACAACCTACAATCAAGGGCGGGGCGTACAAAGCCACAGGAGAGAGAGAGAAACAGAGGGGACATGTTGTCTGTTTCAAGAGCATTTGGGGGGGAGGGGGGCTGTTTTCTTGCAAGCGGAGCAGGCTAGAGCATCACGACACAACACTGGTTAATTAATTGGTGTTTACCACGGTGATGAGGAGGGAGGGGGTATTTTCATTCTTCAACCATGCACACTGTTGAATGCGTAGGAGTATTTTAATACTTTAACTCAAATTATTACGCTGGCCTTTACGATCTCAAAACTAATGCCGGGTTCATTTTCTGCAGGACTAGCCAGCTCTGGAATGTTCCTGTATGCCATCACCTTGTAATGGTTAATTAAGTTGGCGACAGTTAATATGTTGTAATAGAATATACTTATGGACCCCAAATCGCTCGGGTAGCAGCTTTCCGCGATAGCTAGGCACGCTCGATGAAATCTGCGATCGTGATCCGTTCCCTGCTCTGATGCGACCAGCTGTTGTTTCGTTACTCCATGCGTTTAATGCTGGGCTGGGGAACGGAACAATTTCCATGCTCTATTTTCGGCCCGTAATTTGAGCGTTTCGTTTATGAATGGCAAGACATTTCCATACATGGCGATGGTTAACCCGCGATCCTGCCGTACTATTTGACAGGATAACTTGTTTACGATTGTCATATATTTTACTTACACGTTGAATATGGACAAAGAAACAAATATTATTTACACACTACAAAAGTGTTAAGTGCGACTTTTTTAGGCCACGTGCATTTCAATAATTATAGTAACAGTACAAATACATTATTTACAAAACACGCAAACTTACTGTTAGTTAAATTTCGTAACCTTTTGAAAACGCGTTTTCCTGTGGTAATTCTGCAAGTTTATTCACCAAAACACGTTTGTTCGTCATTAGCATTATATAATTCAGTTGCAGAATCATTCAGTAAAATCAACACTGCGTACAGTCGCACGACAAAAGTGGGGTGTGATTGTTGACACGTGGTTGTGTTATGTAAAGGAGAGGAGGGCTTTGCCGGCCTCTGGCGAAAGTCGCTAGCGCCATGCGCATTGTGCGGAAGCGTGCGACAATTGGCGTACAGTCGCACGACAAAAGTGGGGTGTGGTTGTTGACACGTGGTTGTGTTATGCAAAGGAGAGGAGGGCTTTGCCGGCCTCTGGCGAAACAGTCGCTAGCGCCATGCGGATTCCACATGTATCTCTGTCTGGCCTCCTGAATTCCTCTCGGTGTAGTCCATTCACAATTTCTTCCAACTTGCCCATGCTCAAATTCTACTTCCAAGATATCCCTCCGCCTCGTGCTAATAAAGCCTAACTAACCAGACAACGCACCGCATTCGTGCGCACTTTATTTAATAGTATTTTTCACGAGGACTATTTTTACTAGGCATTGCTAACAAATCTATTTTCTCACTGTTTCAAATCATATTAATTATAAATGAAATATTACCCATAATTTATAGATAAAATTTAAATAAAATTTTAACTTAATACAAAAGGAGGTGCTTTTGTATTAATGCAAGTATATAGGCTGTTCACGCTAAAGTGAGCACTTTTGAAAGCTGTCTCATTTTGAATAATAGTCTATAAATATATATTATTTTAGTCTTGGCCGTAAACTCCCGGGTGCGGTGAAATATATACACTGTAGTTATTACTTAATTGGCAATATTTATTTAAAATAGTGGTTAAAGGATAAGAAATGGTTGGATGGAAAAAAGTAACTAGGACCTCAAAAGTGCTCACTTTACCGTGAACAGTCCATAAAACGATTGTGGTGTGTGGCATATGTAGGGCACAACCAAGCATTTCATACATGGGGTGATTTTTCAAAGGTTTGATTGGAAAAACTTGAAGAAACCGCGAATAGGCTATATAAGAAGTAATAGTAACTGTTGGTATCTTAGAGTTAGCAAGTGGTATATATGCCGAGGTTTCTTTAACCGCACAACTCGTCAATCCACAAATATTCCCGTTAATTTCATTATGCCTTTACACTTACGTTTACTCTGCGCATCTCACATAACTCGAGTACCGAGAATGAAACTGTGAAAGATGCTTCGAAATACAATGTCTATAGGTTCACCTCATGTCGAATTTATTTGCATTTATTGGGAACTTACTTTACATAACTAGCATTTAACAACCAGGACCCCCATGGCGGATGGGATGTCTGGAGTTATTTTGAAAACTGCTGTTACATGTGTAGGCTTAGCCGTACTTGAAACCAACGAATTTTTTTTTTTTTTATCTAGCACAAGAAACTTCTGATAAATAAGACTACAATAATTTCGGAAATGTTATTAAATCTATACGAAAAGGTGAGGTTTAGCCATCTTTAAGGCGATTTGCCAGCAAGCATTAAGAACTGTGGAATGTTGCGCCAGGCAGTTTGTAAGCTGCACGCTACGATCTTAGAAAGGCTTCGACGGGCATTCGCTGTGCAGTAGCAGAATTCCTTGGTAATTGGATCTGCAACAGTGACATTTAATAATGCGCGAATAGAACGTCATGCTCGACTTTTTATATTCCACCCCACTATTTCGCTATAATCCCAAGTGAGAGGGCTTTCAAAAGCGCTCACTTGACCGCGAATAGCCCGCAGGAACACTCCGCGAGAAGAGCCTTGCCACGAATCACACACATCCTTGCTGTTATCACACGAGAGTGGACTTCCGCGGAGCTAGCAGTGCGACAAGCCACACCCAGCTCACCTCGAATTCCTCACAACAAAGCTGGAGACAGCGATTTCGTCTTGTTTTCCGTCGCTCAGTGAAAGTGGTACACCTATCCTATGATATTTCATTTTTGTAACACAAGTCTTTTGGATATGAAAATGGAGTGTATATTATACACTGTCTATTGCTTACTTTGCTGTATTTATTTAAAAAGGACGAGAAATGGCTGGTAGGAATAAGTAACTAGGACCTCAAAAGTGCTCATTCTATCGTGAACAGCCTTTAGACTGCACACGAGCACTGCCTGATCGACGCGGCTGAACAACATGCAGCATAAAGCGCCGAGTATTAGTAATAATCTAAATGTGTTATTTTTTTTGTTTTATATATTTCTTAATGAGAAAATAGCTCTTGAAATGTACACCATTTATAAACACTATAATTTTTTTTTTGGGAAAAAACAATCCACAGAATGCAAAAAATATGGTAGGCACGTATAAGAAAGCTTAGTAACTAGAAGTTACCAACAGTAGCGATAGAGAACGTGGAATTCAAAGTGTTGCCAACTATAAAAAAAAAAAAAAAGAAACATTTCCCCAATATCACAGAAAACGCGAGAGAACAGTAAAAGTAACTTAATGGCGTGTCTGACTAGGGAGGTCTTTCTTCCCCCGCAGTTTAGTACCATGGTCATTGTACAGGTCCCTAACACGCCGTGGCATGCTTGTGACCAACGTGTTGATATCTTCCGGACAAAGGTCCCGTCCCATTGGAGCAGCTCTTGGATGAGATCTGGAGGTTGTGGACGATCATCAATCAACTGCAGTTTTCAGCTTGTTACAGGCATGTTCGTTGATCTAGTGCGTTCTCTGTTGATCGAAATAGAACTAGATAACTCCTACCACCCCAAATGACTTCTTCACAATATTCCAACATTCTTGTGAAGCGGAGTATATTATCAATTTGAAATGTGATTACTTTTCGTATCATAGTTTCGGTTAAGAAAACGTGATTCTAGCTTGTTTTGCTACTCCAGGCCGAAATTTTTTTCGAACGGCTTGAAATATTTCTTATGAAAATCGTGACATTTTAGATGAACTGCTTGCTTTCATAGTAAGCAATCCCTGCAGATTGTTTTTACAATGGGATACCTCGGTAACTTGTTTGTGAAGTGGAATTCACCAGAGACAGCACGAACGCATTGTAAACAATGCGGCGACATCCGCGTCCTTTGAAGTACCCGCTCGGCAGAGGATAAGCGTCCCGTTTTATTGTTCGTTGTGGTGAGCCGTACGTTATTGGTGGACGGCGAACTGCTCCACCCACGTGGTGTTCAAGCACCTTGTTCGTATCGCTGACCAAGTCTGGTGGGCAATTAATTCAATATTTTTCCTGTAAGGTAACTGGTTACGTGTACCTCAGTGGGTACACTGTTGGAAGAGTAGACCTGCGTGAACAAAAGCGGGGAATTTCGTTGCAGATAGTCAATGTAAACAGTTTACTGCCCGTATTAGTCGTATTTCGTGGGAGACATGGTTTTGACGCTAGTTATATCGTTCAAAGTCGAGTGTAAACCAAATATTTTCACGAAATCGCCAAAGTATGCATGAAAAGAAATTACATTTCTGTGTGTATTTAAAACGATCGTTCCAGGTCACCAGCATGCCTAGGCTGTTCACGGTAAAATGAGCACTTTTGAAAGCCCTGCTTGAGATCTACTTGTATGCACGTTTGTATTTCCCGCCTTATGTAAAATTAACATTGTCATGGGCCTCATCACTTTATTCGTGCATCGGTCAAGTGAAACTGTGAAATTACTAGAAAAGTAATTATTTAACAAATCTGCTCATTTTCACACTTTAATACATTTAAAAAAACAGAAAACAAAAGGAATAATTAGTTACCAGAAACGGTGTCCTAGCATATTTTATTCCACGTTAAGATACGGAACTATTTCCCCATCCATCGTTACCAACTTTACTGGGCGCATATCACTCAGTGCTCCCGTTAAAACATATGTAGGAATGGGCAGTAATATTTTTCTAAGGTTGAGTTCAAAAGTGCTCACTTTATCGTGAACCGCCTTTGTGTGTGTGTTATTTTCGGTGGAAAGTACTTAATAAGGCGTGTGATAATCGAAAGCTTTGGTTAAGATACGTGAAGGGTAACTAATGATGGCGCTGTGCCTCAGAGTAATGGACTGCGCCGTTTCACTTGCCTTGCTGTGCACGCCATTACCCCCCAACCCCCCGTTCTTCCTCCTTGACTCTCTTGCCTTGTAATAAGCACGCATGTCTTGCTCACAGCGAAGTCACGCGGCAGACAGATACGTTTACTCAACACTTACACCCATCACCAAACATTCCTTCAATGTTGAATTTTCTGATCTTCTGTGCCAGTCCCAGAGGAATGCTACCACACTTGCGTATATCTGTTACGTACCACTGCACATTTTGTATAGGAAATAAAACTATGTATATGCTGTTCACCATAAAGTGGGCACTCTTGAGGCCCTAGTTACTTTATCCTTTCAGTAACTTTTTTTTAATCCTTTAGACACCTTTTTAAATAAATATTGCTATGCAAGTAATAAATACAGTCTGTGTAATCAATCGCACGCGGAAGTTAACATCCGAGTCTAAAATAAAATATATTTATTGACTATAATTCCAAATGAGAGGGCTTTCAGAAGTGCTCACCTTACCGTGAATAACCTTTATTCGATAGCGTTTTATGCTACCTGCAGCTGACAATGCAATTGTTGTAATATGCTTATTGTTTACTGATTCATAGATAAATTTGATTCCTTATAAAAGGTTTATTTTAGTAACCATACGTATGTACAATATATATATATATATAATGCGTGTGTGTGTGTGTAATTTTTGACCGTACAGTAGTTTGATATATTTGTACCTGTTTTTGATTTTCTGTGATGTATTACTGTGCTCTGTCACATTCGAATGTAATTCCACCAATAGTGCCACTAAATTTCGAGGCAGGCGTGTCGCTACAGTTTTTTTTCCAACCATCCATTTAAACTCTTCTCTTTGGAGATATGCCTGGGGCATTTTGATCAACCACTAGTGTAATAATTTGATTGGCGGTTGTTTATCATCTACACAGCACTTATCCCGGGGGAATTTTTTTCCCTCGGCTGTAAAATAAATTCTAGCTTTTACGAATTAATGTTTTAACTTGTTTGTAAGAACTCTTGGGCTTTAATTGGGGGGGGGGGGGGTGTATCGTTGAGACTTCATGCTGTGTGGTAGATGATTACAGGTGCATAGTATCATTTAGTACTGTATCCTAAATGACGCTTTTATAAGAAAAATTAATCTATTGGCATGCAGAAATACCCTGGTGAAAGCAATGAGAATTTGGTACAGGAAATACATGTTATGAAATTCTGTTTTTTGGTGTTCCTGTTTAAAGATATATATGCCACGAGGAACTTGTCGAGCATTTAAATGCGACGTGCTACTTTGCTATCGAATCATTTTGTAACATTATTGTACAGGATTTTTCAGAAAACTGAATAATTAAATAAAAAATTACTGAAAAACAAATTGTTAGTATTTGCCTTGATACAAAGCTCGAGACTATCGCTTCTCACACTTAGGTTTTTGTTTCAAGTTTATATCATCAAAATTAGCTTCAAAAACAGAATTTCGTTGTCATGTATATAAAGGCTGTTCACGATAATGTGGGCACTTTTTGAAATCAACCTTATAAAAATGTCACTGCCCCTGCTTGCATATATTTTAACGGGTGCACTGAGCGACATGCGCCCAGTAAAGTTGGTAACGATGAATGGGAAGTAGTTCCGTATCTTAACGTCGAATAAAAAGTGTTACAGTGTTAGGTAAGCATTTGAGACATCTTAAAATTATTTCTTTCCCTTTCTGCCTTGTTAATGCATACTAGTGCGAAAGTGAGAAGATTTCTTAAATATTTACTTTCCTAATAATTTTACAGGTTCACTTGACCGACGTATGACTAAAGTGATGAGGCCCTTGGCAATTTCAATTTTACATTAGGGGTGTTCAAAATATCGATATGAAAAATAATTAATCGAACGATATATAACTTTTAAACATTTCGGTATATCTATGTTTCGATATTATCGAAGTTTTCGGTAGGCCTAAATTATAGGTACTATCTAAATGTTCGGTACAATCGATACATCGAAAATACGGAGTAACTGTTTGGGAAAATATCGATATTAAATTTTTATGATATCGAACAGCCCTATTTTGCACAAGGCGGAAGAAGAGACAACATGCATACAAGTAGATCTTAAGCAAGGCTTTCAAAAGTGCTCATTTTACCGTGAACGGCCTGTAAATGTGGCGTGTAGAAGAAGTCGGTGTATAATAAAACGATAAACTGGAAAGAGTTTCTTTGGTGGATTGTTAGCTCTGAAAGTCGGTATGTGTCGCTGCAGACGGGAGTCGTTAATTAAGTGGCGCACTACTCGGCTTCCCTGGCCGCCATTAGTCGCAGTTCGTCTGGCTTCCTGCGGCCGGCAATTGGTCGCGCTGGCTGCTCGCTGCACTTGCCCGCGTGCGCGCTTTGACCCCGCCGATGTCAAGCCTTCATTCACATGTAGTCCCACCTTAATTGACAGATTTCAGCTGTTGCAAACACATTTGATGGCTCGTGCTCTGCTAAAGTCAACACAACACTTGCTTCGTTGCCATAGCCAATGAGCTGTAGGCTGTACGTTAGGCTACAGTAATGTGGACCAGTTATAATCTACGGTATGCGAGTCGTTTACCCACAGGTAAGATCGTGTGTCATGTCATAGAGCTTCGCTGTTTGCAGTGCAGAACACAAATTACCTACCGTACACGCACGTAATGTAAATAATTATTGTGTACTCTGGAGCCGTCTTCCGTTACTCACGGATTTCACTGGTCAGTAACGTCAACTATTGTTCCTATACTGCCGAAGGCACTGATTGTCGAGTCTGAGAGGTAACTTACCCTGTGCGAGGCTATAACCGTTAATGAGATAAGAGGATTTCACTGGGGACGTTGCAAGTCATGTTCGAGGAAATTATACTCACGGGAGGTACAGGTGCTGAGGATATATATGAATGTTTCATTGTTTGTCCCTTATGCGTTCCTATACCATTCATACGATTGCGATGGAACTCTGGTAAGTTGTTGTGCGCACGCTCGCGAGGGTTTCTGAGTTGGTAAAACCATTTTACAATAGGTGGCGCGCGAGTCGTTTCAACAAATGAGTTTATTGTAGCTATTGCCTTACAAAAGAGAGATGATGAATGAAGATGACGTACCTAATCAAAATATGACAATTTCTTCCATTTGAAATCTACAATCTACGGGAACAGATCAGGGATTTGATTATTGATGGACATTTAATCTAAACAAACATTGTTTAAGATTACTTTTATAAACAAGACTAATTACTCATTTGTAACTTCACATTGTATTTAACTGTACTATCGTTTGAATATAGTTCATTTTGAGCAGGCGAAAGATGTTTTATTAGTCCACTTTACCTAATTTCTTAATCGCATTATATATAATTTCTAGGTATGTTTCCTTTACGAACCTGGTATTTATAGAATAATAAATATTACTATATTCCATATAGTTTAGCGGCAGTTCGTGTAGGACATAAGTGGTGTTGATTGTGAATTTGTAATTGTCATCACAAAGCATTTCTTTCTCTGTCAGATCAAATATGCCACACAAACGAAAAGCGATTGGCCGATCTACGCCTCAAGCAAAAAGAAGAAGAAAAAAAAAAGGCATCACGAGCTTCAGAAACCGACGAGCAACGGGTTGTAAGACTGGAAACCATTAGAGTACGTACTGCTCGATCCAGACGAACACTGCTATATCTGGGTGCATTCCATTACGATGGTAATAATGATTACAGTCTTCAGAAACCGACGAGCAACGGGTTGTAAGACTGGAAACCATTAGAGTACGTACTACTCGATCCAGACGAACACTGCTATATCTTGGTGCATTCCATTACGATGGTAATAATGATTACAGTCTTCAGAAACCGACGAGCAACGGGTTGTAAGACTGGAAACCATTAGAGTACGTACTGCTCGATCCAGACGAACACTGCTATATCTTGGTGCATTCCATTACGATGGTAATAATGATTACAGTCTTCAGAAACCGACGAGCAACGGGTTGTAAGACTGGAAACCATTAGAGTACGTACTACTCGATCCAGACGAACACTGCTATATCTTGGTGCATTCCATTACGATGGTAATAATGATTACAGTCTTCAGAAACCGACGAGCAACGGGTTGTAAGACTGGAAACCATTAGAGTACGTACTGCTCGATCCAGACGAACACTGCTATATCTTGGTGCATTCCATTACGATGGTAATAATGATTACAGTCTTCAGAAACCGACGAGCAACGGGTTGTAAGACTGGAAACCATTAGAGTACGTACTGCTCGATCCAGACGAACACTGCTATATCTTGGTGCATTCCATTACGATGGTAATAATGATTACAGTCTTCAGAAACCGACGAGCAACGGGTTGTAAGACTGGAAACCATTAGAGTACGTACTGCTCGATCCAGACGAACACTGCTATATCTTGGTGCATTCCATTACGATGGTAATAATGATTACAGTCTTCAGAAACCGACGAGCAACGGGTTGTAAGACTGGAAACCATTAGAGTACGTACTGCTCGATCCAGACGAACACTGCTATATCTTGGTGCATTCCATTACGATGGTAATAATGATTACAGTCTTCAGAAACCGACGAGCAACGGGTTGTAAGACTGGAAACCATTAGAGTACGTACTACTCGATCCAGACGAACACTGCTATATCTTGGTGCATTCCATTACGATGGTAATAATGATTACAGTCTTCAGAAACCGACGAGCAACGGGTTGTAAGACTGGAAACCGTTCGAGTACGTACTGCTCGATCCAGACGAACACTGCTATATCTGGGTACAAACAAACACTTTCTTTACTTTTGACCATGTGACTGACAGTTGTTGGTTTGGGGTATGTCAGTGTTGGGTACATGCGCAGAAGACTAAGAATCGGTCTACCTCATCTTTAGTCTACGGGTTCACGCGTAAGCAGATTTTTCAGCGTTACCACTTTGCTATTTGGGTGCATGCTGTTTGCGACCACGCAATTTCGTTCGTTATTTCTAGTCCCAAATATTACAAAATAAATTAAGGACAACAAATAGATGCTGTTGTGTTTCTACCGCATTTTATTAATTCAATTGTGGTACGAATTTTTACTAAATGATTTTTAAGAGACTGTAATTTTATTTCTTACTTCCAAAAATACTATTCAGTTTAGTGCTACCCATCTGTTCAAAATGTTGAATATAATTTACGTTCATCATCGTGTATTTAATTTTAAATTCATTGAACATGTTTGCCATTCACTGGAAAACAGGGAAATATCAGGAACTTGCAAAACTGTCAGGTAAATGTGGGAAATGTTTGGGAATTTCGAACAAGTTAGCTAAATGAGGGGAATTATCTGTTATTGTTTTATCTGGCAGTTTTATCATCACTCGTGTGCAGCTAGCAGAATCGTATAAAATTGTTTTGATTGTGGACAAAATGCATGGCCTATTTATGTAGGGAGCAATTTGGTAGGAGTAGAGAAAAGTATTGTGGCTTAAAAGTGTTATCGTGCAGAGGCATTAATCCTTACAGAAAAAAAGGCCAGGGAAGAAAATTATTTTCGTCTGCAAATCGGGGAAATGTCTGGGAATTTTCCCAAAGGAAAAAGGAGACAACCCTGTTGAACTATGCTCTACAATCACATCAATACACGTCGTTGATTATCAGAGTAATTGCTGGTATAAATATGTCAACCAACTGACTTCTGGGAAACATCGGTGAAGTCTGCTCTTTCCGCGAGTACAAATTTCCGCTCGTGCTGAAAACGAGGACTGTTTCTGATTGGCTGTTACAGTTTTCCGCCGTCTGTTCGGCGCAACTGTCATAATTTTCTGTCATCCGCCCTTTGATAGGCTGAGGGACGAAGATAAACCATAAACACGTCAAATGAATTCAACAATTTTTTTTTTTTTTTTTTTTTTTTTGGAATTCAACATAAAAATAGATTAAAATCATTCTAAATAATACTTTTTTTTTTTTTTTTTTCAGCTTTGGGAGAAACAATTTAGCAATTGTGGGGCGTCCACTTGCGTAGTATCTTCCACCGCGATGACATGTTTGTTTTTATTTAATACGTTCTGTAGGTCCATTTGATGAACATCAGCAGTTCCGAGACACAGAACATACAAAAAGTACAAATTCCATAACCGATAAAAATGTACACATACATCAACTACATACTTCAAAGTAATAAATAATATACACTATTTAGCAATGATATGCAATTTACAATAACTGCCTAAATAAGTAATAATACTGATCAGTTTATATTTTCTGTGATAAAAAAATTTAATGTTTGCATTATTTATAACATATATGTAAGGTACCGATATGATACACAGTACACATCACCACAATATGAAGAATATGACCACAGATGCAATGTTTCTAAATTAAAAATGAACTATACAATACACTAACTACTAATATGTAATGCACACATGCGCACTTTGAAGGTTAAAGGTAATCTCTTAATTTTGCTCTAACCTGTTAAAAGATTTACTTGCTTATTTATTTTCGAGTATTTAGGTATAATTTTTAAGTTTGATCTCAGGAAACATTTACAGCGTCAAACAATCGTCGACAGAAATCATTACTTTGGTAAATATTTTGTCTCATGGTTAATAAGACTTATTCCGGTGATTCGGTTTACTCTGTTGGCTTCCATCAAATTGTAATATACTCTAAATACACGCGCTTGCATACGTATAACTTAGCGCGCGCGAGGGGACTTTGTCAGTTCTCTCTCTCTCTCTCTCTCTCTCTCTCTCTCTCTCTCTCTCTCTCTCTCCCTCCCTCCCTCTCTCTCTCTCTCCCTCCCTCTCTCTCTCTCTCTCTCCCCCTCTCCCTCCCTCTCTCTCTCTCTCTCTCTCTCTCTCTCCCCCTCTCTCTCTCCCCCTCTCTCTCTCCCCCTCTCTCTCTCCCCCTCTCTCTCTCCCCTCTCTCTCTCCCCCTCTCTCTCTCCCCCTCTCTCTCTTCTCTCCCCTCTCTCTCTGCGGCTGTGTCAACTAAGGCCGTGGCTACACGGGATGCAGAACTACTTCACTTAATCAAGTTCAGCTATTGAAGAGGTTAAAGTAAATTTCCTTCGAACGAGTTCCGATCGCAGTTGTTTCTCGTTCAAAGTGAACAGTTTCCATAAGTCGTTTCGAACGACTTCTCTTCTCTGCTGCGCTCCTATTGGCTGCTTCCAAGTAAACAAGCAGTGTATTAAATATTACTGAATTTGGTGGGAATTCCTGCACTTGTTGAATTAACTTAAGTTTAAGAGTGAATGTACAAATACCCACCTATTATACCATTACAGTAAATGTGTAACATTTATAACAATTAAAAATATCAATGATTATAAATGTTGGAGGCTATTATAAGTAAATATCATACATTTTATGTTCAATGTTTGTTGAGGTTAGAATTGCCATAGATTTCATTCAGCTTTGGGTGTGTAACCGCGGAAACACGTCCCTGTTTTGAAACTTGTTCAGACATGGCTACTGAACGTATTTAGCTGAACGTGTTTAACAGAACTCGTGTAACCACGGCCATAGTCTCTTCGCAGTATCTTCAAACTTTCTGAATCAAACCTTTGAAATATCTCCCTACGTATAACGTGCTTGGTTGTTTCCTAAATATGGCATGCACCACAAGTGTTTTCTACTCGTGTTAACATAAAATTATCTTATGTTTGGTTAAATTGAATACTTATATTCTGTCTTATAAATTTCAATATTGCATTTACAATTAATTAATATTGATAAAGCCAGACAGAAAATAGGCATGTTGATATTACCTATTACGAAATAGTCTTGTGCAAAATATTATTACACTGAGTGCACACAGTGTGTTGGCCGTGTGGTGTAACTTTCTACACTTAGTTAAGCTTAGTTTGCACTAGGTGGACGAATATCTTGAAAGTAGAACTTTAGCAGGGCTTCAGAAAAGTGTGAAGTACCGTGAATGGATTATACTGCCCTCGAGTACAGATTTTTGTTGACATTAGTTTCCGCCCGGTACTGGGTGCCAGCTTTCATGAGGGTACGCTGATTGCTATATGCCATCCACGGTTATTTCAAACTTTTCTTAAGTCCCGCTAAAGTTCTCCTCCTTGGTTTACCGACAGGAGTCTGTGGAGCTTTGAAAACCAGCTTCTTGAGCTCTTCAATCGTTGACTCGGCTATAAGAATTAACTTTAAGAACATTCCCAGTTTAATCCATTTGGTTAAATTTAATGAAATATTGCCGCTGAGTGTTTCGATGAATTCAACATACTGCCAACCATAATTCAACATACTGCCAACCATAATTATTTACCGTAATTGCATACTGTTTAGTTACTACCAGTGAATACTGGTGGGTCGTCGATGACTTAACTGAATGCGGTAAGAAGCGAGTCCATTGCAGTGTGGGGGTGGGGTTGGATAGAGTATTGCATTGTGGGGTGGGGTTGGATAGGGTATTGCAGTGTGGGGTGGGATATAGCAGTTTGGCATGGGTAGGATGGGGTATTGCAATGTGGTATGGGATATAGCAGTTTGTCATGGGTAGGGATGGGGTTGGATGGGGCACTGCAGTGTGGGGTGGGGTAGGATGGTGTATTGCAGTGTGTGGTGAGCTGTACCCTAGAGCTCGCCGACCGTAGACCCGGGAGATATATATATGTACTTATGTTGGCAGGCTGCGGTGAGCGGGGAAAGCTGAACGCCTTGGAAAGGTCGTTGGGCAAGCAAGCAGCCCGGAGCGAGTCCACTGTCTGCTGCCCCGCAACCCCGGGGGGCGTTCGTTCCCTTATCCGCCGTTCAGTTAGCACCGCCCCCTCCCTGCAATTGCCGAACTGGTAGAGCCCACGCCACCAAGTAGTCCACACGCAGGTTACACCGATGCTGTGCTGATCATAGTCATGCGCGTCACGCCAGCAAACCTCATGTTATCCTGTTGGTGCTTTGTAGAAAATGTCACTTCATCCCGCAGGAGTGACATTTTGAAAGGTTGAGTTCAAAAGTGCTCACTTTATCGTGAACAACCTTTAGTTGTGGTGCGTCTTCGGGCAAACATGTCGGTTTGTTTGCAGGTTCTGAGCGCAGCCTGAATGATAATACGCCCCCATAGGAATAAAATTTTATTTGAAATTCACGAACTTGACTGATGCTGGGGAATTTTCCGATCAGGGTAAAATATGGAATTAGTTTTTAACGCCATTTGTGCGCCATGAAAACGACCACAGTTCGGAGATTTCTTAGTGTATATTTAAGACACATTCCTCAAGCACTGATCTGCCTGTTATAGGCTGTTTATCATAGGGTGAGCACTTTTAAGCCCTCTCATTTGGAATAATAGTCGATAAATATATATTTTATTGTAGTCTTAGACGGTTACTTCGGAGTGCGGTGGAATATACACGCTGTGTTTATTACTTACGTGGCAATATTTATCTTTAAAAAGGGGTGTAAGGATAAAAAAATGGCTGATAGGTAAAAAAGTAAAAAGAACCTCAAAACAGCTCATCGTGTTGACAGCCTAGAGAGTAGAGGCAGTATGCAGCGCAACGCCAGGTGTCTTCATAAGACAGTTGTGTATACGTCACAAGTTCGCTCACGCTGTTGGAATATCCATCCATTACAGAACACGCGTTTTATGTCTCATCGTAACCAAACAAAAAACCAATGAAAGTAAAAACGTGGTCTCATAGGTTGGCCAATTTTTTTATGAATATTTTTAACAGTGCAGGGCGTTAAAAATGTTTCTTTTTAAGGCAGAATTTCACATCATTTAATGCATAACTAATCTGAAAAAAAATCAAGTTTTGTATAGAGCTATTACTAGCTTTTAACCTTTTTAATTATAGTGAACAAATAATTAAATTTCTACACTTCTAAATATGTGGTGAACAAAATATAGGATATTCTCTTCAGGATAATTTAGAATAATACATTTGAAACTTTATTAAATGTACCCCATAAAACCTTGGATGTACTAATAAATGAGATGTGCTATTTCTCGTGAATTTGAAACGTGACATACACAAATGGGCGTTGAATGCATAGGTTGAAGAATATAGGCAAGTGGCAAGGTGAGAGAAGTTCGTCTGAAATGGGAGAGGTAACTGCAGTTAGGGAAGGCCGGGGTCAGTGTTGATCCCCTCTAGGTCGAGACAGTGCTACTACGGATCGTAACAGACTAAAGTCAAGTACACGGTCGTCACACTAGGCCTTGCTTTCTCTCAAACCCCTTCTCTACGACATTCTTCTCGCACTACTCACTGTATCTTCAGACAGAATCAATTAAACACGCGTTATGGCTATAGTTAACACCGCGATGAGAGTAATTCTATTTCGTAGGCGGCTTATCAAATGTACTTCTAAATTGTGTTACGCAGTCATGTGTTCTCTTTATTAATGCCTACACTTTGCTCACGGTAAACAACGCACTTTCGAAAGCACTATGTTGCGTTTTTAAAAGCGTGTGGCTTTAATGTGAATAATTATATTATATTAAATGTACATGTTGGGGTTAGGCGTGCTCAAGTTGAACTCAGATATATTCTTTATCATCCCTGTGTTAAATTCAATATCAAATTACATCTCGTTATAGGCTGCTCACGATTAAGTAAGCACTTTTTAAGACCCTTCTGAATTTTTCCTTTCATCCAATTACCGTCTTACTGCAGTTTTTTAAATATAAACATTGCAATGTGACCAATAAACACAGTGTATACATTTCACCACCCTCAATATTTAATGCCCGAGGCTGCAATAAGTTATATTTATTAGTGGCTAATGCCTGTTGGGAGGGCCTTAAAAAGTGCTCACTTTACCGTGAACAGCCTATACAATTTGTTTTGCAACTCTTTACAGAATGTTAGTTGCTCGTTAAATGGGATGAGCTCTCGTTAAGCTTACTTGGTTACATTGTGTTAGCTATTGTGATTCGTTATTAAATGACTTGGTTATATAAAAGATCACTCTTTCACTATGGTCCGACTTCACCTTGTCCACGATGCCGTAGGCTGAAGACTAGACGCATGTCGGCTGACGACACACCCCCATCTCTGGACGTCACGGCGACAAAGACCTTGTCCAGCCGTAGTAATATAATCGGCGCACTCGGCCTGCCTGGCGAGGTTTGTTTAGAAGCGCTCCAGGCTTCGCTCCACTTCTTCGCTATTCTGCACGTAACAATTGCCTAAGATCTACTTGTATGCACATTGTGTATCCTTTTACGGTATGTAAAATTAACATTACCATGGGCCTGATCACGCGTCGGTCGAATGAAATAGTGAAACTACTAGAAAATTAAATATTTTATACATTTGGTAACATTCATACGTATACGTATTAAGATACAGAAAGCAACGAGCATTTTTTAAATAAACCTTAAAATATGCTATGCAGGTAAGGACGGGGGAAGGGGGGGACAATTCTGAGTTCGTTTCGCCGCGTCTCAACTTTTGACTAGGAGAAGCTACGACGCTCGTTTGGGTTTCAATCGATTGCGTGTATTGAAACATTTGTGTGGCGTAATTATGGTGAAATTGTACGAGTTTAATGTAAAAAATTAAAAAGAATTAACACAGTGTCGGCCTTTACGCATCAAAAAGCCTGGTCGAAATACAGAGATCGTATACGGTTGGAAAGAGCATCTCGAAAGCAATCAAGTGATATCTATAAAACCTCATATGATCGAGTGAAGCGGTGCCGGGAACGTAAACATCAAGGCGTCCGAGCGCGTCCAAGTAGACGTATTCACGCAAAACAAACGGCCGTGTCCCCAACACAGCCACACCCCATTTTTTTTGTGTAATATTGAAATATGTTTGGTACAAGTCGTAACGTTTAAATTTGCGTTTATTATTATTCGCATTGTGCACATATTTTGACTTGACTGGTAGTTGATGGTGTATGAGAAAAGTACGAGGCCTAAATGTGCTGTAAATACATCAGATCTGTCGAGCGTCTTTCAACTCCTGCCTAGCGTGATGTCCCTGCCGTAGTCTGTGGACATGCGTACACGTCTCGGCTAGTTTATAGCTCGGCGCTGAGATGTCGGTGGGTGACGAGAGGCTTGTCTACGCCCCATCCCGACGCACATCCTTCATCTCCTTCAACTTGGCCGAGACGTCGTTAATGACTTGGCTCCGGCCGCGACCAGGGCATCTTGCGTACTGGAACAGACACTCAGTGATGGGCAGAATCGAATGGAAAGCAGTTCGAATATTCGATCGCTGCGGCAAAATCGAATTTACAATTTTGTGTGCGTGTACGAATAATTTCGTTTTGAAGTTTTTCTTTCTCTGCAATAGATGATACCAAGTGCTCTACAATATTTATGTAATTTTTTTTTTTAACTAAACAGTAATTTATATTTACCTTTTTGCTATTTTTGTATAAAGATTTTCAATTGTCTTTTTGCATTCTGTCTTTAAATCCAGTTTATCGAATATTGTACTTTAAATTGAAGCTAAATTTCATCAAACATTCACTTCGTTAAATGAACAATCACTCGTTTCACTAATGCCAATGTTATCTCCACAAAGTTAATGTTTCAGACTTGTCTAAATTAATACCGAGGAAGTGCATAGCAGTTAATTTACTATAAAAAATTCTTTTCCTGAAAATAAATTATACTAATTGTTTTCAGTTTTGTAACTTATTTTGTAAATGGTAGTGAGTCTTTAACTTGTCAAAATACGTGAATATTTATTTATTGTTGAGACGAGAACAGATCGTGAATATAACGTAAAAAGCCCATACACGCTGTTAGGGCATATTTATGGCTTAGTTGCCAAGGTTTACAACTACTTCGGAATACACATAATAGCGAAAAATATTCCACTTTAATCACCTTTCAAAAATTCAAACAATTTCATATGAATATGTGTCATAACGTCAGCCAAATACACCATTCATTTACTCGCTTCAAGAGACATTAACATTCTATCATTTTATAAAGGCGCGAAAGGAGTAGAATACAGAAAATACGGAATCCTGATGATTCATTCTATTTAAAACTATACTATTCGAATAAAAACGAACGAGAGAATAATTCTGTTTCGTCCATCACTAGACTGAGCTGGGCCGCTACACAAGTGTTCGAGAAATTATACTACGGGCTCTTCGCAGTTCATGAGCACTTTTGAAAACACTGCTTCGGACCGACTTTTACTCTCATTTTATCCTTAACATTTCGAAGAGCCGCTTCATCTTATTCATGCTCCATCCTAGTGAAAACTGGAATTTTATAGGAAAGTAAGTGTGTTAATTATTTTCAAACTCATGCTCTTGTGTGTAAAACAAAGTACATACCTACTTCATAGCTCATAACTTTACATATGACACTCTCAGAACGTGAGGCGTGACAGATATTTAATTCGCTGTCACAGGGAACCTGCATGGCGATGTGTATATAGGGTGATTCTCAATTAGATCTACAGACTTTGGCAGGTGATTCTTCATGAAAAAGTGAAACATATGCGACACTGTATACCTAAACCGAATATTAAGGGAGGTATGACCACTTAATAATAATAATAGAGAGATGTTAAGCCGTATTTGTGCAAAATATCGGCTATTACGTTGAAGGTGCCGATAACATACAATAATGTTCCGAGAGTTGTCATTGTATTTTGCTTCGTTCCCAATATTTTGCACAAATACGGTTTAAAACCTCGTTTTTTAAGGGCTCCTACCTCCCTCAATATTCGGTTTTGGTATAAAGTCACATATGTTTTCCTTTTACTTTTTCATGAAGAATCACCTGCCGAAGTTTGTCGGTCTAATCGCGGTTTCTTCACACTTTTTGAATCTAACCTTTGTAAAATTACCCCATGGATAACGTGTTTGGTTATATCTTAAATATGCAATGCACCACAAGCGTTTTATACTTCAATTAACACAAAAGTAGGCGTACGTTATTTGTGGTTAAATATAAAGTTTATTTATATTTAATCTGTAAATTATAGTACTCATAGTTTGTAAATAAAAATCAGTGGGAAAACAGGTGTGTTGGTAATAACAGGTAAGAAATAGTTCTTATGCAAAATATTATTACACCGAGAGCGCAGGAATTTGGCGAGTTGTCCTTTTTGTGTAATATTCTAGACAAGGTTAAGCTTTGTTTGATGGGGCGGACGAATATCCTAGAAGTAGGACTTCAGAAAAGTGTAAAGTAACCGGGAATGAATTTTTTGTGTAGTAGACGTGTATTTGTTGGCAGTGGTTTTTTTGTTCTATGGTTGGTTTCAATAGGGCTCATTTCACCGTGGTGAACCTTTACTTTGAAGGGTATTTGTAAAATATTATACTTTGTTGGAAACATTTTACTTCAGATACCTTATACTATAGTTGGCAACACTGCTCTACACTTCATTCAAGTTGGCAACATATATAAACATTGCTAGTGGCAGTCACTGGCTTGTTAGACAATTCACGGTATTATATCGGTAGAAAATAGTTCCAGTTGTATTTGGCAATTCGTAAGGTCAGACGTAGTAATTTAACTCATTACTTGCGTCATTTCATTCTCATCTGCTAGGGCATATACCTATGCATCAAGCTAAGAAATATATTTTTATTTTGTTCCCCGTTAAAAACTTGTCAAATATCAAAAGTTACCGAGCGCGCATGTGGCTTGACAGTGCAGCATTGTCACAGTGGGTCGAAAAACTTTGCCTTTTACAAAGCGTACAGAAAACAGTGATAATTAATTAACTTAATTTTGTGCGCAAAGAATCCTCTACGTGAAATTATTTAACTGCAATATTTGTTTTAAAATGTGAAAGCGAAAGGGGCGTGATTCTCGCAGCTGTTTGTTCATGCCGGCATGTGCTGATGGCTGGTGGTAACACGATCCAAGACCTTCCAACTGCGTGTGTAGGCGGAGTAATACTGCCGAGGTGTGCACTCGCCCTAGGAATTATCTTCAGCGTTCCAAGGGTTCCAACCTCATTTGTTTCAAGTTTAACATTAGTTTATTTTTTAATTTCAGAAAAAAAAAAAAATCTTAATATTGACACTTGCACGCCAAAACTACTTAAACTTCAGTTAATGTGGGCACAGCTCAAAAAGTAATTTTCATGCATATAAAAACCACACAAATGAACCACCGGCAACAAGAAACGAGTCATATCAGTTCGTTACCAAATAGGGGGAAAAAAAAAAAAAAAAAAAAAAAAAAAGACTCCTGTATTCAATTTTCAGATGATTTTAAACTCGGAAAAAATTAATTGCCTCTTAAATCTAACGGTCTGAACATACGAGGTTTTGGCACGCGTATGTCGGTGTAGATATGAGTATAAAGCAGAAACGAAAATAATTGAATTCGCAGAGAGGCAAGGCAGAATGTGTGAGGTGGAGATGCAAGGGTGGGAAAAGAAAACCCCGACGACCAACAGCAACGTCCGACATGTTCAGCACCTGCAAAAATGCTGCTCGCCTTGATGTTTCATGGGAAAAGGGGGGGGGGGGGGCAGTTGTAGCGCGTGGCTGACTTAAGCTGGGTTTACAGTAGAACAATTAAAGAGTTAATTTATACGTTAAGAAGTGAGCAGGAGGAATGAGTGTGTTGTTTTCAATGGTATTTATTCGGTCGTGTGCGTGGTTGGGATTTCCTTAAGCGTTTTATATATATATATATATATATATATATATATATATATATATATATATATATATATATAATAAATGAAAGCTATGAGGCGACAACCAATCAGAACAGAGCGGACGCTGTTATTGGTGGTAAACTGTTATTTACATAAATGTAACTATAAAAAGTATTAAAAGGTGTGTGTGTGCGCGCGCGCGCGCACATGTTTACGATTATATTTGTTCACAACATTAAGCTTCTCTGATAGAATACGTCGGCTTTGAAGTATGACCTATTTAAATATGACTGCGATACACGAGGTTATGTTAGGAACGAAATTCAACACGACAGGCGTGTCGTCTGTTTCCATTGGCTGGAATTAAGAATTAAAACATTAATTGGGAACTGCAAATACGGAAGACCTGTTTCCGTATGCCTGATCAGCGCTTACTGCATGATTCATAACGCGTTATATCTTTATTCATGTGCGCGCCTGAAGACGTTAAGGCGGATTCCCACCCGCCATATTGGATTTATCGACTTTTCGCCAAAGCTTCTATTACAGAAGGTGTATTGAAATTTCCCGCACGACGTATCCTAAATAACAGTTTCCCAAACTTTATCTAAATGCCACAGCTTTACTCCATTTAATAATTTTTTAGCTGGTAACTGTCGAGGCGAAACGCGAGATTATTTTTTGCAAACGATTGCAAAGGCGGCGACATCAACGGTAAACAAGAAATACTGACCTTAGACAATGCACTAGGCAATCCAAGATGGAGGGTACGAATCTGCCGTAGGGGCGCCGCCTACCTGGCGTGGAAACGCGTTGCAGTGTTTCAAATCCGCGTTTTTTTTTTAAGAAACCATTAAACGTGTCCACACGATACCAATGTACGAAAAGAAAACACATTTCAGGCGAGGTACGTATAATACTCTCAATACATCATGTACATTATAAATGCTATTCGTGAGCCCTCCAACATAGCTATAAACGGCCTTTTCATACTGCTGTAGCTCATAATATACAGGTTGGGAACATGTGAAACTATTATAGGGACCGACATTGAACCTTGCTGTAGACTTTTCACCAATAAAATTATAGGGTCACCGCTTAAAGTCCCATAGACACACGCAGCACAGCGGAAACACTGTACGCCAGTTCAGCGCCTTGCGCGTAGGAGCGAATGGGGCATCAGGCGCGCGTGTCAATGTCGGCCTTATCGGTCCCGCTCTTCCCTGCCTCAGACGCGCTAAAAACCACCATCTCCAAATAGGGGGCGCCCTTAAAGCGCCGGGTCTCAGACCTACAGCCCGCTCTCCTTGTCTTAACGCGAGTCTAGAGATGTCGCTTTGTCTCCTTGGCATTAGTCGACTCGTTCGTTTGGCCGAGCTGGTGTGACCAAACCGGCTGTGCCTTACTTACGAACTTGTTGACCAGACAGACGTGCGTTTCTGTCTTCACTTGCAAACCATTCGTTTGTTTTAATCTAATCGTACGTCGCAATTTTTTTTGTTTTGCTTATCCCTGTGTACAAGTAAATTTTATCGCCAGCTTGTAGGGTGGGATGGGGTCCAATTCCACGAAAGTAAGTAGACTAAGTACTGAAATTGCATTATGTAACTGCTGCACATTTAATTTGTGAAATGTTTTTTCAAGGCGTTAAATTTACTCTATTTTGGCTTAAGTGGCAAAGTTTGACGAAATCTGCGATTTGTTTACGTATGTAGACAGCCAGAACGTAAAAAAATTAGTTCGCGCTGCTTTTTTATGCTGTTTAGTATGTTTGAATAGAACGTACTTTAAAATGTATTGCATTTTTTTTATTGAAAGTAATATAGACTTATATGAATTTCATATATCTTGATTGTTCACATGCTAGTGAAATTATCTTATAACTGGCTAGAACAGCTATGCCACTGTAAGCTATTCACGGTAAACTGAGCACTTTTAAAAGCCCTGCTGAAGATCTACTTTTATGCACGTTGTTTATTCTTCCGCTTTGTGTAAAATTAACGTTGTCATGGCCTCATCACCTTGTTCATGTGTCGGTCAAGTGAAACTGTGGAATTATTAGAAAAGTAAATATTTTACAAATCTGCTCATTTTCACACTTCGATGCACTATTAAATAATAATAATGATAATTTAAATTATTACAAATGGTCCCGTAACATTTTTATTCGACTTTGAGATATGGGACTACTTTACCGGGCGTACGTCACTCAGTGCGCCTGTTGAAGCATATGCAGGCATGGGCAGTGACTTTTTTCTAAGGCTGATTTCAAAAGTGCTCACTTTATCGTGAACAGCCTTTAATAAGAATAGGTAACAGCATCATTTTTTACCTTTAGATAGAGAATCAGATGGTTTGTTACTGTGCGAGTGTAATTTCCAGGTGGCCTCTCTTCCTGTGCGCCGGAGGACATTAGCTGGCAGACATAGCCTGCGGCCAGTGGCGTCTGTTCGCTCAGCAACAGCGCCACAAATGTCACCCGTCCCGGTTCAGGTTCCGGTGTAGCAGGCGTCCTTGCCTCGCGGCCGGTCCTCTATCCCCCCACTACTACACTGCACCTCCTGCCCTGCGGCGTAGCGTTGCCTGGCAACAGGCACTCGCCCAACTTGGCACACACTCCTTGCTTCAGGTGGCCGCCTGGTGGGAGCTCTAGGGGCGACCGAGACATACCCATCAACTCTCTCGTCGCCTCTACGTGCAATCCACTGACTTGGCGTGCACTTTCGCCTTCGATAACGCGCCTCTATCAGACTTTCAGCAGACACCGTGCCATTTTATAATGTTATAATAGAAATAAATGTTTAAGTGTGGGATGGTGAACCCTGCGTCCAAGGTCAAGAAGCGAGGGAGCTATACGGGCGACACTAACACGCACGTCTAGTGCCTCATCGCTCTTAGTACAAAGCGTGCAGTGTTTCCGTCGTGACGCTGTACTGTGCAAATTAGATATGTAGTGGGGCTTTATTACACACAATGAAAGCTCACAGATTAAAGTACGCCCGTATCTTTGTACTTTTCTCGTGCCGTTTAAGGGAACTGCATAGGCAAGCTTTAACAAGGCTATAGGCTATTTCACCTTTTCCATGCATTTTTTTTTTCAAGAATACACTTAATGTGACAAAACTATATAAAAAAAATAGGGGCATAGATATTTTTTTTTTTTATCTTTTCTAACAAAAAGCTGTATTCACAGAACATTAGTTTACCGAGATACCCGTATTCGAGCAAATAACAATTTCACAAAAATGAGGGGGGGTGGGGGTCCATCCCACTCTTAATGCACTTTCCTATTCCTTTTTTAATGTTTTGCACTCGAATGTTCATACCTAAAAATGGTTGTGAAAACACCCTTTTGTGCCATTTTCACTATCGCAAAAACATGCTTAAGATAGAAACGGAGGAACTGAAACACGTATACAGACGTGTAACGTTTCTTAAATGCTATTCTTAAGCAGACTTCACTGAGACACGTTGGACGTTTTTTTTTTTTTTTTTTTTTTTTTTTTTTTTTAATAAAACGTTTTCTGCTGGAGCTCTGCACACCGTTCGGCGGCCTACCCAGGCGACCTGCCACCTTTACCCAGGCGACCTGCCACCTTTACCGAGGACAGCTCCTAGTCTTTGTACCCCGAGTTACAACTCTACTTGTATGCTCGAGGCTTTTTCTTCGACATGAGGGTGCCAGGGAACAGATAATCATCGCAGATAGCCACAGAGGTTTCCTGCACACGTCTTTCTGCCAATGAAACTCAAAGAAAAGTAATACATCCATCCCCCCCTTGCGTTAGTGTAATGTGCTACTGAAAAGCGCGTGGATTGGCCAGTCTCTATCAGGTTGACCTTCACTACACTTCCCCGCAACACACTCAGCGTGGACTAACATTTTCAAGAACATTTCAGAAAGCCCCAAAACTAAGTCGTAAATTTTCCCCGACTATATTTTTTTCCATGGCCGCTCATAGTGTTGCAAGTTAGTGGACGAAACCAGGTTCGTTAAGAGAGGTTTTAATTAAGTGAAGGAGTTAATAATGGTTCCCAATTTATTTACAATAATTGCAAAGAAAATACTTCCGTCTCAATATCTCTAAATACATTGGTCTTTCTTGATATTTACATTTAAATAAATACGATTAATAAAATACGAAATTATTTCAAAGAAATTAATGTATTTAAATAACAAAAATTAGACCCAACAAACAGTATGTCCACCCCTATTGATTTACTCATTGTGCCCATATTTGATAGTTATAATATTTACAATAAAGTCCGTAACACATGTTCGTGCAGTCCCACCTCAGTTTAGTCCAGATCCCACAAGTCCGCAACGTTCTAGATTTCTCTGAACGCACCCGTGCTCAGTAACCTCCACTCATAGGGTCCGCCGTCGTCTCGCAATCTCCCGTCGTCGTTCGTCCTCTTTGCCGATGATGTCCCTCGCCGCACTCAGCAGAAAGACTTCTACCAACAGACTGCCGGCCCTCAGATTGCTGAAATATTTACAGGGCTGTAGGCCGTCGCCCAGAAATATCTATAAATGCGGTGTTGCGCCGAGGCTCCTAGCTTCCAGAATCCTCTTGCGCATGCTCTAAAGTCGTCGGCTTCTCAAGCAAGGGGAAGAAGGACTGTAACGCCCGACAGATCAGCTGTCAAAACATTCCCTGCCGCACCCGGCGAAGGGACCGCGAGCAGGTCTGTCTGGGGAGAGGAGAGGGTCGAGGTGAGTCCCCCCTCCCCCCTCGTAGCAGAGTCCACGCGCCTCGTGCGGCGGAATACTGTATAGATTAAATTAAATCTATAGTAGTTTCAGTTGCTAACAGTGCCATTTTATAGGACTTAATGTAGAGTGAGTGAGTGTAGAGATTTGGGCGGCTCTGAACGAGGTCTTGAGAGCCGATGTCCGGCACGATTCCCACTTACGAAAATCCGGAGTGACCCGGCCGGGGATCAAACCAGGTTCGCCTGGGTGGGAGGCGAGCAGTCTAACCGCTCAGCCCTCGCTGCCCCCTTAATATAGGCTGTTCACGGTAAAGTGAGAGCAATTTTGAGGCCCTAGTTATTGTTTCCCTATCAGCCTATTTTTTATCCTTCCACCATTTTTAAAAATAAATATTGCCATTTAAGTAATAAACGCATTATGTGCATTTCACCGGATACGAAAATTAACGTCAAAGTATACAATAAAATATTTATCGACAATTATTCCATATGAGAGGGCTTAAAAAAGTGCTCACTTTTCCGTGATTAGTCTATAATCACGCGTACATTAAAGGAACACACGAGCGATCTGTTCTCGAGAAGAGCGCATGCAGCGTGTTTGAAAAGGTGCCGCCCGTCGCAGCAGGCGGATGAATCATGTTGAAGACTGTCCACGATAAAGTGAGCACTTTTGGAATCAACTTTAGAAAATTAACTGCCCCAACCTGCATGTATTATAACAGGGGCACCGAGTGAGATGCGCCCAATGCAGTTGCTAACGATGGAGGGGAGGTGGTTGTATGTCCGACAGCAGGGAGCCAGCAAGTGCCAATAACAGTGTATTATAAGGAGCTTATCGGCGGCGCCCAAGGTCTGTGGTAGGCCGCTTGGCAACCGAACATGGCGCTGATAACCCAGTTATCTGCCCCTCCAAACTGTCCAAGGCGAGGCGTGTTGTTGATAACCAACCAGCACCGGCGTGGATTTCGTGCCTTGGCCTTACCCGCCTGCTGAGGTTAATGCACCGGGGTTACTACATCTGTCGAGTCTTGTAACAATACACGTATGATTTCAAGATGGACTTTATTACGAACCGCCTAACATGGTGATTCAGAGTCGTGATTGGGAAGTTTCTAAAGCACTGTTAAATACATTTATCAGGCGGAATCGTTGTGGTTTTGGTATGTATTTGGTTGTTGCAGTGTGGATTTCGTGACCAGCTTGCAAACTTTACGCCTTAAAGACTAGAGCAGCCAATCAGAAACTGTCGTCGTGTACCGCACGAGCCACGCCTAAAACTTGCGCTAGTGCAGACATTTTTGCTCATTCGCCTATAATTCCCAGATAGATGCCTGATGTCACATTTTTTACACCAATAATTAAGGTTTATCCATGTATGCTGGAAGATTCTGCGATTGTTAAATGTATGTACATATAATACAATATGTGAATACATTTAAATATATAGAATAAGCAGATGTTCCGAAATGATCAAAAGTTGAGAAATAAACCGATAGATAGCAGTAATTATTACATTTTTTTGGTACTATAAAACAAAACAATAGACAATTTAAAATATCCAATAAAATGTGTATTAGATCGAAACTACTAAAGCAGAGAAAAAAAAATCGTATTGTGTAGTTTGTTTTACACCACTTCAGAATATTGATATTAAAGATAAGGAACAAGTTTTGTAAACTGAGTTGCCGATCAAACACCTAAAGTTTGCATTTTCACATTCATCAACATGTTTTTTTGAAACGATAATGCTTAGAATTTTTATTTATTTATAGTCAGGCAAATTTTGCAGTGCATATTCAACCAGATAATAGAGTTTTAAAAATACTATTAGTTATGTCGAAACAAACTTAACCTTCATACACTTCAATACAAATTCTTCGCGAAGTCGCAAAATGAGAGCCAATGTTTCATTCCAATCTAAGATCACATTTTTTCTGAACCGAGATCATGAGATCTACGATCGGAACTCGGCCTGTCGTGTTGATGCTATACTTTTACACTGGAATTCATCCAGCTAAAGATCATGTTGGAACCAGGATCTTAGGATCTTGGTTCAGGATTAGTTATCGGTGCAGTCGGGCCTTAGATGCTGATTGTATAGTTCAAATGCGAGTTGTGATGCAGGTAGCACACTCTAGGAGCAGGAACGCAAATTATTTAAGCTGCAACTATAAAACGCAGTGTGCATGATTTTCTGGAGTAAGAAAATCAACGTCTTTATTTTGTTTCGTGAGGCAAGTTTATAATTAATTTCGTAGTTACCGAACACTTGCAGTTAAAGTATGTATTACTACGACTATCTCTTGAAAGGGACCCGTGGATTTGGAAGCATTATCAAAGAAAAACTATTCTTTATATAAATCTAAATTATCATTAAAAGAATGTTTGTGCATCTGATCTTGATAGCTTAGCCCTGAAAATGATGTATTCGTTCCCCAATTATGTGGTACTATTTTTAATGATTAATTTCCAAGTATGTGGTAATCTTTTTAATGATTAATTTAACTTTCAGTTAGCCAACGAAGTGAGTGAAAATATTTGGGCGGCTCTATAACATCGAGGTCTCGAGAGCCGATGAGGGCGAAGCAAGGTGAGTATGGAGCTGCGCCGGAATGAAAGGGCGTGATAAACGGGAGATCCCTAAGAAAACCCGCCGACCTATGGTATAGTTCGGCACGATTCCCACATGCGAAAACCGGGAGTGACCCGGCCGGGGATTGAACTCCGTTAGCAGTGGTGGGAGGCGAGTAGTGTGATGACCACTGCTCCACCGCGGCCCCTAACCGACGGAGCTTTTTTTGGGTAGAGTGTTTATTGATTGTACAGTACTGCAATTTAAAATATTGATGGGTGCTCGAGGCGCAACTAGAAATCATCTCTCAGTATTTGGTTTTCCACATTACTTCTTCACTGTAAAAGATAATGGGAAAATTACCTTACGACGTGTGAATCTCCTAGTCGATGTGAAACTATTTGATAATTCTATAATACCTATGTATTTTCTATCTTAAAATTAATTTTTGTTTTCTAGTCATACAAGCTGTCTAACATGGCTCTTTATATGTAAGGTGTATAATTACCGCACTCTGGAGTAAAATTCGCGTACATAGCGATGGAAAATTCCATAAGTGGATGGGAAATTACCTTACGACGCGTGCGTCTCTTTAGCATTGTCTCAACAGCTAGTGGGAGGGCGGACGGGAGAAACAATTCTTTGACACTTAAAGTCATGTTGTCGTCGTGGTGTAAATGATAGCGCATCGGCCTATCGTAATAGAGGTCCATGGTTCGCGCCCACCCTCCGGCAAGTGTCGAAGATTTTAGAGTTGAGATTTCGGTTACTATTCGTCGGATTATATAGGTACTAAAAAATGACCCCGTCTATTTTTTAATATCATTCATTATACAATATAGTGAATATTACCTTACCTATATGGGATTTCCCCCCACTTTTGTGAGGTGTATTTCCCGTATGATTAGGAAATAGTGCCTTACTTGTAATGTAAATTTACAATTTTTTTTTACAGTGTTGGATATTTCTTTCTAACGGTACAACATCGAGTGACACGTTCACTGCATCACAAACTTGAAATAAACTTGTCAGTTCATATTAGCATAAATAAATATATTGGATTTGTATTTTAAATCACGTAAGGAAAAAAATAACAAAGCAAAGGGAGAATGACCGTTAGCTAGGCCATACAAAATTGTTGCCATGGCTTTTTTGAATTTTTCCAAATGGTTAATGTTGGGCTTACGTTAAAACTGTCACATACATAATCAATCGTCGGGAAGTAATTGGTAATGTGCTGCCCCATTTGATCTCACATGGGGAAATAATTAAAACCATTATTATTAAATTCCGAAATTTCACAAGACACCTACTATGTGTTTCGAGAGGCAGAATTTTTAACTATATTATCCAAGAATATATATAAAAAAATTACTTCTCAACGTCACATCCGGCCATAAGCAAGCATTGCGACGCCTATGAAAAATAGCAAGCTTCGCGTGGCTTCTTTTTCCCTCAGACTTTTAAGCGATGACCACATGATTTTTGTCTTTTAAGAAAGAATATATAACATCGTCGCTCAAATTTAAAACACTGGCTTACTGGAAAATGAATATCGCACTAACAGGGATTTTCGCTGACTGATACTTTTCAATAGCAACATTTGTGTTTCAATAACAAAATTTATGATCGGGAATAAATTATCGACTTTGATTTTTATCCTGGCAAAATACCTGCAATAAAATAGTCGATATATATATATATTTTTTTCATTTGTAGTAGACACAACTGCTTACATTGAGAGCCGTATGACAACTAGGGAGAAAGTGCCCAAAATGCCATTCTATATTTTTCGGGTATTTTGTATTGTACGAAATCGTTAGTTTGATAAAAGTAGAAATAGCCATGGGAAATTAGTTCACAGACTTGAATTGCGGCACTTACGGGCATTTATAATATATATTTTGACGTACAAATTTCAAAATTTTGTACAATTATCTTATTTGTCTACATTTAATTGCGGATGTTATTAGAATAAGATAAACAAATTTCATAAAAAATTTGATCGGTTCGGCTGCTATTTTATTTTAATTTTTACAATAAAATTTCAATTGATAACAGCCAGAAATGACACACTGATCGCGTGCGCGAACAATCTGCCAGACTTAGAAATTTCTCCAGTGGAAATCAAATATTTTGTTCGTAGAACTTCTTGAAATTTGTTTTGCATTTTTATTGAATTATTTATATTGCAACACAGAAAAAAACATTTTAAAAAAATGGTAGCCACTTGAACAGCCGTAAGCGCCACTCCAACCTCTCCACTGGTCTTTGGAGAGAAGTGTGTGTGAGGGTTGGGGGGGGGGGGGGTAAGACTCCGGACATAGCACTCCCGTAAGCGCCACTCCAACCCCTCCACTGGCCTTAGGAGAGAAGTGTGCGTCACGCTAAAATAAGCGCTTTTGAAAGCCCTGCTTAGGATCTATTTGTATGCATGTTGTGTATTCTTCCGCCATATGTAAAATTAACATTGGCAAGGGCCTCATCACTTTATTAATGCGTCGGCCAAATGAAACTGTGCAATTATTATAAAAGTAAATATTTTCAAAATCTGCTTTTTTCTACATTTCGATGCATAAAAAAAGCGAAAGAAATTATTTATGTTATCACAGACTGTTGCCTAATATTTTTAATTCGACGTTAAGACATAGAACTTCTTTCCCTCCATCGTGACTAGGTGCATGTCACTCAGTGTACTACCCGTTAAAATGTAAGCAGGTAGGAGCAGTGACTTTTTTCTAAGGTTGATTTCAAAAGTGCTCTCTTGATCGTGAACAGCCTTTAATACAGATGCTTGGTCTGTTGCAGTGTAATTTAATTCTGCTTCACTGATAGCATATTTGTTCTGTCAGTGGTGGAAAAAATATGGTGTTGGAATGTTTCGGTCCTGAAAATAGGCCAGAGAAAACAGTAAGATTCTGCCTGGAAAACAAGGAAAAGTCAGGCAATTCCAAAAATGAACTTCAGTGGACATCCTGTGGTATCCCCAAAATTAGCTGCAGCTTAACTGAGGACGCATGTGAGATTTTCGTCTTCAGGCGGAGTTTGAACTTCTTCCTTTTAAAATTAGCGCAGTTCATCGAGGACCCTACTACGTTTTTGTCACGAGCTCCATATGGAAAGTACAAAGTTAAATGCGCACGCCTGCTGTGCAAATTACTATTGGGCCCCAGCATTGACGCCGGGATCTTTGTACGTGGGAATCGTGACGGGTCTTCGGGTTTTCTCGGGGATATCCCGTCTCCCCCTCCCTTTCATTCCAGCGCTGCTCCATACTAGTTTCACTTCACCCTCATCGGCTCTCAAGACTGCGATATTAAGCTCACTACCTACCAGTTGGCAGCTTCGGAATTTAAATAGGTAATCCCATGTTAAGAAAATTTCGCTTGCGTTTCAAACAAAATGTATTCGTCGCGAATTTTTTTTATAAGTTTTGTACAGCGGAAATGTTTCCATAACATGTATAGCATGTTTGCTAGGAATTTCTGAAACTTGTGTTTTACAAAAAAAATTTAATACTGCCTATCTTTATTGTAAATATACGCTCGTAGGATTCTTCTAAAAGATCCGCGAATAAATTTTGTTTGTAACTCCTATCGTTAATAAACGCACTGAGGCGAAATTTCCTTATCATGGTATTTCCTGTTTAAATTTCGCAGCTGTCAGTGGGTGGGCAGGAGCCGCCTAAATATCTCCACACTCCAGCTCGGTTGGCGGACAGCGTACCTTGCGATAATGACCGGTATCTGGGCGTTGTGTTGGGTAAGATCGCTCAGGGCAGTGGGCCAGTGGTGTAGTCACAGCTGCTTACATTCCGATTGTATTGCAGGCAGCTCTCTAGCGGTAACACGTAGGTGCGCATTCCGTATGGAAATTGCCGTCTTAGACTTCAATTACTGCTGTCATCGCCTCGACCTCCTCCTTTGATTTCATTGGAAGAATTTTGTTATAACGGAACATTTTATATCATTGTGCCTATCTTGTTTGCGGTTAATTGATCGTTTACGGAAATTGCGACCTTTGAAAAAGAGACGTTGCCCTTAGTGGCGTGTATTTGGACGGAAACATTGGCTTTAGCAAAGAATTATCGAGTAGTAGTTCCGGATCATGGCGAATTATTAAAATCGCATTGCCCGAATTCGTTGGCTTCCGGAATTCGCCCCTCCCCTCCCTCCCTCCATCTATACCCGTGTAAGGCCACGTTACACTTGGTACTGACAGCAGCTGAAATTACTGACGAGCGTTCCTTGTGGCGTCTGGGTTGGAGGCTATACTTCCTGCTGACGTTACTGATGTGCAGGAGATCAGGCAGTCTCAGTAGAAGCAGACGACGTAACATGGCGGCGATGGATAATTGGTAAGATACGTTGTCTTCAGAAGATGCAGGTGGAAAGTATATTTTCACCTTCTTCGATCGCAATATCTATTGATGTATATGTGACTCGGACGAAAATGGGAAAAAAAAATATTTTTAGCCATCCGTGTTGACAACCTGTTTAGGCCTATCACTGCTTCACCACGCATAGCAGAAGTCATTATTCCCGCTGCTGCACTCTGCTGGCGAGTGTAACCTGGTTCCACTACAGAGCGTTACTCGGTGCGAATGTTCACTGATGGCGTTTCTTTTGGTATGCTACTGGTCAGCGCTGTCAGCACCAGGTGAATGCGGCCTAAATAAGACGCGAAATGACGTTTTTTACTTTCCTTAGGTGTGCGGGTACAGTTGGCTAGGTCAATGCCATAGACTCTAAGAGGAGTTGTCTAGGATTCCACTCGCGAACGACTTGTATATTTCTTGCAAGGGAATTTGAACGTCTCCAGCGACATATGGTGGTAGGCATGGCTGTGTCTTCAAGGGCGTGTTCAAAAATAATTACAGCGCAGTCATTGCTCTCACTATTGACATTTGATACGATGTCGGTAGTTATTATTGTCACTGCCTTATGCCCCAAATGTATATTTACGTTCATAAATAAAGTCTGAAAACAAACTTTTTTTAACGCGTATCAGTGAGCGGAAGAGAGGGGGCCCTCCCTCTACTGTCTGTGGTGTCTGCTGACTATTTTTAATTATAATGAATACTGAAGTACGCACACACCCTCTTATTGGGCAGCCGAGGACACTTATTTCCTCTCCCTTGGTCTCCAAATATCAAGGCTCTTGTCGAATGTCGCAAGATTTTCTTTAGCTTTTTAGTATATTTTTCCACTTAATTTCACCAAAGAAATACATTAGTTTCTCGGTTCTTGAAGGAACTATCTCCACAAAATTTAGGCTGGGTCGTGATTACAGGTGGCTGAACAAGTCATAAGATATGGATGGATCCACACGTCATTACAACACTTGTGAGGTCTCTGCCTTTGCATCTAGCCTAAGTAAAGCGTTAAAGATTGTGATTAAAGTGGCGAATGTATGTTGCGGAATTAAACTCGTAACGCATTCTTCTTCAAGGGGTATTAGACCTGCCATCTTTGATTTTCACTGTTTTGGCTATAAGTTCCATTTAAGAATGTTTAACGTCAGAAGATTTTTTTTTTCGTACGACAATCATATGAATAATAGTTTCTAAAGCTTATCAAACTATTACAACCCTACCGCGTTTATTAATTTTTGACTAGTGACTGCCGGCATCAAATAAGTAATTTACGGAAATGATACTGGTAAAAGTACAGAACATACGGAAAACAATGCCACCAAAAATAGAATATAAAATGAGTGTTGCAAGTTAGAGCGGAAAGCCAATGTGGCGGGACTGAACCCCCTTAATTTTGTTAGTGTCGCTCTTACGATGCCGTTGGCTCTGTGATGCAGCTTGTATGATGCTTGAGCACGACGGCCAAGATAAGCCGACCACGTTTCCAGTATTAATTGAACCAGGACGGCCTCCTTGACCGAGGTCGTTGAAACACAGTCGGGAGGGTTGTTGTTCTAACCAGGCATTCGCCGAGATTTTCTTTTAATCGCGTCGTGCGCCGTCATAGGATTTCAAAGTGACGAAAATGCCGAACGCAGACAGGGAACAACGGGACTAGATTCGAGTGGGACATGATGCGTGCATTGATTACATTAAAGCTTGATCGCGGAAATGTTTAGTAATAAGAATACGCTTTCGAAGCAGGTTTAAGCTATTCACGATAAATTGAGCACTTTCGAAAGCCCTCTCATTTGGAATAATTATCCATAAATATGTTTTATTTTAAATTTGGACGTTAACTTCAGTGTGTGGTGGAATATACATACACTGTGTTTATTACTTAAATGGCAATACTTATTTAAAACGGTGGTTAGAGGATAAAATATGGTTGAAAAGAAAAAGTAACTAGGGCCTCAAAAGCGCTCATACCGTGAACAGCCTATACTGGTGTAAACAGTTGGGCTAATCAAGAATTCCTTATTGTTCTGACAAGACAACGTTGGCGGCAAGACACTCGTTTTGGGAATCGGTATTTGGTTAATTTTGCAGGCGACGTATCCATTCTCCACTGTACTTCGTGTAAGTTTTAAAACTATGCACATGGCCAGTGGCGGATCAGGTGAGGGGGTTGGTGGGGGTAAGAGAGCTCGGGCCTTCACATTGGAGCCTGACTTGACACCGGACAGAATGGAATTGTTCTTGAAACCAATTACACTCTTAATAATGCAATACGAACTTCCTACAGTAGCAGGAGATCTATTAGATGTATTTAGATAGCATATCCGATAAGTACTGGCATTTGTATGCGGCATTAAATATCAATGCCTACTGGTAAGCATGTGTTTGGAATACAATGCACAGTGTTTCAGCTCTCGAGTAGACCCCTCCGCCTAGATCCGCCACTGTAACGTTTCGTACTGGCTATTGCCAGTTTGACGACCAGCAAGTCGGCTGCGTGCATTCCAAAATTCCGCTACACATAACGCAATTAAGAAGCTACGTTCCAAACCTGAAAAAGTTTGCACATTGTTATTCATTAAACAACAATAATACGTATTATACCTCATTTATAAACAGTTTAGTCACGCATTAATAACCAAATGTTTCAAAGAAGGGATTCAAATTTTGTTCGAAACATTGCGGACGTATTATTTTCCATACTGTGAGAATTTTCTTTCTGAAAAATAAACAAATTGGTAACATTGCAGTTGAAAGTCCATCGGGTTAGTGGTATCTTGTATTGGGAAAAACAGAAAATAAACGTAAGCTACCGAACAAGAATGGTCAATAGTTAGAATCTTAATTTGACATCTGACTGCAGTTATTTTGCGACAAGCTATTTGACAAAAAAAAAAAAGCTAGGCTGTTCGCGTTAAAATGAGCACTTTTGAAATCCCTGCTTAAGATCTACTTGGTTGCACGTTGTGTATTCTTCCGTCCTACGGAACTGTGAAATTATTAGGAAAATAAATATGTACAAATCTGCTAATTCTCGCACTTCGTAGCATTAAAAGCTAAATAAATAATTTAAGTTATCAGAGAAAGTTACCTAACACTTTTTATTCGACGTTAAGATACGGAACTACTTTCCTTCCGTTAGCAACTTGACTGGCTGAATGACACTAGCCGCAACTAGCATTGGTGCGGGATAGTGGCGCGCTCCACCTCGGCAGGAGAAGGAACTAAGGTGACAGGATGTGCATACAACCGCGATAAACTCCGGCCGGCGACAGTACATACCCTGACCTTGGTCGCGATGTTATGAGCGCCATATGGCACTCGATCTCTCGTGCGCTTCGAGGGAGTGACCTCAATCCAGCACGCTGTTAGTCACATGCTAGGCGTATGGACCGCAGTCTATCCGGCGGCGAGACTGGCTCATTTCTACTGATGGAAGCACTATAGGTCAAGTGAGCACTTTAAGACCCCACTAACATTTCCTTTTCATTTCATTTCTAACTTTTTTTTTATATAAACAGTGCAACATGACTAATCAACATACTGTATATATTCCGCCACTCTGAAAAGTTAACGTCTGAGGCTGCAATAAACTATATTTATTAGGGGTTCATTTATTTCGAAAGTGTCTTAAAAAGTTCTCACTTTACCGTGAATGACATATATAGGCTGATCACGTTAAAATGAGCACGTTTGAAACCCATGCGTAAGATCTACTTGTATGCACGTTGTGTATTCTTCCGCCTTGTGTCAATTTAACGTTGCCATGGGTCTCATCACTTTATTCATGCTTCGGTCAAGGAAAACTGTAAAATTATTAGAAAAGTAAATATTGCACAAATCTACTCATTTTTACACTTCAATGCATTAGAAAAAAATGGGCGCGAAATAAATAATTTAAGTAATTATAAATGGTTACCTAACACCTTTCATTCTACGTTTAAATATGGAACTATTTTGCCTACATCGTTACCAACTTTACTGGGCACATGCCACTCATTGCACCCGTTAAAATATGTCCGGGTAGGAGCAGTGGCTTTTTCCGAAGGTTGATTTCAAAAGTGAATGGCGCGCCGGTGTGGATTGTCTGTGCCAGACTGCTAGCCATTTACGTGGACTAGGCGTAATTTGTCGTGCGCACTTTTCAATGGAAGGTATCCTACAGGGTTGAAACTTTAGCCAGTGTGAGAGAGAGGGTGTTGAAATGTGGTATTGACAATAGTTGTAATTTTGTTTTGAGAAACTACGATAAGCCCATTATACGTATACAGCATTGCGTGAAAATTACAGTAAACATTCGTGTTTATTTAACGCAAATATTTATATTTATTTTGTACGTCAAAACAATTAGGCGCTGTCCATTAACATGACGTCCATCCTAGAGCAACAGTTGCCGAACTAAAATCAAAAGAAATGCACTCGGACTTACTTGTATAGCAGCAAGTATCGTGAGAAGGTTATTCCGTAGAAATCTCCGTACCTTCTGTCATGCAGGCTCTGATTGCAGGTCTCGCGATAGCCTTCGCAAGATCTTGTGCGGAACACATTATCATGGCACACGAAGTTGGTTATTGCTAAGTAATGGAGTTACACATTATTCCTTAGAAATCTCCGTACCTTCTGTCATGCAGGCTCTGATTGCAGGTCTCGCGATAGATTTCGCAAGATCTTGTGCGGAACACATTATCGTGACACACGAAGTTGGTTATTGCTAAGTAATGGAGTTACACATTATTCCTTAGAAATCTCCGTACCTTCTGTCATGCAGGCTCTGATTGCAGGTCTCGCGATAGATTTCGCAAGATCTTGTGCGGAACACATTATCGTGACACACGAAGTTGGTTATTGCTAAGTAATGGAGTTACACATTATTCCTTAGAAATCTCCGTACCTTCTGTCATGCAGGCTCTGATTGCAGGTCTCGCGATAGCCTTCGCAAGATCTTGTGCGGAACACATTATCGTGGCACACGAAGTTGGTTATTGCTAAGTAATGGAGTTACACATTATTCCTTAAACCACATCTTGCTCTGTCTGTATTGGAGTTGGCCTTAAATTAATGCGGTTTTCTTTTAACCGCCCATTATTTATTTGAATGTGCGTTCGAGTAGCATTTAATGCAGGGTCGTAGCACCTTCAAATATCGGTTTCGAGAAGGGGCCGGGGGGGGGGGAGACACCACCGCCATCAGTCCTGCTTTCATAAACATTTTAATTAGTGTTTTCTTATTTTTATTGTTTATCAGTTCGGTGTTGGAAATCTCTTCCAAAATTATGCTGTGCATGATATCAAGACAATGTGAATATACATCTAGGGGGATGGCACAAAGATGAAGTCAGTCACCACTGCAGAATCTGGCAGGTTGCAAAGTTTGAGATCGCTAGTTAACTTTAATGTATCTTCAGTTACTGAAGAATGCTTCCTAAGAATGGACAGTAATTCAAGCTGAATGAGTGCCATCTCAAAGTATGTAGAAAACAATTTCTACTTTCTCATAAGCTGAGGGGAAAATATTTCTGAAGTAATACACACGTTCGTATTAAAACCTAACATTGCTAATGAGAAGTTAGTATCTTAAGACAGTGGTTTTTAAGTTACAAACCTTGGTCCCTGCCCCCTGTAACTACCATCAGGGGAGTCCAATGGCCCCCTGCCCCCTGGTCCTTGTGGCTTCACCGCTGATCTAAAGAACACCAAGCCCGTGACGATGTTTGTACACGGGCAAGGATTTTTGTCTATAGCACGTAATCTTTATCATTAATAAAATGAAATCAGTTTAGGCTGTCGTTAAAGAATACGAATAGTAGTAGTTATACTCCATTCGCGGTAACGTCCAACTTTCCTGTAGCCCTTCCCAAAGTTCTACGTCCAGGATATTCCTTCCTTAGAAAATGACGCCACAGAGCAAACGCACCTCATTCGTGCACTCTGGGTATAATAATATTTCGCATAAGAAACTGTTTATTACTAGGCACATTACCAACACACCTATTTATTACTAGGCACATTACCAACAGACCTATTTATTACTAGGCACATTGCCAACACACCTATTTATTACTAGGCACATTGCCAACACACCTATTTATTACTAGGCACATTGCCAACACACCTATTTATTACTAGGCACATTGCCAACAGACCTATTTATTACTAGGCACATTACCAACACACCTATTTATTACTAGGCACATTACCAACACACCTATTTATTACTAGGCACATTGCCAACACACCTATTTATTACTAGGCACATTGCCAACACACCTATTTATTACTAGGCACATTGCCAACACACCTATTTATTACTAGGCACATTGCCAACACACCTATTTATTACTAGGCACATTGCCAACACACCTATTTATTACTAGGCACATTGCCAACACACCTATTTATTACTAGGCACATTGCCAACACACCTATTTATTACTAGGCACATTGCCAACACACCTATTTATTACTAGGCACATTGCCAACACACCTATTTATTACTAGGCACATTGCCAACACACCTATTTATTACTAGGCACATTGCCAACACACCTATTTATTACTAGGCACATTGCCAACACACCTATTTATTACTAGGCACATTGCCAACACACCTATTTATTACTAGGCACATTGCCAACACACCTATTTATTACTAGGCACATTGCCAACACACCTATTTATTACTAGGCACATTGCCAACACACCTATTTATTACTAGGCACATTGCCAACACACCTATTTATTACTAGGCACATTGCCAACACACCTATTTATTACTAGGCACATTGCCAACACACCTATTTATTACTAGGCACATTGCCAACACACCTATTTATTACTAGGCACATTGCCAACACACCTATTTATTACTAGGCACATTGCCAACACACCTACCTTCACCCTGTGTTTATATTCATATTAGTTATATGTAAAAGTTCAATGTAACCAAAACTAAGCTACTTTTATGTTAGCACAAGTATAAAACGCGTGTGATACGTGGCATATTTAGGAAACAATCAAACATGTCATACATGGGGTGTTTTTCGAAAGTGCGAAGAAACTGCGAACAGACTATATTGTTAAACCAGTCACGACCTCTTGGACTAACATTACACGTAGTGGAAACTGTAATTCTCTGAACTTGGTCGAGTAAAGCCCTAATGCACGCACCCTACTTACATCGAAATAACAATCGCACCTTACTAATGTTGTATAACGTTTTAAACAGCGAGCAGGACCAGTCGTCCCCATTGTTAAAAATAGTCTTAATACCAGAGATATAGTCTATTTCACGAGCGAGTTCTTTTTCGTGACAATTCTGAAAATAGTCCTGTCGACAGATATGCCCATGGCAAAATATTTTCTGCTGACATAACGGGCAGGTTGACGGCCAGCTGATTGAGATTTTGTAATCATTTGTAGTGGAGGGAAAACCTGTCTGTTTGCCATGGCAACAGCTGTATACAGGAACGTGCTCCGAATCCACGATATTTTCAACTAGCGGTTAAGAAGCTGTTGTGCCCGTGATTAACTTCCAGTCGTGGGAAATTTATATCAGTTATTGTGTGGCTGTACTGTCGAAGTTCGCAGCCATCCCACTGGAAACACATGCATGGAAAACCGTAGCGATCTTGTGAAAAGTCAGGGAAACTGGATACTGATCTGGAAATCAAGACCTGCAGAGCGCTTTATGGTAACTATTTGTGTGCAGCCAAAACATCATTTGCATCCCAACACATACGTTTAAAAACTATTGGGCACAAGAAATTGTGCTGCGATAGAAATTAACTGCAAGTAAATAATTTCAATATTCGCGCTGTAGATTATTTTCAGGAAAAGTAAGTTCTGCGTGTTTCATTTTAAAAATATTTCATAAAGCAGTGCTATTTTCTTGTTTTTTAATGAATGCCTTAAAAGGTTGGAAATTTCAATTTACTCGCGGAAAAGCTGGAAAATTAGGAAAATTAAATATAAATTCTTTGTAGTAGCCCTGTTTTAAATTAATACCAATATGAAAAACCGTCCTGATGTTAAGGAAGCGAGTCTGTAATGGTTTACTTGTGATACAAAACATAAATGATGCAGTGATTCGTGTTTGTTTATTTATGGCTTTACTTTTTATATATAGTCCATTCACGACTGGAACATACTTATAATTGAAAAAAAAAAAACACACTAGCCATTAGCTGCACGCATAGTTAGTAAAGAAAGTGGCAGGTTCAGGTACTGTACCCGCTCCCGCCACTTTCTTTACTAGCTACAGGTACATGCAGCTAATGGCTAGGGTGTTTGTTCAATTACAAGTATGTTCCAGTCGTGAATGGACTATATATAGCTTTTCGTACAGTTAAAAAAATTACAAACGTTGATGCTATATCCATTATTTACTGCAATAGCAGTACTTCATCAACTGCTATTCCGCACGAGAATTTAAGTTCATGTTAATTAGGCTTTTTAAATAAATACACGAGTTCCATTTCCCGTAAGTTCTTATATCCCAACTTTGTTTGCGTGAGGAAAAAAAAAAGGGGGTGGGGTTGGAGGCTTTGCTGGCCTTATTTTACAGCGAGAGGACAAACTTGACCTTGCAAATCTTCCCTCTTCGCATCGAATTCCCTTGACCTGCAGAAATGTCACTCTCGTGTATGTTTGTTTTATACACTTTTATCTTGGTTTAGCTTATAGGCTAATGGACTATGGCTCCATCATTACGTAATGCAAGTGCTTTAATTGTTCCAGAAAAGTTGCAGTGTGTTGTCAGTGGAACGAAATCTGCAGCGTCTGACAATTCAGACGTAAACATTATTTCGCTTACACTCGCTGGCGATAGGGCGCTTTATTTACTCGTCTGCAGTATAGTGACCCAATTTTGTGTTGGATGTAAGATTTACCTAGTGGTTTGGACATGAGTTTACAGAGTCGTTGACTGCACTATACGCGGATACATTTCCTGAGTAAGGCGAACACTGTGTGTAGTCCATTCACGGTTCCTTCCAACTTTTATGAAGCCCTGTTGAAGTTCTACTTTCAGGCAATTCCTCCGCCTCTTGCAAACAAAGCTTAACCAAGTCTTGAAAATGACAGCAAAGGGACAATGCACCGCATCCGTGCTAATTTAGCGTAAGATATATTGTTACGTGTGAGGACGCGTGTGGGGCATACCTGAGTTCGGGAGGGATGGAGATCTTGATAAAAAAAATAAAAGAACCTATGTTTTATTTCTAATACATTCACTCTGCTACTATGTAAAACATCAAATTATATGTCTCCGTTTTTAATCTTTTTTATTTAAACAGTGAGCGCAATATTTGATGTTTATTTCAACATTAATTAATGTCCTTAATGTCTTTCTTGATTACAGTTAATTAACTCCTACCCATTATTAGCATGAGTTCAGTCTGTTTCCATAAGTTATGTCTTTCACTCGCACACTTAGTCCAATAGTCCAGCCTGCCAGCCACCTACTCTACTGCTTGCTTGCTACTTGCAGTCGCAGTCTGTCTCCCCTTCCGATGGTCTTCTCCTGCTGCTCGAAAACCCGCCAGTCATCCTGCTGCTCGAAAACCCGCCAGTCATCCACTCAGCCACTCCAACTCAAAACTGCTGGTCCAGAGGCAATTTCGAAGGCCAACTTGAAGTCAGTTAGCCACCGCCCACGGAAACAATTGTTTCTCGCGAATCACTCATATGCCAATAATTAGTGCTCAATTTGTTAGGTTAGGTTGGGTTACTATAGGCAGTACAAATTATTGGCATACGAGTGATTTGCGAGAAACAATTATTTCTGTGAGCGGTGGCTAACTTGACGTCTAGTGAGCCACCGAAATAAAAAAGTGGAATATTTGGCATATTTGACCAGCACATATTAGTACAAATTGAGCAAAATGTAACATTATTTTTAATTTGAAATTCTAAAATGCGATGGGCAACTTGACATTAGTGCACACACCCGCGACACTAACACTACCCTCTCCTCAAGTCTGTTCGTCTCGAACAGACTCTAGGACGTCGGAACCTTCGTAGAGGGCCAGCCGGTCGATGTGGACAGCCTTAGGATTCGCCCGAAATCCTTGACGACAAATTCGAAAGACCACATCATTGATCTTGAGAATCCTGTAGGAGTCTTCCCATCATTCGTGTAGCTTTGGGCAGTGCCATTTTCTCCTCTGTGGGCTGTACAGTCGCACCAGTTATCCTTCCTGAAGTACCTCTCCCGACATTATGCTATTATACCGTGTCTTATTCCTTTCACTATTAATTTTAAGGTGCTGGCGAGCAAAATCATGAATGTCAACAAGTCTGTTACGTAATTCGCTGGCATAATCAGGGGCTGCAACTTGCTCTTCTGTGGGTCGGCGTAGCTCTCATCCGAACAGCATCCTTGACGGTGTTATAATACACTTGTGGATCCGTGAACTGCTGAGCGGTAAGCAAAAATCCCAGTCCTTTTGGTTGTCCGCCTCAAAGATTTTGGCAGGTACGGCTAAAGAGTGCGGTTAAGTCGTTCGACCACTCCATCCGACTGAGGATGTAAGGCTGTAATCCTAGTCTTCTTCATCCCCAGTTTTCGTCATCTCCTGGAAGACCACAGCTTCAAAGTTTCTTCCTTAGGGAGAGGTGGGTCGTAGTGAGTCACCCCCCCCCCCCCTTCTTTGTTACGTTCTGTCCACGACGCCGAGACTGGCCGCGCAGTATTACAATTACATTGAAAGTAGGCCAGAGGAAGTGTTAAACGTTTAAAACCGTTTTCTGCACGTAAACACTGTTCTAACAACAAATGCTATTCATGTCTTTTTTGATGACAGTATTATTGGTAGAAAAGCAGTCTCGTGTTGTAACGCATTACGGCGGAGGTGGTATGAGCACTCTACCACATATCTGTACGGAATTCGCTGTCAACGACTCGGGTAATTCATTACAGCCAATGTTACTTGAAATGAACGCAGTTGCGTGCAGGAATTCTATTTTGGAAGATTGATTACGTAAGTGCTGGATTAGCCTTGAAACAATTATAACTGGAGTTAATACTCCTGAATTGGTGATTGCGGGTTCGTTTCAAGCTGTGGTATGATTAAGTCAGGACAGGTTTGAAATTGACCAATTATTGAAATGCATACCTTGGTATTGGAGTACTTGTTAAACACGGGCGAACACTTTGAAATGAAACTTTACTTAGTTTTGCCTTTATCTTTCACTTTTGTATTTTACGCTCAGTTGAGGACTACTAGTGACATCGTAACATGTGTTCCGAAATTCTTCTTTTTCATAGGTACGCTGGACATTCCGTCCTTCAGGTACATTAAGTAAAAAAAAACATTATTTACCGCCTCAAGGTCGCGTACGGCCATAAGGAAGCATGGCGTGCGACGGCGATAAAAAATACTATAAACAAGCTTTCCTTAGAATTATAAGTTGTGGTAATAGAAATTTAATACCGTAATGTATTCAGAAAAGATACAGCATTTGTCGCTATAGCTTAAAACGTTGTTTTACAGAATAATAAACACCGTAAACATACTTAGAGCGATTTTTGCTTAATGTTTTTCAGGATAAAGTGAGCACTTATGAAGCCAAGACAAAAGTCACTGCTCCTGCCTACATATATTTTAACGGGCGTAACTTCGAATAACATGTGTTAGGTAACCGTTTGTTGTAAACTTAGTTATTTCTTTCGCTTTGTGTTTATTTTAATGCATCGAAGTGTTAAAGTGAGCAGATTTGTACAATACTTACTTTTCTAATTATAGTTTTACTTGACCGACGCATGAATAAAGTAACGAGGCCAATGTCAATATTAATTTTACATAAGGCGAAAAAATACACAACGTGCATGCAAGTATATCTTAAGCAGGGCCTTCAAAAGTGCTCAGTTTACCGTGGACAACCTACTTTTCAACGACCACATGTTGTACTTCACTAATCAAATTTATAAATTGGCAACGAAATAGTCTTTCATATCTGTCCTGAGAAAAGTGAGTGAGTGAAGGGATTTGTGCGGCTCTTAACAGCGCTGTCTTGAGATCCAATGACGGTGATTGAGGTGAGTATGGAAAGGCGCCGGAATGAAAGGGCGGGGAATGCGGGAGATCCCCGAGAAAACCCGCCGACCAACGGCATCGTCCGGCACGATTCCCACTTGCGAATCCGGTGACCCGGCCGGGGTTGAACCCGGTTTAACCGCAGCAGCACAAACACATAGTATGACACTGTTAGAGTACTCCAAAACGTCTAAAAAACGGCTTTTTCAACCGCTGTTGCTCAAAATATACGCTTTATATACACACATATATATATAATATATATATAATATATATATATTATATATATATTATATATATATTATGTATATATAGGACTACTGAAGGGCCCTGCACTGAACCTTCCTAGAGACTTTCTACCAATCAAATAATAGTCATTGCTGAAAGTCCCATAGGTACACACGGCGCGACGAGAACACTGCACGTCGGTTCAGAGCCTCGCGCGTAGGGGCGATGGAGCACTTGATACGCGTGACAGTGTCGCCCTTATCACTCCCGCGCTTCTCGGCCGCAATCGGCAGGCGGGAGCTTTGCTGTTCTGCGCCTTCCAAACCCAGGAGCGAGGGAGGGAGCTATGCGGGCGACACCAACACGCACGCCTGATCGCAGAGATAGAGAGAGAGATAGAGAGAGATAGAGATAGAGATAGAGAGATGGATAGAGAGAGAGATAGAGAGAGATGGATAGAGAGAGAGAGATAGATATAGAGAGATAGAGATAGATAGATATATATATATATATAATATATATATATATATATATATATATATATAATATATATATATATATATATATATATATAATATATATATATAGATAGATATATATAGAAGATAGATATAAGATAGATATAGATAGATAGATAGATATAATATAAGAGATAGATAGATAGATATATATAGATATATATCACGACGAATTCGTATGAAGGCATGGGTCTTTCACAATAAAAAATTTAGGTAAGCGATTTTGCGTTTGTTACTTCTACGAAATTATTAGTGAAGTTAGCGCAATTCAGAACAGAATTTGCAGTCTTTGTTGATCATATTACACAGGAGAGTGCGTTTCTTGAAATAAGCCTTGCCCCGTATTATAGAAAACTTGTAATTCAAATAAAAATCCTCATTTATTTTTTTTGTTCTAAATGCCCCCCCCCCCCCTTTTTTCGTGATATTTGTCTGTCATTATTTTTAGTTTTGGTATGGAAATATTAGCATAAGCTTGGCTGAGTATGCCGAAATGATGATCGCCTCGAATAAAAAACACTTTCATCCCTCCTAACCTGACTTATTCTTGACACACTGCCAGCTTAACTTCATGACTTTATATAGGTTTAGATTTTTCAAAATCGTGACGTCAAGAACCCTGGCCAGTTCGTTTGCCGCGATCTACAAGAAATAAGCGCACGTAACGTCAAATACGCTGAAGTTTTGGATTACGCAATGTCGTGAACACGTACCACGGAGTGGCGGGTCAGGCCGCATGTGTTGGCTACCACGCGGTAATGGCGGGAGATATATTTACGCCGCGGGGTGTCATCAGAGAGAACGACCTGAGTCATTGACGACCTTAGACAAACCGCTTGCGATAACGTAGGCGACGTCAAGTCGACGTGGCAACCTTCTACCTGCTCTCTGCGAAGAGGAAGATGGCCCAGCATTGTTGTGGTTCTGGCTAGTTTCACATATGCGGCTGTTGGCTGTTCACGGTAAAGAGAGCACTTTTGAAAAGCCAAGCCCTCTCATCTGGAATAATAGTCAATTAATATATCTTATTTAACCCTTGGATGTTAACTTCCGAGAGCGGTTGAACATACACACTTGTACTTATTACTTACATGGCAATAATTATTTTAAAATATGGTTAAAGGATAAAAAAATGGCTGGACGGAAAAAAGCAACTATGGCTTCAAAAATGCTCACTTAACCGTGAACAGTCTATACTTGTTTTGTCGCTTGTCTCTCACACTGCTCCTGCCCAGTGTACCGTATAACGTGTCATTGATTCACTGTTACTTTCACACTTTTCTAAATCCCTGCTAAAGATCTACATCCAGGATATTCCTCCGCCTCGTACAAACTGAACTAAGCCTGGAGAATTACACCAGAGGGACAACGCACCGAATTCGTGCGCACTCAGTTGTAATAATATTTTGTATGAGAACCATTTCTTTCTAGGCGCTACCAACATACGTTTTTTCTCGCTGTTTTCATAAATATTATAATTTATAAATAAAATATTGGCAAAACTTCAATTTAACGAAAAAATAAGAATTCTATGTTAAGAGATATAAAAGGCTTGTGATGCATGGCATATTTAGAAAATAACTAAATACGTCATACATGAGCTGATTTTTCAAAGGTTTTATTCAAAAAGTTTGACGAAACCGCGAATAGAATACACTGACTGTAGCATATCGGCCATTCACGGTTCAAGTTAGCACTATTGAAAGTCCTCTCATTTGGAATAATTGTCAATTAATATATTTTATTTTACCCTTAGATATGTGCGTGGAATATTCACGCTGTGATTATTACTTCCATGGCAGTATTTATTTAAACGGGTCGTCAAATGACGAAGAATGGCTGAACGGAAAAAGTGCTCGCTTTACTCCTCATGTTCGACAGGGTCGCCCCTAGAACTTCCGCGTTTCTTTTCCTCGGACACGCAACATACCTCCAGCCCCTGGCACACACAAGTCGGTCTTAAGAAAGTTCGCCATGGATCGTGGTTTTGATGTCACCACAATGACCTTATTGCCGTTAATTTTTGCTAGAAACCTCCGTACGTGTCGATCTGACCTGCCAAACTTCAAAATGGCGAACAGCGCACGAGAGAGCTGTGGTAATTAACTGTGTGAAAGCTGTGCTTTCCTCTTGTTCAGTTGCAAGTGCGCATTCCACAATCTAATTAAAAACTGTCGTCACGTAACAGACGTGAGCAAAATTACAGTATGTTTTAGAATTGAAAAATGCTTCGACATTATTGACTAAAACTGTATTAATTTGAAAAAAATAAAATAAAAAATAAAAATGGTCCGTTATCAAAATCGATAAAAATTAAACATTACTTGGGACATAAGCCACTGCAGAGCTATGTTTGTCGCCAGGGAACAAAACCGGTGGTGATATTAAAAACACGAGACCAAGCAAAGGACTAGTTGTTGCCAACAGATATTTAAAACATACACATAATCCCACACTGACTTCAGCCAATAAGTCATTCAAAGAACATAACACTCGTGTAAATGTTGGTATGTTGACAGGCCCACCCACGTATGCGAGTATTGCCAACCTTGATGAAAATAATTTAATATCCGTGTTTTTGTTAAACACCCTTCCAATTTTATTTCGTAATAAAAAAACGTGTAATAACCTAACGGTGCAGCATGAGCTTTGTGCCGTATCCGATTAAATTTCTTGATGTCTGCCTCGAAATGAAGCAAGCTGATGACATTCGTGTGGCTTATTATGCTTGCCTGTTCTGTGACACTGCACGAGCTGTCTCTACAGTGCTGGGCTAAGTATCCATTGTAGTTTGTCTCGGTGATGTAAAACAAAGCGTTTTAGAGGCGCCTGATATCTTAATACACCCGTCAAACTACACTGTGAAAAGATTTGTAACGTTACACGTACATGTCATTATTTTTTTTACATCCGAGTAAATTTAAATTAAATAACATGAATCTTGTACAACTAATTTGGCATAGAATGGTGTAAAATTACTATTACTATTATGTTAAATAAACTGCAACAAGCGTGAATTTTTTTCACGAGTAAATTTACACACACATCACAATTGTAATTTCACCACTGTGCGTCTTTAACGTTATGATAAATTTATCTCTAGAATGTGAATAACAATAGACCTCTCTCTCATCATTGCCGAAGCTCAGAGCGGGGGGTGTGCTCGGGCCCTTATACCAACCATACGGTTGCAGCAGTTGTATCTCTCTGCGGGCTGAGGAAGTTTCAGACCGCAAAGAACACATAGCCCAGAGGTCAGGACGCCCTGCACGTCCCGGCGAACAATAGACTTCAGATGTAGAATACGTAGTTACATACAAAACCAAGCATCTTCCATCAGCGGGAGTTAAGTTCTCCTCATGAAAACACACGAGTTCGAAGTAGTTCTACTCTCTACCGCTAGATCGCATGCTTTAAACAAATACTTGAAATTATATTTGAATTCTTAGGAACATTTGTGTAAAATTATTATAAATACTGTATTCATTTTAGCAAATTGCACATGAAAATGCAAAGTTGCCAAAAATATGTATGTGTAAATCTACATTTATATTTCTACAGTGTATAGAAAACTTTGGTAGGACTAGTTATTTCTTAACCCCCACCCACACATTTCTTAACCGGGGTGGAGATAAAAGTTTGATACGAGATACTCCGTCAAGTTGACGTGGTCGTAGTTGTGAGTTCAAGATTTTAGTTTCCGCGCGCCTGCTTGCACGTGCAGCTTGCGAGAAGATGAGAAGAACGATTTGCAGAGATACTGATTGGAGTCAAAATTTATATCAATATTGCTACCTTTAGGAAAGTAAAATTATGTTTTCCGATGCCTGAAGAGTCGTTCATGTTCTAAAACATTATTTCACATATCAATATAATACTTTTATTAAAGAAAAGTATGTAGCACTAAAAATATCAATTTCATTAACTAAGTGACAAGAAACTTCACTGCATTTCGTTCTTTTTTTAAGAATTTCATTGCAAGCTTCCTTGCAGGATAACAGATGGCAGCACGGTCTGTGTCGCCGGCGGCTAGCGTCAGAACATCGCTCTATTTCGAAGACGCAAATATCGCTCGTGGCTGGCGGCGAGCATAGGACGCGACGCGCCGTATCGTATCGCATCGCATCGCTCTATTGTGAAATATCTTCAGAAAAGATACAGCATTGTCGCTAAAGTTTAAAACATGAGTTTACAGAAGAATAAATATCGTAAACGGAGGCTGGCTACTTGACAGCTATGTTTTGCTGACTTGAAACTTTGCAACGACCACGTTTGTGTTTCAAAGACGAAAATATATCAATTGGCCACAAAATATCGACTTAAAAATATTACGATACAACTTTTTTTTATTCATTTAAAAAATTGAATAGATACAATTGTTTGCAATGAGAGTCACACCACATTAGGGGAGAGGCTCCTCTAAGACATACTTTTCTGCCGACTTGGTATACGTACTTCCACCGCATGTTTTTGTAATTTTGTTTTATTGCACCCGCAAGATCTTTTTTCAATACGTAGCTGTACAAAGATATTGGCAAGTCAAATTACAGTATACAAAGTGTGAAATCAGCATGGTGATTAACCCGATTATTTTATTTATATATAGATGAGATAAAACTGAAATTTTTCATGAAAATATGCAGCGTTACGGGCAGGTTTTTTTTTTTTTGCAGAGGTAGATTTTTAAAAGTGATGAATGATTATCGACGTATTATTTGTAGTATGCCGGTATGAAAAAAAACGTGATTGCATATTGTAATTCAATTAAAATTAGTATTAAAATACCGCGATTACAGGCTATCTCCCTGCGTATGCGGGGAAAAATACATTTTAATTGGTTTATGCAGTCTGTAGTTCAGGCGTCGTATCTAATTAACTCTCTCCCCCCCCCCCCCCCCCCGCGAGGCCAATTTTATCCTCGCGCTTGTCGCGTTCAAGGTCACTTAGCAGAGGAGTGTCGCCATATCGGTACACACTACCCGGCGAAGAATGGCAGTTGTCCGCTGCCTCTAAACATATCATATATTTAAGAGCGTTTGATACCAACAAAAATAATTTTATATTCGTGCCAAACATTATTCAGCTTCTACGCATTGTATGTGATTACTTTTTCCGCGAAAAAAAAAAAAAAAGCATATATATAATATTTAAAATAGGTTTATTTCAAATACAAAGTTTTTCTGTTTTACTGCATCCGTTATAACAAATAATAAGTTCTACAGATGAAAAATGTACAACGTAAACTAATGCAGTGATCTGCTGCTTGACATGTCACCAAATAACATTTCATACATTTAAAAAAATGTTAAAAGTATGCAAAAATTTCTTTATATTTAACAATTTTCATATAGGCTGTACGGTTTTATTTGGTGATTACATGTATGCCACGCGGTAGTTCATGACATTTGTTTACTTCGTAAATTTTTCTTCTGTACAACTTAGTTATATTCTGTTCACGGTAAAATGAGCACTTTTGAAAGACCTGCTTAAGATCTACTTGTATGCACGTTGTGTGTTCTTCCGCCTTGTGTAAAATTAACATTGCCATCGGCCTCGTAGCTTTCTTCATGCGTCGGTCAAGTGAAAATGTAAGATTATTAGAAAAGTATTTATTTTAAGAAGCTGCAAATTTTTACACTTCGAAGCATTAAAAAAAAAAAACAAAGCATAGAAATAATCCAAGGTATCACAAAATGTTACCAAACAATTTTTATTCCACGTTAAGAAATGGAACTACTTTCCTCTCCATCGTTACCAACTTCACCGGACAAATGTCACTCCGTGCACCCGTTAGAATATAGACAAATAGGAGGAGTGACTTTTTTCTAAGGTTGATTTCAAAAGTGCTCACTTTATCATGAACAGCCTTTAGTATTTATTACGGCTGCAGCGAAACAGAAAAATGTTGTATTTGACATCAAACTATTAAAAAATATATAAAGTGTAATTTTTTAAATTCTGGGGTAATGTCATCACGTAGAATGCGTACAAGTTGAACAGCGTTTAGTACAAATATAAAATTATAACTTCTTTGGTATCAAACGCCCGTAACTTTATTTCCAAGTGGCTGAAAGAAAACGTTTTTAAATATACATACATACGTACACGCGCGCGCACGCACGCACACGCCAAAGTCGTTCTCATTGTTGTTTGCCGACATGGTTAGGAACATATTGCGATATAAATACATTATTTAAAGTCGCCTGAGGTGGAATGTTACGGTGTAGTAGAATCTTATGCAAGGGTTAAAGTTGTGTAGCCTCAGTTGAAAGCGAAGTAGCAAATATGAGTAAAGACAATTTAGTATAGGCTGTTTACGGTAAAGTGAGGACCTTTTGAAAGCCCTCTCATTAGGAATAACGGTAAATACATATATTGAATTCTAGCCTTAAGCGTTAACTTCCGAGTGCGGTGGAATGTGCACGCTGTGTTTATCACTAGCGTGGCAATATTTACTTTTAAACGGTGGTGAAATAATAAAATTGGCTGAATGAAATAAGTTACTAGGGCCTCAAAAGTGCTCACTTTACCGTGAACAGCCTATAGTAAAATGTGCATGCGTACAGCACAAATCTTTGTTACCTAAGCTAAATCATACAAACGTATTGATTTGTAGTCTGCCGCATAGGAATGACCTCATTCCCAATTTTTATGTTAACAGGCAAACACAACACGAATATATTTCAAAGTTATGTTAATATGATAATAATATGAAGTTCCTGGATATTACTTTTATGTCGCGGAAATGTTTTATTAAGCATTGATTACATTTAAATGCAGCTGGTAAAACGTTTTGTTAGAATTAATATATAAAGAGTATACTAATAGCATTATTAATCAAATGTATACATTTTCTCGATTTTTTTTCAACAAGCAGATAACGCACAAAAATATTTAACAACTTATAAAAGGCAAATTTCCAATAATCGTACATTGTCGGTAATTACTACGAGTCCGGAAGCATGGCGCGAAAACAAGGGATGTGTGCAGAAAGGGGCGCGGCCGAGACTGAAGGAAGGGTGGTGCAGTGTTAGCGACACGTTCCCACCAGACGAGACTGAAGGAAGGGTGGTGCAGTGTTAGCGACACGTTCCCGCCAGCATCTGGCCAGCGTGACGTCTCGTGCCGTAGAGTGCAGGCCACATGTACTTCATGTACGACACTGGCCGGAAGGAAGGGTGGTGCAGTGTTAGCGACACGTTCCCACCAGCATCTGGCCAGCGTGACGAGACTGAAGGAAGGGTGGTGCAGTGTTAGCGACACGTTCCCACCAGCATCTGGCCAGCGTGACGTCTCGTGCCGAGAGTGCCGGCCACATGTACTTCATGTACGACACTGGCCGGAAGGAAGGGTGGTGCAGTGTTAGCGACACGTTCCCACCAGCATCTGGCCAGCGTGACGTCTCGTGCCGTAGAGTGCAGGCCACATGTACTTCATGTACGACACTGGCCGGAAGGAAGGGTGGTGCAGTGTTAGCGACACGTTCCCACCAGCATCTGGCCAGCGTGACGTCTCGTGCCGTAGAGTGCAGGCCACATGTACTTCATGTACGACACTGGCCGGAAGGAAGGGTGGTGCAGTGTTAGCGACACGTTCCCACCAGCATCTGGCCAGTGTGACGAGACTGAAGGAAGGGTGGTGCAGTGTTAGCGACACGTTCCCACCAGCATCTGGCCAGCGTGACGTCTCGTGCCGTAGAGTGCAGGCCACATGTACTTCATGTACGACACTGGCCGGAAGGAAGGGTGGTGCAGTGTTAGCGACACGTTCCCACCAGCATCTGGCCAGTGTGACGAGACTGAAGGAAGGGTGGTGCAGTGTTAGCGACACGTTCCCACCAGCATCTGGCCAGCGTGACGTCTCGTGCCGTAGAGTGCAGGCCACATGTACTTCATGTACGACACTGGCCGGAAGGAAGGGTGGTGCAGTGTTAGCGACACGTTCCCACCAGCATCTGGCCAGCGTGACGAGACTGAAGGAAGGGTGGTGCAGTGTTAGCGACACGTTCCCACCAGCATCTGGCCAGCGTGACGTCTCGTGCCGTAGAGTGCAGGCCACATGTACTTCATGTACGACACTGGCCGGAAGGAAGGGTGGTGCAGTGTTAGCGACACGTTCCCACCAGCATCTGGCCAGCGTGACGAGACTGAAGGAAGGGTGGTGCAGTGTTAGCGACACGTTCCCACCAGCATCTGGCCAGCGTGACGAGACTGAAGGAAGGGTGGTGCAGTGTTAGCGACACGTTCCCACCAGCATCTGGCCAGCGTGACGAGACTGAAGGAAGGGTGGTGCAGTGTTAGCGACACGTTCCCACCAGCATCTGGCCAGCGTGACGTCTCGTGCCGTAGAGTGCAGGCCACATGTACTTCATGTACGACACTGGCCGGAAGGAAGGGTGGTGCAGTGTTAGCGACACGTTCCCACCAGCATCTGGCCAGCGTGACGAGACTGAAGGAAGGGTGGTGCAGTGTTAGCGACACGTTCCCACCAGCATCTGGCCAGCGTGACGAGACTGAAGGAAGGGTGGTGCAGTGTTAGCGACACGTTCCCACCAGCATCTGGCCAGCGTGACGAGACTGAAGGAAGGGTGGTGCAGTGTTAGCGACACGTTCCCGCCAGCATCTGGCCAGCCTGACGAGACTGAAGGAAGGGTGGTGCAGTGTTAGCGACACGTTCCCACCAGCATCTGGCCAGCGTGACGAGACTGAAGGAAGGGTGGTGCAGTGTTAGCGACACGTTCCCGCCAGCATCTGGCCAGCGTGACGAGACTGAAGGAAGGGTGGTGCAGTGTTAGCGACACGTTCCCACCAGCATCTGGCCAGCGTGACGAGACTGAAGGAAGGGTGGTGCAGTGTTAGCGACACGTTCCCGCCAGCATCTGGCCAGCGTGACGTCTCGTGCCGTAGAGTGCCGGCCACATGTACTTCATGTACGACACTGGCCGGAAGTAGGCAGACTGATGCGTGTGCAGCGTGGCCAAGGTGTCGGAGGCATTGTACACAGTCCGCGAGCTTCCGGATCACGGCCCCGACCAACAACGCAACCATGACACATTTCAATGTGACTACTTGAATTCACAGCACGACGGACACCACGCACGCCTCTCGGCATTTCACCTAACTATTTATAAGGCGCTCATATGCTACGTTACTTGCAAAGGCGGTGAACAACAGGGAAATTTGTAACACATAATGGTTACAAATTGGTATCGCTATTGCATACAAAGGTAAAATTATTATTTTTAACAATCTTTTTCAATATATGTTTTTCTTTTAAGCTGTGTAACCATTGTAGGGAAAGCTTGCAATACAAATTCATTTTGCAAGGTTGTGCATTCTGTGCGTCGTGCCGCACGACACGACGAAGAATAGAAATCATTTCTTATCCGTAATTGCTGGTCGGACGACAACAATCGGTCGGGCTTACGATGATCTATCTTGTACTTCATTGACTGTTTTCCGTCGTGTCGTGCGCGTCGGGGTTATGTAATTTTGGCATAAGCAATAGATATATCTGCCCTTTAGAGGGAAGTTTTATATAGTTTGTAAAGGATACCCTCTAATTTTTCCCGCCTATCACGGTTAGCCTTCAACCGTAAAAGGACATTTTGATGTAAAAGCAAGACGCGATTTGATCCAACTGGAGGACATATTCTAACTCTCGGTGGTGATTTTCCTACGTTGACTAAGAGTATAATTATTTTTCCATTGAACATTTTGAGACGTCAAGTGTGTGCGTTTTACTGCGGAACAAGTTGTACATGTGCGATTATAGGTATATTATTATTATTTTCCTAAGTAATTAAATTAATTTTTTTTTCTTTCTTGTATGACTGCTTCCATTTTGATGGGTTCCGGTCCCACGTATGTCGGTCAAAGTGAAATAAACTTTGTCGCAAATCGGGAGAAGAACAATGTTGAAAGAAAACCTAGACGCCTTTCATGTATAAGTAAACGTTTCTCAGCATAGCAGGTGGGTAAAAGGCATGTCATTGTTTGAATGTTGATGGCTGTAATGTTTAAAGCAGAACCCTCTTAGCCAGGGGTTTCCGATTGGTGGTTCACAAAGACATAAGTGTTCATTCCTTCGTGTTCGCACTTCTCTCTTTCGTAGTACACAAGGACGAGTAGGCGCTGTTTGGTAATCAAGAGCTATTAGCTTGTCGGTGCAAATGTAGACAAGTCAGTTTGACGGCTCGAATAAATCTTACACATTCGGCAGTCGGCTGTGGAAAATACTGCAGTTCCCTTCGCTCGTCTGTGGGTCGTCCCTGTCGCGGTCGCATAACTGCCCGAGAGCGTATATATTACAACATTCAGTAACTATGTATTTCTTTCGATGCCGATGGGTTTGCAGAAGTTTGTCATTTCTAGCAAGTCTTACTTATTTGGGACCACGGCGGCTGAGCGGTTAGCCTGCTCGCCTCCCACCAAGACTATCCGGGTTCAATCTCCGACCGGGTCACCGGATTTTCGCATACGGGAATCGCGCCGGACGATGCCGTTGGTCGGCGGATTTTCTCGGGGATCTCCCGTTTCCCCCGCCCTTTCATTCCGGCGATATTTCATACTCACCTAACACACCCTCATAGGCTCTCAAGACCTCGCTGTTAAGAGTCGCCCAAATATCTTCACACACTCACCGTCGTACGATACAAAACTGGCCTGCAGAATTTTTATGAAGAAGTGTACCAATCCGTTTCTTCGGAAGAAAGAACGCTCGTGCCAACACAACACGCATGCTTTAAACATTATTATGCAACCTTCCGACATCGTTAGGATAGTCTTTCTTTCCAGACGGCTCCCGCCTGCCTAGATGGCGCTCGAGCTGCGTTGCAGAGAGTTCCAAGTACTCGTTTCCCCCCACGAAACTATCAAACGTGCGTCCAGTGTGCTGATTTACGAAAAGAACACGCACTACAAACCTTCAAGACGTTACGCACATTAGAAACACTATTCTTTAGTACTCCGAAACGGCTAAAACCAGCTTTTTCAAGGCATCGTATCTCAAAACTGCTCAAGGGCCCTGCATTGAAACTACCTACTGACTTCCCACCAATATAGTAATATCGCTGAAAGTCCCACGTGTACACGCACAGTTTTTTCTTTTGCCAAACGAAATATAGTCTAATAAATAGAAAGTTTGATTTTGTGCTTTCTCCGATACGCGATCCCCCCCCCCCTCAATTTGGTCTCTTGCTAACAAGCTTGCAAACATATTACTGTATTTAACTATTAGTTCTGTTGTAGTTCAAAAGTAAAAATAGTGACATTTCAGATCCTCCAGCACGAAGCCGTATATATTGTGGGTTTCAGATACTGGTGAAAGTAAAAAATTCCGAGTAATCTTTTTCTTATAATGCGTTATTTGTTACACGTGTATAATACAACTTTAAAAAAATACACTTTGCAAATATATTAATTTGTTTTCAGCTTGCATCATTAAACGAAACCGTAACAAATATTTCGATCAAGGCATTTAAGTATTAATAGAAATGCCAACCCTAAAATACCTTTAGTTTTTGGTGAAAGTGGCGCTTACGTATATTATTGATTAATACATACAATTTTCCACGCTATAATATTTACGTGGTTTTCATTACAGCTGTTTTGCAGACTAACAGAATGGAGTCAGACCCTTGGGCTAGCGCACGTGACTCATGTACGCTAACCACATTAACGAAGAAACTAGGTGGATAGTAAATTACGTAATGACTATACTACAAATATATAGCCAACGGGAATTGTTTCACGTTTGACAAATGAAGCCGCGGTTGTGTAACGGCTAGAGCGCTCACCTTTCACAAAGGTGACATGGGTTCGATCCCGGTGGGTCACCCCGTATTTTGCATTCAGAAAACACGGAGAACGTTAGCAGTTGTCTATGGTTTTCTTGGAGTTCTCAAATTTCACCCACACCCATTGCATCCCATCGTTGCTCAATCTTCATCTCAGTTCACCTTCATCGGCTCTAAATAAGGTCCTCAGATAATCAGCGCCAGAAAAAACGCTCACATTTTACCACCCTCAATTTTATGTCACTTTATAATAAAATACATCACTCACTTTGACTCTTCACGAACTTTCTGTAAGTTTTCCGTCGACGTGGATAGTGTAATCGCTTCCATTTTTTTCGGAACCGCAGCCATTTTGCCGTGACGATCGTTGAGCAACACTAAATTTCTTTATCGCTTGGGAAAGTTTGTTCCTTTTAGTTTTTATGTAACGCCTGCCATTTTTTAATTTTTGCGGAGCCATTGCATACAAAAAAAAGTAGTTTTTCGTATAATTACGTTATACGTTTCAGTAAATACAATGGTAAAATTATACACTCAAAAAGCGCAAAGGTATTCACTAGCATTCACGATCGACCACTGACAACTGAACGTCACAGTTTCCAAGAGCACCTCAGTTGAGAGTAGGAACATGTGTGGGCGAGACTAGCCAGGTAAGGAATTCCAATCGTGAGAGGAGTGTAGGTTTGGCAACCCTGAGAGAAAGAGCTGGGCGGTCCAACTGCGCACACAGGAGGGAGAGGTGCCAGACACCCTCAGACTCCCTCCCTGGCGCCAGGTGTGTGACGGGTTGCATCCGAGATATTACGGAATTCCAGGCGTAAAGAAAACACGCAACCTTTGCATTTTGTTTTGAAAGTATATTGATGTAGCTACTTCATGAGTGTAATATTATATCTTTAAATTATTACTTTTTGTTTTTCATGGATGCGAAAACAACCTTTTTTTACATCATGCACATTACAAACTGTCACATTTTTTAAAATTTCAAATCACATCAGTCAATAGTTTAGATAAAGTTCTCATGATATCCCAAAAATTAGCCAATTTCCTCTTCTGGTTCTCCAGAAAGCTGCTGCAGCAAATGTCAAATAACACAACTTCAAGAACCTATAGTTTTTAAACTATAAGTTGTAGCGATTATCATTTTGGCTCAAAAGCTAGTCTGTACAATACCTATATGTAGGCATAATAATCAGCTCTAACATTTTTTGGGTCCAACAGCCTTAACGTAAAAATATCTTATTGTTGGTTAATGTGAACTTTTATGTATTATAATATTTCATTTACAAAATTAATTCGAATTAAAGCAAAGAAAACAGGCGTGTGTTGGCAATGTCTAGCAAGAAATAGTTATCATGCCGAATATTATTAAACAAAATGCACACGAATATTTCGTGTTATCCTTTTGGTTTAATTTTTATGGCTGCCACTTACCGGGAAAACCTGTAAAACTGGAAAATATCAGGGAATTTTGAACAAATTAGCTAAATACCAGGGAATTCTGTGGTAAGCATTTGGTTGTTTTATCATCAATCATGCACCACTACCGGAATCGTGTAAAATTGTTTTGATGATTGCATATAAAATTCATAGGCAATTTTCTTTGCAATGTATGTAGAGAGCATTTAGTCAAATCAGAGTAGTATTTTGGTGTAAAGGCGCCAATCCTCGCAGAAAAAAGTTAGTAAAAGGTCAGGGAGGAAAGATAATTTTTGTCTGTAAATCGGGGAAATGTCAGGGCATTTTCCAATGAAAAAAGGTGGCAACCCTGATATTCTAGGCTTGGTTAGTCTTTGTTTGCACGAGGCAGAAGGGTATTCTGAAAGTATAACTTAGCAGCGCTTCAGGCAAGTAACCGTGAATGGACTATATATTCAAGTTTTCTGTCAGCATGTCGTCGCGTCGATCTCGTTCGTGGAGAGGCTCGCACTGGCCACACCCTCCTCTCAACACAGCACGGCAAACCGGCTTCCATTCCAGGCCGAGCCTACTATAATCCATTCACGGTTACTCCACACTTTCCTGTAAGTCCCGCTTCAGTTCCACTTACAGGATATTCCTCCGCCTCTTAAAGACGCCCGTCTACCTGGAGCTTTTTTCCGCGTTCGAAGCCGAGAGGCGAGGGAGCGTTAAAGGCGACATTGCCACGCGCATCAAGCCCCCCATCACCACTAAGCGCAAGGCTATGAACTGGCGTGCAGTGTTCTCGTCGTGCTGCGTGTGCCTATGGGACTTTCAGCGGCGACCCTATTATTTTATTGGTGGAAAGTGTGTAGGAAGGTTCAATGCATGCCCCTTGTCTAGTTTTGTATGGATGTGGCACGTACATTTTGAGATACAGCGCTCTGAAAAAAAAAAATCGTTTTTAGTAATTTTGGCATGCTCTGAAATGGTGTTTATAATTAACGCGAGGTCTTGAAAACACTCAACAGCCATCGTCTGAAATGTGTGTTCTTGTCGTAGGTCAGCATACTGGACGCACGTTTAATAGTTTCGTGGGAAAACGTGTATTTCGAACACACTGCAACGCACTTCCAGCGCCAGGTAGACGGGCGCCTTAACTAAGTCTGGAAAATGACACCAGAGGGGCAACGCACCTAATTCGTGCGCATTCAATGTAACACTATTTTTTTATAAGAACTAATTCTCACTAGGTGCTACCAACATACAGGTTTCCTCACTAGTTTTTATTCAAATTATTTATAAATGAAGCATTATAATATATAGATAAAATATGAACAACATTTCAATTTAACAGAAAAAAAAAGTAACTGTTATGAACAAAAGTATAAAACGCTTGTGATACATGGCGTATGTTGGAAATAACTAAACACGTCGTACGTGGGATTTTTTTTTTTCAACGGTTTGATTCAAAAAGTGTGAAGAAACCGCGAATAGACCATACGAGATTTTGCATGTGGAAAATGTGGCGGACGTTGCCAGTGACCGGCGGGTCTTTCGGCTGTTCTCCCGTTTTACCCACCATTTATTTATATTTTGTCGCTGCTCGCTTGTATCGATTCTTAATACCGCGACGGATGCTCATTCTTCGAAAGCACCTCGCGACAAATCGCCGAGTGGGAGTCCTAGCGCCGCGTTGTTGCATGTTGCGACGTTCGGTACAGTACGCAATTTGGCAGACTTTATTGTACTGTTGTTTTATGACGTGTTTGCCGGGACTTTATTGCTCTGCAGAGGAAATACTGATTTTTCACAGGGTCCGATCTTTACACTACCTATTTGCTTTTAACGTACTGCAATAAAATGGGGCGAAATTGATTAGCATGGGCGAGATTGATGACAGGAAAATGTTCTATAAATATTGTTGTGGGATTTAGTACCTGAACTAAACATGCACAGAAAACTCATGGTATCAATCTCACACCTGGTGAAGTCTGTTCACAATAAACTGAGCACTTAAATCAACCTTAGGAAAACGTGCGTTTAAATGGGCGCACTGAGTGACGTGCGCCGAGTAAAGCGATAACGATGAAGGGAAAGTGGTTTCGTCTCTTAACTTCGAGTAAAAGGTGTTGGGTAACCATTTGTGACGACTTAATTTATTAATTTCGCTTTCTGTGTTTTTAATTTATCGGAATGTCAAAATGAGCAAATTTGTAAAATATTTACTTTTATAATAATTTTAAAGTCGCGCTTGATTAACGCATGTATAAAGTGATGAGGCTCATGATAGTGATAAAATTACACATGGAGGAATAATACACAATGTGCATACAAGTAGATCTTAAGCAGGGCTTTCAAAACTGCTCAGTTTACCATGAACAGCGTATAATCACTTTCACCCCACCCATGTACCTGCGTTAACATGTGATCATGTGATCAATCTCACCCCTGCTGATCATTTTCACTCTTCTACGGTAGACATTTGCGCAATTTTTTTTTACTGAAAAATTGATACACTTATCTGTCTTAATTCTTGCATAGTTTTTCACACTAACGTAGAAAGAAGAATTTATTTTGTGCACATAATTAGCCGATAATAAGACTTAATTGTTACGTTACTCAAAATTTAGTCACGATCATCCAAAGAACACTTGACAGCGATATTGTGTAATAACTGTTTCCTAGTTAAAGGAATTATATTCCGTATGTTTATAATACCAAAACGCGCACGTTTTCTGATAAAATAGTACTTATATGCATTTTAATTATTATTTAAATAAGCACCGTGTGGAAATGTGTACGGTGATGAGATGTAAATGGACCTAAAGAGGGTGGCAATATCAGAGTGAACTTTGGTGTTTCACTGATTCTCCGAAAGTTTTAAGGCCTTCCACATATCACGTCTTAGCGCTGTTACATATTCACGAGATAACAACTTGTTTGTGTATGTCGTCTTTACGGTGCACACGTCAGATCATTCCTAACAGCGAGCTCGTAATCTGATCCCACGACACCTCCGCCCCAATCCGCCCGGGTGGTTGCAAAGGAACGGGAAAATTTCCATGTCTTATCGACATTTTCTTGTTTTATCTGAATGCCAGTGTCGTTACTAAGCGAAGGAAAATCGCCAGACAGGAGCGGGCCACGAAAACTATAGTCTATTAATGGTTTCTTCACCCTATTTTTAATCAAACCTTTGAAAAATCTCCCCACGTATGACGTGTTAAGTTATTTCTAACATGTGCCGTGTATCACAAGCGTTTTATACTTGTGTTCATAAAAGTTAATTATTTTTCTGTTAAATTGAAATGTTATTCATATTTTATCTATAAATTATAATACTTCATTTATAAATAATTTGAATAAAAACAAGAGAGAAAACATGTTTGTTGGTAGCGCCTAGTAAGAAATAGTTCTTATACAAAATACTGTTACAACAGAGTGCGCACGAATCTGGTGCGTTTTGTCCCTCTAGTGTAATTCTCCAGGCTTAGTCAAGCTTAGTTTGCAAGAGGCGGAGGAATATCCTGCAAGTAGAACTTTAGCAGGGATTCAGAAAAGGGTAATATAACCGTCAATGGATTATACACATACTTTTCCTTTAGTACAATAAATATATAGGCTGTTCACAGTTAATTCAGCACTTTTGAAAGCCTTGCTTAGGATTTACTGTTATTATTTTGTATCCTGCCGCCATATGTAAACGTGACATTGTATTGGATCGTCTTACCTTATTCACTAGTCGCCGAAGTGGAACCACGGAATTTTCGTAAAGTAAATGTGTTAGCTGAAAGTTCGTGCTCTTGCGTGTATAAAACAAACACAGACTTCAGTAACCATAAATTTAAACATTATACACTCTGTATAGAGTCAAGGGGTTGAACTATATTTCATAATCTGCTGCCAGCTTAACTTGTATCCTGCGTGACAATGTGTGCTGCAGCATATGTGGAGTTGTAGGCACCGATGATTTTTTAAATTTAGCTTTCAAAATTGTTTAGTTTATTGTGAATAGTCTACACTAAATATGTTGTTAAGGCGCGGCTGCTTCGGCTCCGTGCCCTGCCCCATAGTCTTCTTCAGGATATCATCGGTACCCCTGGAGGAGGGGGAAGGGGGGGGCACGCCACGCGGCCATATGAGTCTCCTTGTAATCAGTCGTCTCTCTTCTAATTTTTAAAGAGACTATAGAACATTTCAATGTAAATCTCTTTATTTACATAAATGAGTGTCGATGTTTTGTTGACCATTGAAAAATTTTGGTTATTGAAATGTAAGTGTAGTCAGTAAAAGTATTTAATAAATTCGGGGACAGTGTCCATGGTCGGGAGCCGGGGAGCCACTGCCGCCGTATTGTTTCTGGCCGTCATCTTATTTTTCCGTTCTCCCCTTCAAAATTTCCCTTTCTTCTCTCAAAAAAGGTAGAAGGTCCCCCATGCCCAAAAAGGAGCTCTCCCCCCCCCCCGCAGGCCCTTTCATCCAATACGAGGAGGCCCCCCTCTTGTTACCCTCAACAAGTCCTATTTACCATCGAAATCATCTCCTTTTTCTGGCACATGCTCAGGAGCCTCGGACCCATGATCTTTGACCTATGATTTCGCTCGCCGCCATCTTGTTTCCGCCCGCCACCTTGAATTTTTATCTTGAAATTCATTTTATAATGCTCTGTCATTCTGTCCTTATTTTCTCATGCTCTCGCATTCCACTTTAGTTGCCTATGTTCCATCCCGTCATCTTTGCTCCGACCTGTCACCTTTGATGTCATTTGTGTAGGCCACCAGACGAGCGGCGTGCAACACTTTTATTTTGTGTCCTGTCGTTCCATGTCATCACCACCATATGATTTCCCAATTATTTATGTTCTCATTCCATGTCCGCCTTCTTGAATTTCATGTCCCCGTGCTGTCATTCCACTTTGACGTCCACCATCCTGGATTGTCACTACCACCATCTTACATCATAAAGGGTAGCACGAAAAAAAATAGGTATTTAATAACAGAGCATGAGAAAATGAATTCAAAGATGACGATTCAAGGTGGCAGCCGGAAACAAAATGGCGGCCGGAAAACAGATGGTGACGAGTGATGTCAGAGGTCAAAGGTCAAGTCTCCGAAACCTGGAGCCTCTGCCAGGAAAAATGGCTGATTTCGAGGAGAAAATAGAGCTTTTTGAGGGTAAAAAGAAGGCATCCTCACCCCCGAATTGGGCGAAAAGATCTTTTGGCGTTCTTTTCGCACATGGGAAGCTTCTACCTTTTGTGAGGAAAACAGAACATTTTGAGTGTAAAACAACATTTTGAGAGTAAAACAGAGATTTTGAGGTAAATTCTAGGAATTTTGTGTTTTTGAGGGGGGATAAGGAAAATTGTGGGAGGGAAAATGGAAAATGTAAGATGGCGGAACAGATGGCGGCGATGCCTCCCGAACTTAGACCCTGTCCCCGAATCGGCTAAATCCTATTACTGTGGTTCTTTAAAAGTGTCACAAGTCTGCAGAAATCGCTGGAAGTAGCCCCCTGTTTACGATATTTACTCTTATGAAAAACAATGTTTCTAACTGTGCTGTATATTTTCCAAGACCCGAAAGTCACTACTTACAATTCTAACTAAACCAGAAACACGCGAAGCATGTTAATGCCAATTTCAATCGCCGTCGCAATGGTTCCTTACGCCCGGATGTGACCTTGAAGCATTTAATATTGTTTACGAGGCATTTCCTTTGACGGGACTGACGCCATTCCCATCTTCGGAAGAATGAAAGACTTGTGGGATATCGCGCATATTCTCTGCTCATCGCCTCTCTCGGCGCACCTCGAGATGCAGAGAAATAACCTTCTGGGCCATGTCATCTCGGCTATATAAGCCGCGGCGTGCCTCTCTACCTGTAGTCAGTGGGGATAGGCAATTGTGTTTTGCAAATTATCTGTAAGTGTTTTTTTACCATAAATTAACAAAGAAATTAATTTTAGTTATTTTATAAAGACTTGCATCCTCCATGGACTTGGTTACGCCCCAGGAAATTTGTTCAAATATAAATTTTAATAGTAGGCGAGGTCACTGCCGGATTTTCGCACGTGGGGAACATGCCGGATGATGCAGATGGTCGGTGGGTTTTCTCGGGGATCTCTAATTTTTCTCACCCTTTAATTCCGGCGCTGCTCTATACTCGCCTCGTTTCACCCTCATAGGCTCTCAAGAAATCTTTGCTGAGAGCCGCCCAAATATATCTACTCTGTAGTGAGCACGCGTGAGTGCATGTAAAACATTCGGCAAAAGGACAAAGTTCCCGGTGGAACCGGCACTGGCTTCTCCAAACCTCCCTCTCTAGGTGAGATTGGGGAGGGAAATTATATCTGGTTGGTTATTGCCCCTTTTCACGTTCTCCGTCCTTACAGGTATAGGCTGTTCACGGTAAAGTGAGTACTTTTTAAGGCCCTCCCAACAGGCTCTAACCACAAATAAATATATCTTATTGCAGCATCAGGCATTAAATTTTGAGGACGGTGAAAATGTATACACTGTATTTATTGGTCACATTGCAATATTTATATTAAAAAGCAGCAGGATGTCAGAAATAGGAAGAAAGGAAAAATCTAGAAGAGCCTTAAAGAGTGCTCACTTTACCGTGAACAGCCTATAGCAGCCAAGAAAGGGGGCCGTACTTCATTGTTCGATTCCCTCTCCCCCCGCAATGGTCCCGTTCGGATCGGTTCCCGCTATTGGGGAACGTTGGTCGTAGTCGGTAAATTTGGGCGCCGTCCGACTTGACCACACCACAGTGTACCCCGTGAAGTTGAAAGGACAGCGTGCAGTAATGAGGGCTATAGGTAGTTTCTGGGAATGTAATAGTAAATGCAGGACGCAGTATGTAGGCGGGCACTTTCTCCGGGCCAAAGTGTTGGCTGTAGTAGTGGTCAGTTCCTTGGGGCGCCGTCCGACTTGACCACACCACAGTGTACCCCGTGAAGTTGAAAGGGAGCGTGCAGTAATGAGGGCTATAGGTAGTTTCTGGGAATGTAATAGTAAATGCAGGACGCAGTAGGTAGGCGGGCACTTTCTCCGGGCCAAAGTGTCGGCTGTAGTAGTGGTCAGTTCCTTGGGGTGCGGTGCGGTGCAACTCTTGTAGGCGTGTCGCTGCGGGTATCTGCTCCGCCCACACTCCGTCACTTGCTGATCGCGAACATGTCCGGCGACCACGCCTCGCGGTGAAAACCTCCCGTGTTTCTTGGGACCGGTCGCTCAGATCAGGAGCAGCGGAGTTGACGGTGTTCTTACAAGCAGCTGTTGAGCGGAATAGAGAATGAGAATCGGGCCCACACTCGCGAGTATGCATGTCGCTTCTTGCTCAATGACAAGGCGGCGGACCAGTTCAAGAATTAGCATGTTTGTACATGTGTACAGTCATGGCCATAAATGTACAGACATCGTAGCCGGGTGATACACTATAATTTATTGCTGTTGGAAAATAGTGAGACATTTGAATTTGAGACAAATGAACACTTATCTGTCAAGCTGAAAATACACACACATATATATATATATATAATATGAGAAAACATTGCCGTGATAAAACTAAATAAATGTATTTTCTCAACATATGTATCTGAGGCTAGACAAACTAATCATACAGCAACAACATACGAAAGGAAACATTGCCCATGTCGTCAATTAATACTTTATATATAGTCCTCTGCTGTCTACGACTATAACTTAACCTTTTTTTCTTAAGATTATAACGAAATATAATTTTAAACCTTTGTAATTTTAACATTTAACTTGTTTTTAATTTTTACAACTTGACAAATTTTATGTTTCGACTTCCTAATTTATTTAAAATTCTAATAACTACGGCCAGTTATGGTCTTCAGCTGGGTACTGGTGCCATTTTAATATGTTCTGTTCTGTGGATGACCACCCTCAGTCTCTTCGGCATTGAATGCACAAGTGTCTATTGATTGTTTCAGCTGTCATATTAAGCCGTTCCTGCAGGAACATCTCTTTGTCTGGTCATGTCCTGTTTTCGTAGCTAGGTTTCAGATCACTTCAGAGGTGCTCTGTCGGATTAACGCCTGGTGACTGGGGCGGGGTTTTGTCATTACATCGCACACCAATACACTTCAAAGACGGACAACCTCTTACCGTGTGTTTTGAGTCTAGTCGTTGTCCTGCTGGAAGTAATAATCTCCAATACCCAACATATCAACTCTCTTCTGCAGATTTATCTTCAGTATGTCCAAATATACAAATCTCTCCATGGCTCCCCCAATAAATACAAATTCCCCTACACCCCAGGCAGACATGAACCTCCAGACCGTAACTCACCGCCGCCATGTTTGACAATATCTTGCAGGTCCTGAAGCACACTACTTTTCTGCCATAGTGATGAAATACGTTCAGTTCACTTTCGTCAGTAGATAACACTGTATCCCAGAAGTTCGTGTCTTTGTGTAAGTAGTACTGAGCACAGGCCAATATCTTATTTTGATTCTGTTTGCCGATGTGAGACTTCTTCCTCGGTACCCTGGTTCTGTTGAAAAGCCTATCGTAAACCGGGGCAACTTTGCACCACTCAACATTTTTGTCTTGGTACTTTCTGACAAAGAAACAGAGTACTGTAAATAAGTATTTTAAATTTTTCCTGTGATCTACCCAGGAAGTGATTGAAAAAAAAAAAAAAAACAATTTTGAGTGGAGTGCAAACCCTGGTTTACGGTACTGACATTTCTTTGTGAAACTTGTTTTCCGAAGTGTGTGTGTGTGTGTGTGTGTGTGTGTGTGTGTGTGTGCGCGCGCGTGCGTGCGTGCGCGCGCGCGCGCGCGCGCACATGCGCTGCTATTTCGGATAATATTACTTTAGGTCGTACGTTCATGATTCTAAGTATTGACCTCGTGTCTCTTGTACTTAGTTTGTGAGGACGACCAGGCCTCTCCTTGTTTGTATAAACACCTTAGAAGCCATATGTCGCTTGACGATACACTCTAGTCTGTACAGTCGCCCGATTTCTTCCAACTATGTCTGCGATTTGAGAATATAATTTCTTCTTGTTGTAGAGGTCTATAATAATGTGTGTGTCTTCTGTTGTTTCTTTGTGTTGTGGGCACATGTTGGCTGTCCGCACTGCACGAACAACGCCCACTGCTCCAGCCACACTACTGGGCTCGTAGTAAACTATTATCAGGCGATGCATGCTGCACGTGATCGTTTCCAGTCCAGTGACGTGTATGGCCACATTTGTTCAGCCTCAGAAACACATGTTGAGGGAATGTTTTCTCTTTTATGGTGATATGTATTTTCAGTTTGATGGATAAGTCTTCATCTGTCTCAAATTTAAATGTCTCACTGTTTGCCTAACAGCAATAATTTGTAGTGTTTATCATCCGATTACGATGCATGTACATTTATGCAAATATATGTAATGCATAAAGTGCAATATATAATACATGTAATACTTAATTTGCAGTATGTAATGCGTCATTCGCACGTAATTCATTCACATGTAATGCATAATATGTGTGTTTATGGACTTGAGCATTTCCAAAGGTGTTAATTATTCTCTAAAATGGGGGAAGTTTAATCATATTTAGGCCTACTTTGTTGTATGTCACTTCATTTGTGTACCTCCAAAGTGTAAGTCGGCCGTTTGCGAAAAAGGTACGGGGGGGGGGGGGGAGGATTTACGGAGCAGGTTGGTGTGTTGCAACAAGGCTACTTCTTTTTATATATATCTAACATTGTCGTGAAATGTTCAGTAAATAATCAGGGATGCGTAGTTTACGTCGTTTACCGGGGTTGTTGCAATCGAAGGGTGAAGGGGAAAAAACATGCGAAGTAAAAAATCTGCGATTTTCTGTCGCAACTTCTATCTGCTGCCTTCAAATGAGATGTTTACGGCACCGGGGAGTAACAGATATTTAGTCACGACATATGAGCAGTTAAACAACATAAAGGGGAAGAACATGCTTAGTAATAATTGCTTTCCTGGAAAAATATACCAAAATTGACGTCACACATTTGTCCACCTTCACCCTTCAATCACTTTCCCAGAGGTTGATCTTATTTTGCTGATACATTTAGGGTATTTTTCTTCTGTTTGTAATAATACATTTGACATATTTAACTACTCCATTTTTCTTAAATTCGTTCGCGACTTTTTCTGCAATTTCACCAGATATATTTTTTGTGTATCAGTTGTATAACAAATAAAAAACAAGCAACATTTTCAGCTAGTTTTGGGTACTTAACCGTACAAGTAGTCAAGACATTTGATGTGAGAGTCAGTTTTGCTCTTGTAACTTATTTCTGCAGCTCCAAGGCGGAGAACAACTACACTTGCACATGGGCCATCGCTAATTGAGCTATTGTGAGCCAAGTTTTTACCTTCTGTACACTGTGCAAAACTCCACGTGCCAAGGTTACAATGACTACCATCAACTAGCACTTACGTAATTCCTATTAAACAACAAATAAAACCTATATTAATGACATTAAAAAAAAATATTTTGCTTCCAATAAGACGTTAGTACCAACTAGTAAAACACATGTTTTTCTCCTCGCAAATTAAAAAAATACGCACGGAAAAAATTTACCCTGTTTTTACTATTCGATCGACGAATGTGTGTGTAGTTAATGTTAAATGTGAAGACATGTCTAATTGATGCCCACAGCCCATATCTTATCTTGTTTTATATGTTTCATTTCCATGTACAGATTGCAGAGAAGGTGGAGAGTAGTGAGGTTGTTGAATATCATCGCACACAAAACGTATCCACTGGACCCAATTAGTTAAACTAGAACAAATATGTTTCCTACTACGCGCTGCCAATGCAGTTCACGACAAAGTGGGCACTGTAGAAATTAACCTTAGAAATAAGTCACTGCCCCTGCATGCATACATTTTAATGGGCGCACTGAGTGACATTTGTCCAGTAAAGTTGGCAACGAAAGATGGAAAGTAGTTCCATATCTTAACATCGAATAAAAAAGGTAACCATTTGTGATAACTTAAAATTAGTTATTTCGCTTTCTGTTTTTTAAACGCATCGAAGTGTAAAAATGAGCAAATTTGTAAAGTATTTACTTTCTTAATAATTTCACAGTTTCATTTAACCGACGTGTGAATGAAGTGATGAGGCCTACGGCAATGTTAATTTTACATAAGGCGGAAGAATAGACAACGTGTATACGAGTAGATGTTAAGCAGGGGTTTCAAAAGTGCTCATTTTACCGTGAACAGCCTATATAAGTAGTTAGCGGCAGGACTTACTCTTTCAAAGGTTTTTTTTATAATGTTCCCAATTTACTGGTAACCAACTATAACAAAATAGCGTGAAGATGAGGTAAACTACTGTCTCATATTCAGTCCATATCTCAAACGTTGGCTCATCTGCAAATATAACCGTCGACATTACGAGTCTAAATGGTGGTCGCTGTGTCTACTTACACTTTTATATTAAACTCGCGTTTTCGAGGAAGAAATATTATGCGTAACTTGAACATATCCGTTACCTTAACATTTAGTGAGACGAAGTACAAGCCTAGTAATACTTCAAAACGCATAGTTATGTAAACAAAAGAGTCGACCTTATTGCAAAACAGTCATTACTGCGAACCTGGCAACCGCACTCTACTACATATTCTGATAACAGTACCGAACTAAGGCTTATTATACTCACGGCGGGAAGCCCAACGCTAACAGTTCGGCAAATAATTTTTGCCGCCAGGTAGAACTCGTGTTTCTTGTGTACCAAATTTATATATCAGTTTTGTACGCATGGGCCGTTCATTATTAATTTAACTATTTTGAAATTAACCTTTGGAAATGTCACTGTCCCAACCTGCATGTATTTTTACAAGGGCACTGACTGGCATACGCTCGCTAAAGTTGGTAACGAGGGAGACAAAGTAGTTCCTTAACATTTATTTAAAAGTGTCCGGTACACACTAACTTAGTGTAACGTGCTGCAGCTGGCGCAGGCTCGGCTGTCCGGCGGCGTAGGAGGTGACCCACCTCGCCCCCCCCCCCATACCTAGATCGATATGCTCGCGGACTGTTACTCTCCTTCTGGGAAACCTGCGAATACCAACAGCGGCGAGACTTGCTGGCGTCACAGACCTCCTCTCGTCTGCTAGAGTTTCCGATACGTTTAGCCACGACGCAAGAATGTTCTGGTGAGACTGGCTGGCACTCCGGCCCTCCTCGGCGCATCGTGCGAGTTGAAGAAGATCTAGGTGGCGGCCTAAGACACTATATATACTGCCGCAACCCAGCGGCCGGCAGTCTTTGACGGAGGCTAACCTGCGCGCGAGTAAAGTGAAGTGTGGAAGACGACAGGAGATTGCGGGACGACGGCGGGCGAGGTGTTGTTCGTGGCGTGAATGGACGAGAGGGTGGGAAACCGACGAGCTTGGAGGACTCTAGAACATTGCGACTGGCGGGACATGGACTGAACTGAGGTGGGTCTGAATGGAAGTGTGATACGGATTTTATTGTAAATATTCGAACTGTCGATATGGACGCATAATTTATAAAATAATTTAATAGATTTATACACTGTTAATTGGGACTGATCTTTAATTTTATTTATTTTAACTTATGTCTTTGTGGTGATTATAAATTGTATTAAATTGGAGTCGTTAGTTGTGAACAGTAAGGGATATCAATTTATTGCGAGAATTTGAATTCAGAGAATTTTGATGTAACTATTGTAAATAAAATAAGGGAATTATAATTAATTCTTTTATTTGATTAAGAACTCCATCCCTTAATGAACTTGGTATAGCCCACTTAATTTCTAGAGAGAGAAATTGTAACAATATTTATTTTGCTTCCAGTTTCCATACATGTAAGTGTAAATATAAGAAGATTTGTAAGATGGTTACTTTTTCTCGTAATTCCGTAATTTAACTTCAACGACTGATGAATAAACTAATTAGGTCCAGGGCAATGATAATTTAGCATACGCTGTAAGAATACCTAATGTGAATACATGCAGATCTTAAGCAGGACTTTCCAAAGAGCTCAGATTACCATTGAGCGGCGTATAAGATATGGATGACATGTCCCCACACGGAAGTCAAAACTACTACTTTAAATTTAAATAAAAAGCGCGTGTTTTAATCCCACTAGATACCTCTGTGATAAATTCATTTCTGTACCTATTATTTCCAGGAGAAAAAGTCTTACACATACTACACAAGCCAATTTAAATGGAAAACGTTTGAAACTTCCCATAATTCTTCGTGAAATCTTCAACTTTTTATGAAGTACTATTTGACTCACTAAAGTTGGTAACTTCTATTCCAATAAAATAAATATTAAGTGTAATTTATAAAATAGACTATCAGATTCTTAGACTGCATGTGCGCGTGGAAAAAAAAAAAGCGAATAATTGACACCACAAGTGTGTTGTCTCCCTTTCCATGAGGAAATGTTATCTACGCCACTGAGTAGTAAGATAAGTTAAGTGCCCTAGAGGCGCGCAGGCAAGCTCGCAGATGTTGCTATACGACCTTGACAGCACGCTTGTGTGGTGCACTCGCCAGACAGGAGAGAGGGGCCCCAGACCCCGCCTCAACACACCTCACTGGCGTCGCGTCGCCTAGCAACCGTGACCATGCCTGCCCCACACACCAGCCAACACTTCTCAGGCCCTAATTGCTTCTTATCCTATCAATACTTGTTATCCTTTCGCCACTTTTTAAAATAAATAATGCCATTTATAGTCCATTCACGACTGCAACAGACTTGTGAAAATAAACCTTTGAAAAAACACCCTAGCCATTAGCTGCATGCATAGCTAGGATGTTTTTTTCAAAGGTTGATTTTCATAAGTCTGTTGCGGTCGTAAATGGACTATATATATAATAAACACAGTGCACATACACATCACCGGGCTCCAAAGATAACATCCAAGGCTAAAATAAAATATCTTTATAGACTATTAGCCCAAATGAGAGGACTTTCAAAAGTGTCCACTTTATCGTGAATAGACTATCTTTATCTATATTACCGTTCCGTCTCGGTGAGAGACTTCTGCGACGGATCAACAAAAAATTATTACAATATAAAACCGCTACATTTTATATACAGGATGTAGCTAAATTCCACAGACAAACTCCAGTTGCTGGTTAACCACGAAAAAATAAATTCAAAACATGTACGTCTTGCTGTGTAAAAAGAATCCTAAGGGTGATACACATCTTCCAAGTTAGACTTGAAACACTAGTCTATTACAATAGTAATTGGAGAAAATATTTGCAATACACAAGTGCTTCAAGCTCAACTTAAAAAAATGTGAACTTCCCCCACACATAGGTCATACTGTTTGCGTTTTCAACTTCTTTTTGTGATTAACCTGCCGCCGAAGATTGTATCGGTGGAATTTAGATACGCCTCGCACGGGCACTCTATCTGTCGACCTAACTACCTACTTATATCTACCTAACTACCTATCTATCTTACAGCGTGTTTTCGAGTGTTAAGTGGCTGGGAAGCGATTACATTTATCGCATTAGATACGCATATGTGCGAGATCTGTGGCGTAAAGTAATTAAAGGGAATCGAAAGTAATCCCCAGAAAGTTTACTTGGATACGCGTATACGCACATACAATTATTGTTGGGGGGAAAAAAAGAATTACAGAGGTTTTGGTCGGCGCAGCGGCGAGATGCAAGGGCGGGGAAAAGAAATCCCCGAGAGGATCCGCCAGCCAACGGTAGCGTCCGCCGCGTTTCCCACATGCGAAAACCCCGTGAGACGCCGCTGGGATTCGAATTCCGTTCGTCTTGGTGGGAGGCAAACAGTCTGGTCGCTGCACTAGTTGGACGACCCCCCCCCCCCCCGGGTCAACTTCCATTATCGCAGTTATTACGGTGTTATCCACAGTCGAGAAATGGAATAGTAAAATGGAGTTCTGGAAATTTTATATTTGTATCTTTTGCCGTATACAAATTTCAAAATCGCGGATTTTTAAAGTTTGGCTGCTGTTGTTAGTAATAGTTGGTCACTAGAATATCAGAAATAAGTTACGTGAAAATTCATTGTTTGGTTCGCCTGCAGCTTTAAGTTGACATTCAAATTAAAAGTTAAAATAGTCTGAAGCTAAACACTAGTCGCACGCGAACGAAATGTTGCATTTCGTAGAAATTGCTCCTTGGCGTGACTTCACGAAGTTTTTTTTTCTGTAATACCTCCTTATGTAACATTTAAACTTATATTTGGCATGAGATTTGAGGCATAAAAATGCTTATATCTGTACTTACGAAACGGTTAAAAAGTTTGGTATTAATAAAATGTCCATTGATGTAATGTTACAAAACCGCCAAGCATTTTGGAGACGAACACCATTTTGGTTGTAACTGTGGCATTTGTGATGATCCTGTTTTCCTCATTTGGCCCAAACGAGAAACATCGTCAGTCAGAGAGGCGGTTTAAAACACGACAGTTTTGGTGGTGTGTTAAGTAGTTTTGTTGGAGATGATAAAGATCCACTCGCTGTAGCACGCAACAGAGGCGGTACATTCGTCATCTTTAGTGGCGTTGTGTACAGTCTTGTCTCTGTTATTTTCACCTTCACTTCTTCCCCATCGCGCAATCGCGTTCTCGGAACAGTCTACTGTGCCTGTGTGGTAACGTCATCTGCTGGTAAAAATAACCGCCGGCGGAGAATAGACACACTCGCTTGTTTACACTGTACAGTGAACATAGAGTAGACCGAGCTTGCTGGCTGCGCACAACCAAACTCCGGGCCGCGGTGGCCGAGCGGTTAGCCTGCTCGCCTCCCGCCAAGGCGAGCCGGTTTCAATCCCCGGCCGGATTTTGCAAGTAGGAATCGAATCGCCGCTGGTCGGCGGGTTTTCTCGGAGATCTCCCGTTTCCCCCGCCGTTGTATTCGGGCGCTGCTCCATACTCGCCTTACCGGACATGTCAAATTGTCCCTTGGCGTGCTGGCCAGTTTCCTCGGTAGTGTCTAGGGTTCATTTGTCTATCGCCAGTTACACTAGTCTTATCTGTTCTGGAAGACCACACAGGTATGCGATGAGACGTGCATGAATTGTTCCGGTTATCCGTGGTTAGTCTTTGAAGTACGCGAAGACTGTAATGTATCCATGGGAAGTGGCGAACACAGACTCTTGTAATGCAACGAGAATGTTGTTGGACCAACCACATGCCCCTACTGTGGAACTGCAGTAGTGCGTGTGTGGAGTTCAAGTACATGAAGCGAAGTACTGTTGCATAGCAGTTTCTCTTAGCATTATATAATAGCCGTACAATAAACTGTAGCGTGATAAAGACTGCCAACTATGCTATGTCATTGGAGATATCCGCCCCCCCCCACCCCCTTCAAGGCGCAGCAGCCATTCCAATTGTTTATGGAATGCCCTTTCGTGTTCATCACAGATTCATCCCAGGCTCTATCACAACGTGAGGCAGCGGCGCGCAGCTAGAGGGGAGGGGATTGGCGCTTGTTTGTGCAAACACGGGGACGTGGGTGTTTCATAGACTATGTCCATCTTATCACGATCCGACCTTTTCCCACTACAGGACCCGCATGCCGAGATCGCTGATGATCGTGATGGAGGAGTGCGTGTCTTGAGGTACAGTGCGGGAATGACCAGCCTCTCTCCACGGGCATCCCTTGCCACTCCTAACACCAGTTGCTGTGTCGGCCTCTTTGATCTCCTCGTGTGCGTGCGAAGGGTATCGTCTCAAGACGAATCGCATCGCCCCGGACTCTCCTGACAGTCACCAGGCAAGGGTTCCCTGGTGACTCTCCTGACAGTCACCAGGCAAGGGTTCCCCACAGCTCGCTGCTTGACAGACATCACGTATGATGAACACGAGTCAGTGACGAGGCCGGCTTACCGATTCTCCCCAGCGGTCCAGTTTTTTTAAACTATCGGAATAAATTTTCCAGCGGATTGATCCCATACTTCCGTTCCGGCAGCGAGTGCTAGAATGTTGAAATATGTGTTTTGAAACGACCGGCAGAGATGGTCTGAGTGAAAAGGTATTTTTGGAGAATCTATTTTTTTCAACTAGCGACGTTGCATTTCGTGTGTCGTCATCGAAGCTGAACTAATCACGTCAAATCTGATATAGCAGGACATTTTTATAAAACACGCATATTTTATTTATCTGTAGATAATCCAGACTAGGAAATTGCAAATAGCGTAGAAAGTACTGAACTATCTACAGTGACATGACTATTAACAGATAGATATTCTAATTAATGAAGACAGATATGTAGGTAATCCACAGGATTTTTTCTACATGAAAATTTGTTTATTACCAAAGAAAATAAACGCGCGAAAGACCATGTTAATAGTTAACACATACCACCGCTATATGGGATTACTATTAATTAAGAATATATTTAAGAGCCTTTTATCAGTTATCGAGATTATATTCAAGACAGAACAGTAAAATGCTTTACCACACGGTAGCATATAACAAAGTGCAAATTGAACAGCTACGCTATTACAATTCATATTTTGCATGGTGTAAATAGACCAATACAAAAAACGCGCCAACATTACAGCTATGGCTGTAAAACTATAAAATATTCTTCATAAAGGTTTGTGCCCAAAGCATGTGTATCAAGTATTAACTACTTTTCACAGCTGCAGCTTTCCTTGAAAAAATTAATTTCATTATTTGTTTTATATGTCGGTAATCTCGTGTTAATTCTTACAGTTTTCTCGTACCAACTCAACTTTATTTGCACAATATTCTTCATAGATATTTCCATAAATGTGTGGTACCAGTTGTAATGTTGTTTCTTTTATAACCACCTTACAAGTAGTTTGGAATATACATTGGGAAAGCAATAAAGGGTGGAATATGCATGAAGAAAGAATAGCAGTTAGACGTTACAAACGGTATCGTAGAATTCAAAGTGTTTCCAACAAAAACAATTTTCTAATTTGACAACAGACAAACACTAAAAATCAACCAAGTTAAGACAATGGTGTGTGTGACTAGCAAGGATTTCTTTCTTCGTACTGCAGCGTATGGCCTCCAGGTGCTCTGTACAGGTCCGTAACACGCCGTGGCATACTTGTATAGGCTACTCACAGTAAAGTCATATGAAATAATAGTCAGTAAATATAGTACCGTATTTATAACTTACATGGCAAAATTTATTGGAAAAAAAAATTGGCTGAAATAGGAAAGTAACTTAGGGCATCAAAAGTGCTCTCTTTACCGCAAAGGTCCTATTCTATCTGGGCAGCTCTCGTGAGATCAGGAAGTGTTTCTGGAGGTTGTGGGCGATTATAAACTGCTGTTTTCAGCTTGACTCAGGCATGTTAAAGTGCGTTCTCTGTTGATCACACTGCATAACTTCTACCACCCCTACTGCATTATCTCGCAAAATTCAAACTTTTTGTGAGATGTTTATTTATATCAAACCACAAAGGGGTGTCTGTTTTCAAGTTTCTTACATCAAACACTGGTATTTAAAGACAAATCTATAAAGGAATGACGATTCCTGCATTTACCGTGCAGTCTGATTTATTTCTATACTTCATTGCTCCATTCCGGTATACAATTCCATTATACTGGGTGATTCTCAATTAGAACGACAAACTTCGGGAGGTGATTCTTCATGAAAAAGTAGAAGGAGAACATAAAAAAAAATGAAGCCATGTTTGTGCAAAATGTCGGCTCTTACGTTGAAGGTCCCGATAACATACCATAATCATCTGGGAGTTGTCATTGTATTTTACTTCTCTATCATATTTTGTACAAATACGGATTAAAACTTCGTTTTTTAAGGTCTCATAACTCCCTTAATATTCGGTTTTGGTATAAAGTGTCTCGCATGTTTTCCTTTTACTTTTTCATGACGAATCATCTCCCGAAGTTTGTCGGTCTAATTGCGAATCATCCTGTAGCGTGATAAAAAAAATTGGCTTAAAGCAATCCAACAGCGGAATGACGTTCTTTTAGAGGAATAATTCCGATAGTTTAAAAAAGTGGTCCCCAGGACGTGGCGCAGTGAGACGGGCTAGAGAGATGAGTAGGCGAGGAAGGAGGGCGATGCTAGCCGACGTGGAAACAGAACACGACGGAGGCGACGAAGACGACTATCACCTGAGTCCACATGGCGCCGCGCCACCTGAGCCAAGGTGACTGCACGAGCCACGCAACCCGCGACCTGCTCCTGCACTTGTTACCAGGGCACACAGGAAGCTGGGGCGCAGTGACCGCTGCATCCGCAAGTGTTCAACACACTTGCAGCTCTAGCCGCCACGTCCCAGTCTGATGACAGGTTTACAATCTCCACGTTTCTTAGTTCCTTACTCGGTATTCTACAGGTGTTCTCGGTAAAACCTAACTCCTTATCTATCAGAGTTGTTCAGACTCCCAATCTAAAAGCCTTTCCCCGAATACCTCCTCATGGTATCTTCTTGCCACCTATCATATTCCTCCAATCTTCTACCAATGCTAGTGTCAAACTCATTCCGTAACTTGTGAAGAGCGAGCTTTATCCTTCATTACATTTTGTGGTATTAAGTGAATGCCCTTAGCTTCAGTACTCTCTTCCAACCATTTTCTTATGTCTTCGGTCTTGAGGAATTCCGTAAACACATGTCGTGCAATATCGTCAACTCCACATACATCACATAAATGGGATTTGCACTGACCGCAGACTGTGAAGCTTCGCCTCCTAGTCTGATGACAAAGTGCGGTGGAGAGATTTTGGCGGCTCTTAACAGCGAGGTCTTAATACCCGATGAGAGTGAAGTGACGTGAGAATGTAGCAGCGCCGGAATGCAAGGACGGGGGAAACGGGAAATCCCAGAGAAAACCCGCCGACCAGCGCCATCGATCGGCGCGATTCCTACATGCGGAAATTTGGGAGTAACCCCTCCGGGAATTGAACCAAGTTCGCTTTGGTAGGGGGCGAGCGCTGTAGCCACCGCGCCATACCGCGGCCCCCTTGATAAGCTCGCAGCTGGTCTTGTAGGTCCAGACGCCGAAACTGTAAAGGAAACCGCGGCACGTGGTTTGCCACTGCCTTCCGCGATTTGGAGGCGAGCTTGGCCCACTAACTACTTGAAAAATGTGAAAGGTCGTGGCCGCAAATTGGACAAAGCCGTCCCGGACAACAGCCAACAAATTCACACACAACAGCACGTAACAGCACGTAACAGGGTGTACTACATAAATGCGTTTTTCACATCTATTTCACTGCAGAAAACATTGTTTTTCATGCAGGTGCTAAAACTCGCTCGCTTGTACGTTATTTTTGCTCAAAATTTACCATATACTTCAATAATTGGCGTATGCAATGAAATTTGTGCGTAAAATGACTGCATGGAGCTGTCTGATATGGTCTTTGTTCGGCACGGTGTCCTCGGGTAAATAGAGTGCTTTCTTAGTTTAAGGAAGACAGAAAAAGTGAAACTAGGAGCAGTGAGATGCTTCCGATGGACCACGCCAGGGTAAGGATAGAAAGAAAAATCAGTACTTGTGTTGGCGACATTGCTTTTTCAGCTCATCCTAAATTAACAAAGGTTTTATACGTGTCCAGCAAAGGCACATTTAACAAACCAAACTTTAATGCTAGTATGTATACTAAACAGTACCAAATCGTACATATAGGCCTATATCTTTTTGAAAATACATTATGTAGATTATATGAAATTTTTTTTTTCGTGAAAATAAGTTTTCTGTTCCTGTCTTTTGGGATTGTGAAAATCGAATTACATGAATACCAAGAGTGTGGTTTTAAAATAAAACACATTTCTTCATAGGCTACTACGATTGCTAATTTGTAATCGCATTAATTGTTGCTAGATTGTGCAGTTGATCTTGAAAATCGGAACATTGAGTGTGTTGTAACAGACAAGAACGGTAGACGCAGTACACGGTTCAAAATGAGCGAAATCGGAATTGTTGTGGGTAATCTGTGTATCTGGCAACCCTGCACCAGGAACATACTTCAGATGTTTTATTATGGCACGTAACTACGGAATCGTATGCCTTACTCGTTTGAGTAAATATAGTCATGATTTGGATGATCGTTGTAATATTAGTACTGGGAAATAGTTTTTGAAGAATTTCGCCCGCTTTTGTGCGAAAACCGAGCGAGGTGGCACACTTGTAAACCCGCATCATTCGGTAGGTCCCGTGTTCGCTTCCCGGTCCGCGCTGCCGACCTTATTTCGCTTTCCCATGGTTTCCCGAAACACTCCGGACGAATGCTGGGATGCTTCGTTACTACAGTTCAAGGCAGATTCTCTGAGCAACTTGTTTCTCTCGAATGACCTCGCCATCGACGAGAGGTTAAGTCCTACCTATCTACCTTTCCAAACATTCATTCCTCTTTAAAAGAAATTCGTCGTAGACCTTAGCTGCTTAAACATGGCCTTGTTAAAAAATGGCATGGTCGCAGCATTTAATTCTCGTGAATTTTCAGGTACTCTTTCGGAAGATGTTTGCAACCATACAATGTAAATGATGTTCATAAAGCTTGAGGCCCGTGTTCGTGTTGTGTAGTTATGCGACTTGTTCTTGTAAATAAGTAAGGAACTAATCCCACGAGATTACGAGATTATTAATTATAATTATTGTAAACAGTGAAATAAATACTAATGTGATTCCCTTTTTAAGTAGAAAATTGAATGCATTATTTAGGATATTGAAATACTTATTTCACACTGTATATTAATCAAAATTATGAGAGTAGTATTATTGAAACAATACATTTAAATTTGAAATGTTTAATGAAGTTGGATTTGTTAGTCATTTTATTGATATTGGTTTTTGATTGTAGCTCTATGATTTTAGTTCTCATCGGCTCTCAAGACCTTCATTTTAAGATGTTGAATGTGTTCGTTTGCCGTTGAATTTGGGACAGTCCCGTCCGTTTATACTAGTAAAATAACTTGAATAGTCTAGTTTTATTAAAAATAGGCCGAAGGAAGCCTACTGGTGTCTCTAAACAGTGTTGAGACCTCAAACCCTATCTATTTGAGATAAGCCGTAACACAGTAGAAGTACTGGGAAGTATTTACATACATTTTTCAAGATTGTGTTAATGAGCGAGATTTTTTGGTTTGTTGGTATCCACCGACCGTCACAAATGTTGCTGGAACATAAGTTATGACTGCCGAAGCAGGAACGAGTCTAGGACTGTGGTATTCTCCACCATGCGGTCTGCATTTCTCCAGAGAAAACGTGACGTGGCGTCCAACCTGTCGCGGACGGGTAACGACGCGCGATGTGATGGGTGGCCACTGAGAGCACCACCAAGAATTCTTTTCTAAAGCACTAGTTGCTTGGGAAGGGAAGGGGGGGGGGGGAAGAAGTTGCCTTGCAATCCAGGACTGGATGACTGTTTAAATTAATTTAATTACAGTCGGCGATTTCCTAATCCGCCCCCCCCCCCCACTTCTGTCACTGTCACTTTCTTTCTGGTTACTGCACCTCTGCTGGCACTGGATGCCAAACAAATCACAGTTTTATACTGATGCTTTTGGGGGAATGCTACTTACGAATGGCATTTTAGAAACCTTTAACGTCCGAAGACTAGTTTATGTATTCTATTTGCCAACATCGTATTTAATTTTTAACGTTAAAATGGTCGCGAAAATTGTCATTTTCACGATTAGTTTTAGACGAAACCCCAGTACATGATGTCCATAGTTAGTACACAATGTCCATAGTTAGTACACTATGTCCATAGAGTTAGTACATGGCAAGGTTACCATTGAAAAGGTAGTAGAACCGAGTTGCCAACGACGCGCGATGTGATGGGTGGCCACTGAGAGCACCACCAAGAATTCTTTTCTAAAGCACTAGTTGCTTGGGAAGGGAAGGGGGGGGGGGGGAAGAAGTTGCCTTGCAATCCAGGACTGGATGACTGTTTAAATTAATTTAATTACAGTCGGCGATTTCCTAATCCGCCCCCCCCCCCACTTCTGTCACTGTCACTTTCTTTCTGGTTACTGCACCTCTGCTGGCACTGGATGCCAAACAAATCACAGTTTTATACTGATGCTTTTGGGGGAATGCTACTTACGAATGGCATTTTAGAAACCTTTAACGTCCGAAGACTAGTTTATGTATTCTATTTGCCAACATCGTATTTAATTTTTAACGTTAAAATGGTCGCGAAAATTGTCATTTTCACGATTAGTTTTAGACGAAACCCCAGTACATGATGTCCATAGTTAGTACACAATGTCCATAGTTAGTACACTATGTCCATAGAGTTAGTACATGGCAAGGTTACCATTGAAAAGGTAGTAGAACCGAGTTGCCGACAGCACGACTCTTGGCTAGTTAAGTGTTAGGCTGTGACGAGGCGTGCTATGACGTGTGTCTTGGTCGCTCTTAGTGGAGGCAACAGATCAACTACATGCTCAGGCGTTTCATATCGAGTGGGGATGGAAACTACACAGAGAGAACCTAACTCTGATAGTAGTGAGTCAGAATTGAGCCCAGTATCCCTCAAATTCGTCACCACACTCAGATCTGAATCGGTGAAAATTAAACAGAATATGGAAAGGAGAAAAATTCGGTAAAATTTTCAGAAATTGTGGGGGGGGGGGGGGGGGGGTTAGTGTCCATTGGTAGGAGGGGAAAGTTAATACCAATTGGGAAGGGAGAAGGGAAAGGTTAATCCCAGTGATAGGTATTAAACCGAACCATTGTAGACAGTGGGAATCTCAGATTACTTGAGACCTATTTTCATGGGTTAGATATTAAAATGCACAGTGAATTCAACGTTAATAAGTGTGTGTCATGAGCAGCACGCCATGAGTGCGCGGTGATAAAGACGTATGTGTAGCACTGTAGGCGAGGGGAGCTTGTCGTGGTGTTGCTGCGAGGCCATGGAGCACGGTAGTAGCTATGTGCGTGGGCGCTACAGCTGCTCCGAGCGCTTCTCTGGCACGAAGCCCCTCTTCGCGGGAGAACGGCCCCCGAGTGCTCCTGACCTCAGTTCCCAAAACCAACTCTGCCAGCCTCGCTGCCTGCCATGTTCCTCATTTAGACGACGTACTACCTTGGCTTACACAGGACGCTGCCCGCTGCTGCTTTCAAAACTCTGCCACTATTGTGCACGTTTGTCCGTCAAGTACCACTAACTATAGGCTGTTCACGGTTAACTGAGCACTTTTGATAGCCCTACTTGTATGCCCGTCTTATATTCTTCCGCCGTATGTAAAATTAATATTGCCATGGGCCTCATCACTTCGTTCATGCGTCGGTCAAGCGAAACTGTGAAATTATTAGAACGTTAGAGTTTTTATAAATCTTCTAATTTTTACACACTGATGCATTAAATAACAGAAAGCGAAATAAATAATTTAAACTATCACAAATGGTTAGCTGACACTTTTTGTTCGACGTTAAGATGTGGAACTGCTTTCCATATATCGTTACCAATTTTACCGGGCGCATGTCACTCAGTGCGCCTGTTGAAGTATATGCAGGCATGGGCAGTGACTTTTTGTAAGGTTGATTTCAAAAGTGCTCACTTTATCCTGAACAGCCTTTACATATAGCTCGTCTGTACTAAATACCTCAAAAAAGTTTTGCACCACCAGGGTTACCACAGGTCTGGAAAACAGGGAAATGTCAGGGAATTTGATAACTGCCAGGGAAATGTCAGGGAATTTCAAACAAGTTAGTTAAATATCAGGGAATTCTGATATATGCATGATATATTTGGCAATTATGTCATCAATTGTGCATTGTGACCAGAATCATATAAAATTGTTTTAATGATTGTGGACTAAATCCTTAAGAATTTTTATTTTCAATCTATGAGGTGAGCAGTTTTGTAATATCAGAGAAGTATTTTGGTGTAAAAGTGTGTTGTAATGCAAAGGCGCCAATTCTCACAGAAAATAAAAGTTAGAAAAAGGATTTCTAATAAACTAGATGTCTCACGGCCCGAGAGACAGTATGAGATGAAAATATACACTGTGATTGAATGAATATATCTAGGCGGCTCTTAACATCGAGATCTTCAGAGCCGATGAGGGTGAAGTGAGGTTGACTGTGGAACAGTGCCAAAAAACTGGAGATCACCGAGAAAACCCACCAATCAGCGGCATCGCCAGGCACTATTCCCACATGCGACAATCCGGGAGCGAGATGGTTCCGTTATCCGAGGGTATCACTAGCGAAAAATGAAATATCGTTTTTAAATGTATCCCAGACCCATCGCGCGGAAATATAGAATATGATATTTTTAATGTTTTCAGCATTTTAATGCGTTTTTTTTCTCTCCGATGCGTGTTTGCGTGAATTAACCTCAGTACAGCAGCCACTTTCTTTTTCCTACCGATCGTAAAGACACCTTGTTGGCCTGTCTTTATACAGGGTATTTTAATATTATAGGTATAACTTACAGGAGCATGTACAGGACAATAAAATAATGACAAAAGTCCTAGTATCAGCTGTCATGGCTCCACACACACATTCTATTGATGAGATGGCTGACATCAATGTCATATATGGACGTGCTAATGGCAACGCATGGGAGGCAGCACGAAGCGATCCCTCTCAGAAGGCAGCCAGGCAGCCGAGTTGTCACGAGCTCCCACCATTTGTTAGGGATAGTGCTGTATCTCGCGCGTCGTCATTAGCAGCACGTCCATACATGAAATGGACGTCTGCTAGTTCTTCGTTAGAAAAGTGCGTGGAGCCATAACAGCTGCTCCAAATGCTACTACGAGTGCACAACGCCTGTTGAAATTCAATATGAGGTCTGGTACTTGGAACATAGGAATGAACTATGTTATAATAATGCGTGGGTTGCATATGTGCGTATGCGATATCACGACAACGATTAGTTTCCGGAAATATGTTTATTAGGACTTTCGCCTTAATTTCATCATCGTCTTCAACCCCCTACTGGTTGTACCCATAATCCCTGTAGGCCTATAAAGACGGCCATGAGGCAATTGAAAGACTCTCTAGGCGAAAGATAGATAGGCGGTAACTGTGAGAAGTTAAAAAAAAGATAGGCCTAGGCCCCTGATAGGCGTTAGTTTCGAAAGACGGAGGAAAAGAGAATTCAGAGTATAGTCTGTTCACAGTAGTGACCACTTTCGAGGCTCTTTGTTACTTATTTCCTTTCAGATATTTTTCATCCTTTAACCACCTTTTAAAATAAATACTATCACGCAAGTAATAAACCCAGTGTGTATATTCCACCGCACTCGGAAGTTAACATCTATGGCTACAATAAAATATATTTATTGACTATTATTCCAAATGAGAGAGCTTTCAAAAGTGCTCACTTTACCGTGAATAGCCTATAATAGTAGAATGAACTTGTCCAGTAACCTCGTTCGTGTTGGTTCCAGCAATGCAAGAATCTTCCAACGTCCAACAGCCCCATCGTGTAACTTCATTTTCCTTGCGGTATTTCGTGGAAGCACGGCTTGGTTGTAAAACCGGATACAAACAAACTGAGCATTTTAGAACAAGTCATTTTGAGGGTTAGTGAACCAGTGTCTCTAGGCCCGTTCGAGTTGTATCTTCTCAGGCCACAATTGTGTTGCCAACACCAAAAATACAATGGAAATGTATTCACGTTTAGAATTGGCCATTATAGGCCTACCTTTTCTCAGTTTATTTCTGCGAGGTGATTAAAAAAAATAACCCCACTTTTTCACAACGTCAATTTGGTGATTTCACTAGTTCGTTGTACAATTGCCGCCATGTTCCACTTGAAGCTGTGTGTACTGAGACGAAATCGTTGATTTTATATTTGTGTTGTGAGGAGGATGTTGGAAATGCAAAGGAGTTTGAGAAAATGAAGTGCCGCTAGTCTTCAATGCTTAATTGTAGAAAGTATTGGAAGTTAACCCTTAATATTAATGTGTACAAGTTTCAAACTGGACCAATGGTAGGGAACAAACCGTAGAAAAAAAATTAAGTCACGTTTACCGTGGCGAAGATGTGTCCCGTAGATTGTCTCGTCAGAGCAGCCAGTGCCTGAATTCGTAGAGGAATGTTATGTTGGCAGTATGAGTGTGACGTATTTACAATTAGTAGTTGTAAATAATAGCTGAACGCAATGCTCGTGTCAGTGTTGCCTCTCTCGCTTAGTTGCCGAGTGTGAGGCTGTGTTGCGTCACTAGACGACGTGACAGCCAGCCAGTCCCGGGCGGCGTGGCGTGGCTTGGGCGTCCTTGTACCTGGCCACCTACAAACCATACATACCGCCACTACTTGCCTAGCTAGACTACTCGCATAGACAGTCAATAATTACTATTAAAGAAACGAAGCCGTCGGCAGTCTTAAGGCTCTCGACCTATGGTCCGTTCACGGCTGGAACAGACTCCCATTTGTAAGCAATAGATAAAAAAAAAAATACCTTAAAACATTCAAACTATATTCTCTCTCCGTTCTACGGAACTAACTGTACCCGCGCTAGTCACTGTTTTCATTGTCTGTTCACGACAAAGTGAGCACTTTTTAAGGCCCTACAATAGGCATTAACAAATGTGTTTCACTGCAGCCTCAGACATTAACTGTTGAGAGTGGTGAAAGTACACATCGTATTTATTAGTCACGTTACAATGCTGATATTAAAAATGGCTTAAATATAAAAACTGGCTTAAAAGAAAAATTTGGAAGGTCCTTAAAAAGTGCTCACTTTACCGTGAACGGCCTATAATAACGATACATGCAGCTGACGACTAAGGTGTTGTTCCAAAGTCTGTTCGTCATGAACCTACTACAGTTGCGTGCCTGATACTGGATTCACATGTTAGGTTTTAATACGAAGTTTCAGACGTTACGCCTCTAACTAAAATATAATTTTTTTGCAGGGTTTTTTAAAAGGTTTTAGTTATATATATTATATATATATACATACATACACACACATGTACGGGTTTTAATTTCTTTTAGTTTAACTATTAGATACGTTTAGTTAAGTCTATTCTATCTACCAGATCTTTATCGTTGAGATGTTTCTGCAGTGATATTGAGATACCGGACAAGTGTGAATTTACATAAAACTATTAAGTGTACATAAACCAATAGCGGAAAGAATATAACCGCTTTCTGTCGGTTGTGGCCTGATCGGCTGAGACACAGACTATCAGCTTACGTCCATCTTCTCTGTAATGTACTCACGCAAAAGAAAAATGAACACCAAAGACGATATTCACTTGTTATTCCTGTAACCAATATAAACATACTTCCAAAATTGACTACACGTGCATTTGTCGGCAGAATGAAAAGACACATTCTCACTGAAAAGTTTTTTTTTTTTTTTTTGTGAAGAACATACTACATTTTTGCAAATGTGTCGGAAGTTAGCTGAATAGCTTGTCGTTGAGTACGATGGACCTTTTTGCTGCAGTCATTTAATAAGCGATGTGTGTGAAACCTTTTTACTCGTGTTATGGTAATAAATATTTTATTTTATAGATTATAATTCTGAGGTAAGAGCATGAGTAACTATTAAATACATTCACGTAATAAGATCAACATTTAAGAACCTCAAAATAAGGGACTACAAAATTCAGACTGATTTCTCCCGTATGTTATTCTGACAGTTAAGTATACCCAATATTTATGCCCTGTAACCGCATTCATTTATCTCGTTGCGTCATCGTGCGACCAGTAAATTATTTGAATGCCGACTATCGCTTATGTAAAAGGGTCGAACTTGTTGAACAGTAGAAAGTTTAATTAATCACTCTGTATCGTGGATATCAGTTTAGAAGGTGTTTTCTCAGCTCCACATGAACGTGTAAGCTGTAAAATATTAACACGAATTTAGTTGTGTGTAGTTCGCCACAAGTCGTTGAGGCGGTGTCAGTGAGCGGATAGATTCCAGAAAGCTAGTTTCGTTTTGGGGCAGTCGACTACTGGGTTTTCACAGCGGTGGACTGCTGGGTGATTTTGCCTGTAGCGTTAGTAATAAGAAGAAAAAAATTGCCTGTGAGAGAGACTGGTTTTTGATTCGCACTTGGAAAACTGGATTTAGCTATCCTGGGAGGAGTGTAAGCGGCCCGACCGGAATTGCGAACTGTCAGAATCCAGTTCGCTCTCCGGAAGCTCGAAACTTGCGCAATAAGTATGTCTGCTCCTAACGAAGCGGTCCAGACAGAGCAAATAAAGTGCCAGTTACACTTTCTGAAAAAGGTAATTTTTTTGAAACGAAAGGGAGACTTGAAGTTTGTGGGCTATTCACGGTAAAGTGAGCGCGTTCGAAAGTCCTGTCATTTGGAATAATAGCCAATAAATATATTTAATTTTGGTCTTATGCGTTAACTTCCAAGTGCGGTGGAATACACACACTGTGTTTATTACTTACATCATACTATTTATTTAAAAAGTTGGTTAAAGAATATAAAATGGCTGAAAGGGTAAAGTAACTAGGACCCGAAATGTGCTCACTTTACCGTGAACAACGTATAGCAAAGTTCAGCACAAGCCCCTTGAGTACTTTATGAATACAGAATGTTCGGAAACTCAGTGCCCAAACTGCAGACATGATTTATTTGGATCAATAGTAACACAAAAGCACTATGCACTTTAATCCGCAAACTTATTTTTATACCATTTAATTATATTTTAAGTAGCGGTGTAAGACACGTACAGAACAAGGCGGAGCGAATATGCGTGTAGGATAAGTTGTGTAGGAAGTAGGCGCACGACACTAAATTATTCCATAAGTAGCGTCACACGCGTTCTTCCTGTGCAACTTGTCCTACATACTTAATCGTACTGCCTTGTACACCGCTACTTAAAATACTATAATATGATGTTTCCGGATATATGTGTACATGTCTTTGATGTTACTATTGGTCCAAATGATATATGCCTGGAGTTAGGGCACAGAGTTTTCGAACACTCTGTATAACGCGTATATTTTGAGATACAGCGCTTTGAAAAAGTAGTTTTGTTACAATGTTGTAGTGCTCTGATATTGTGTTTCTAATGTACTTTGTGAGCTGAAAGTAATAAACAGTCATAGTCCGAAGCAGGGGCGTATCCAGTATTTTTTTTCGAGGGAAGGGCGGGGGGGGAGGGGGGGGGCTTGTGAGTATTAGTATTGTCGCTGGTAGTAAATAGTTCACAAGTCACAGTCAAAGGATAGAAAAGGAAAGGAGGATAGAATCAATTTATGTCAACTCGCTCACATTTTCAGGAACTATGTACTTGGCTATGTCCCCCCCCCCCGGGTTTATTCAGAAAACGAAGTTTTGATGTATAAGATGTAATCATATGTGTGGTTAATAACGAATAAATAGATATAATGATTGTCATTTTAATATAAGGCGTAAAAATGCGTGTCGTGGGTAATAACAAATATACAAATATAATGATTGACGTTTTGATAATAGGGTTTTTAAACATGTGTGTGAATAGGGTTTTTAAACATGTGTGTGTTATTTCGGTGTTGGGGGGGGGGAGGGGACTGCACCCCCCTGAATACGCCCCTGGTCCGAAGTGTGTTTTCTTTTCGCAGATAAGCACGTTGGACGCACGTTGGGTGATTTAATAGAAAACATGGATTGCAAACATTCTGCAGTTCTGGTATAGAGGCAGGTAGACGTGCTCCTTAAAAAGTTTGTTAACGAAAAAAATATTTTGTATTAGTACGAAAAAATACTGTTCAACTCGTGTGCGACGATGAAATTTCCCTTGTAAGCTTGGACGGAGACCTGCTTGTTACCCTAGCATATATATATATATATATATATATATATATGCTGTTCGCGGTTATGTGAGCACTTTTGAGACCCTAGTTACTTTTTCCTTTCAGCCACATTTAATACGTTGACTACTTTTGAAAATAATTACTGCCATGTAAGTATTAAATATGATGTGGTTATTTCATAGCACTCTAAAGTTGACGTCTAAACTTAAAATAAAATATAATAACTGACTATTATTTGAAATGAGAGGGCTTTGAAAAGTGCTTACTTTATCGTGAACAGTTTATAAGGATAATGTTGCCGCACAAGTAAAGACGAGTGTATTAGTAATTATTTCGCTTCTGTAACTGTGGTCCAGGAACAAATTTTCACTCTCACAACTTCAGTACTGTGCGTCTATGCACAGATCCTAATCGTTTTGTTGTTATAACTGGAACTTTTAGGGTTAATAAACACAACTTTTTACAATAATTTTCACACAATGCTGTTTTATTATTTACTGTTTATTGTGTTTAATACTCTTAATCGAGCTTTCTCGAAATAAACAAAATTACTCCACCGCCTTTCTTCTGATTGGCTAAATTTTCAACCTTGTAAGAAACCTTCCAACGGAAATTGCATGCCACCAATTACTAAAACGTTCGTGAAACGGCCAGCAGCTGGTCGAGCCCTTGCATACAATTACCCATACACCCGGCCACGCAAGCTTGCATGGAATCTTCCATCGTGGCGTACGGACTTTAAAGTAGAGTAAAACTCGAAGACTCGGCACAACAATTTTTCATGACCCTTGCAATACTGTAAGGCTCGGTGTCGCCTGCTACATAGGTATCTTTCATGCTTATTTACGTTTTTGTGAAGTGAATTACAAAAAAAAAAAAAAAAAAAAATGCCCAACTACTGAGGTTTGTCTAACCCTGGAGCACAGACATGGAATCGGAGCTTTTAACGCAAAGTGTTGCCAAAAAATAGTATCTGTATATTCCTGCTGTTTCTAAAGCTACAATATAACTCAAGTAAATACCGGAATTGCATAGGCGAGGGAAACTTTCTCAAAAAAGAAGTGTCTATTAACATCCAAGGACATCAACATGGAGGTACGAAGACATTTCGTGAACAGCTTTGAATGGACAGGTCAGAATGATGGACACTGCGAAAAGCGGAAGTAGTGGAAATTAGGGCATTTGAGATGTGATGCTGGCGTGGACTTCTAAGAACACCTTGGACTGATGGTCACAGACGAGAAGGTTCACAAAAGAGCCAATGAAACACGCATCTTGGTTGAAACCTTTAACAAGAGAAGTAGCAATTTCTTTTACCACTTGCTTCGTCATCCTGACTGGTGCACCACATTGTTTGAAGGAATGCTGGAAGGTGGAAGAAGCAAATGAATTCCAAGAGTAAATTTTATATACAGTATTTTAGGCAAGAACACTTATTTACTTGTGAAACTGTTAGCCAAAGGGAGGCATGCATGTTACTCACCAACTTAAACATTGAGTAGATGAAGAAGAATGAGCTTAAACAACTCGTAAGAACAATTTTTATATAGTGAGGCGTTTTCCATCATTCTAAACCGAGATTATCACTCGGAAAGGAAGCATTTTGCATAATAGGCGAGTCTCGAATGCAGCGTTCTGGCGATGTATTACTAAGTGCGTTTGCAGGCCAGCGTGGTTACAGTATTCAGAAATCTCGCATCTCGCATCTTGCCGTGACAAACCGAGTTTGATTACTGGGGCGGGGGTCAGTCAATAGTTAGTAAGTAGCCGCTCTCAGTGTTCCAATATTGGTCTGCTTCCCTGCCGACAGCGCTGTCAGATACAATGTGGATAGGGTTTGAGGTCCCAACACTGTTTAGACACCAGTACACTTCCTTCGGCCTATTTTTAATGAAACTAGACTCTACTCAAGTTATTTTACTATTATGAAAGGACGGGACTGTCCCAAATTCAACGGCAAACGAACACATTCTACATCTTAACATGGAGGTCTTGAGAGCCGACGAGAATGAAGCGATGCGAGTATGGAGCAGCGTGTGGATGTAAGAGAAAACGGTAGATCCCGCCGAGAATCGAACCAGGTTCGCCTCGGTGTGTGAGTAGTCTGACCACTACACCACCGCGGCCCCAGTTCTATTGGAGATGGGCGAGTCATTGTTGACGACATGTCGCGGAAGGGGAAAATCGACCCACCTCATCTTTATCAGCCCATGATTTTCGAACTTTAGGCAGGTATGGGGCCGAATTTTTTTCTGACAATAAATTTAGTACCAGCAATTTAATATAGTGGTCCATGAAGAAATTTTGTCACCATTTCGTAGCGCGAATCGTGTAATAAATAATCATGGCGAATTTGTATGTGTTTTCATGCTGTAGAACTTTGCGCAAAATTACTATAGATTTTCGATTACATAATGTAATCTATACACCGCACTGCTATCGATGTAAATAATTAACCTTTACCTAAACGATGTCTCAGTAGTACAGTTGGACGCTGTCATTGAACTCATTTAATCCTAGCAGTTTAAGGCTGTGTTATCTTGTTTAGTTCTCAAGTACTCAAATTGACAGACTGTTACATTAATCCATAAGGCGGTGGTAAACTGTATTGTTGCTAGTCGTATAGAGTTTGGGAGTTTTATAAATTAATGTACGTTTCGAGTGGCTTACGTAATGATGTATACCGTTGCACTAAACTATTGTTACGTGTCGCTGGTCTGCGCTGCTGACCTTGGCCCGCCCCGTGTGAGCGGGAGGAAGAGGACGGAGTAGTGGTATGGTAGTAGGGAGGCAAGGCAGTGGAATGGTTTTAAAGACAGTCAGTCGACTGAGTGACACTCGGGCTGCGGCCCTCGTGTGCTCCGGCAACCTGGGCGGCTCAGTTGAAGATGGCAGGTAGCACATCGGCGGAAGGCGGGGGGTCCAGAAGTGCTGAAACATGCAAAGTTGGCGAACCTCCTTCCTGCTGTATTCTGCGGGCTGTGACTGCTGGTGTGTGAGGAATGGAATCGGAACTCATTCGCGTCCCGGTGTCAGCCACGCCTGGGCCAGCTCAACCCCCCCCCCCCCCAACCAATTCAGATGTTGAGGAGGATTGACTCGCCCTTCACCCACGGCGCGGAGTTCCTGGCATCGCTGCGGACGGGAGAAGATGGCTAAGGTGCCATGACTGGGCTGCCCGGATTTCTGGCGCACATGGCTGGGCGCAGGGGTGCCCAGCCTTCTGTCACTGCTATCGATATTGCTGTGCGGGCAGTCAGGCGGGCCGCGCAGGAACATGGATGGCAGTCCCGCCTCAAGGGCGCATGTGCCTCTAACATGCTGGCCCACAAACTCCGTCACCTCTCTACTAGTTCCTAGTCCCCTATTAAATCAGCATGGATTCCATACCTGCTATCTCCTGTAGCAGTTTCACTAGTGCTCTCACCAGTTTAACTCCTTTTCTGTCTGCATGGGTTTTACCGTGTATATGCGGGTTTTATCATACCCCTTCTTAACGTAGCTTTCATACACGCACTTAGGGAGGTAGGCATGGCCCCATAGTGATGGCCATGCCTACCCATTCCCTCTCGATCGCGATGCCCGCCTCCTTTGTATTAAATTCCCTCTCCTTTAGGCGTAAGGGGCAATTGAGATGCAATTAGAACCCGACCCTACCTCCGGACTTGTACTTAACACTTAGAATAAAGTAGTTTAGATTTTTTTAAAAGCGACCGATAATCCTACCAGCATTTTGAGTTATGGAGGCATTCTGCCGCGGTAACTCTGTCGTCTCGCGATTCCTGACTTACGGCGGATAGGATTTCTGCGTTTATCTGAAGAATGCTCTGGATTACTGACCTCGTTCTCTCGGTGCGACTCGGGGTGCGTTGAACCTACCAGATGGTCAGAGCGACCGATATAAAAGTACGACAGGCCTCCGAGCCGATGAGTTGTTGAATGTATGAGTGGCAGAGTTCCGAGGGAACTCTGCGACTGCGAGTATCAAGCAGTGAAGAGTACGACTGCAGGCTGGACTATTGGACTAGATACGTGAGTGACAGACATTACAAATGATAGCCACAGAGTGGATATGTGTTAAGGATTAGTTTGATTTAATTGACAGTAACTAAACAGACGCATAAAGAAGGACGTTAATTATACTTGAAACTCGTTAAATATTGCGCTCACTGTTCAATTAAACGAATAATGATGGCTACAGATAATTTAATGCTGTAAATAATAGCGATGTGAATAAATTAAAAATCAAATGTAGATATTTTATTTTTACTAAGACATCCGTCCTCACGAACTTAGATACCCCCCTCAGGCGTCCATGTAACATTAACTCGGCGACATTAAGTTGTCGGTGTGCACTGACATAGCTCGGACGTGGATGGGCCAGATGTTCACATTATCTCGGATGGAAATTAGATACGTCTTTTTGTTGAGTTGTACACAGCCACGAGGTGTGTTGATATCTTATTAGGTAATTGTTTTCCATAGCATATCGCTCTACCTTCTACTCCCCTCTTAATGTCAGCTTTTATAGCTTTTACGTCTAGGAACTAGGTATCGTACTGAAAGTCTGTTGTACAGTATGTGGCCATACAAGGAAAACCAGAGCTTTCAGAGAATGCAATTTTTTTTATTTATACATTTTTGTAAAAATATGTTTAAAGTTATTGATGTAAAAATACTATCATGGTTAACTTTATTAAGAAGGTATTAAAAAAAATACATGTCGGCATAATCTAATTACTGTGGGGAGCAAAGAGCTCCGTGGCATGGGGTGGGGGGCACTGTATACCCACGAATCATAGTCCAGTCTAGTGAATGGGTATCTCGCCGAAATCTCGTAGAGCTTGCATCACTCGATTGTTGACTTGGTTCATTACTGAGTATAATATTAAGCATCAAGCACGCAGTAGAATCCCAATCTATGTAGTCTATTCGCGGTTTATTCACACTTTGTAAATCAGACTTTTCAAAAATGCATATTTTATCACAAGCGTTTTATACTTCTGTTAACATGAAAGTATCGTATTTTTGGTTTAATTAAACTTTTACTTATATTTTTTCTGTAAGTCATAATAATCGATTTATAATAAATATGAATAAAACAAGCGGGGAGAAAATAAGCGTGTTGATAATGCCTAGTGAGAAATAGTTTTCGTGCAAAATATAATCAAAATGAGTAGGCACAAATACGGTGTGTTGTGCTTTTGGTGGAATTTTCTAAACTTAGTTAAGCTTTGTTTGCATGAGGCGGAGGCATATCCTAGAAATAGAACTTGAGCAGGGCTTCAGGAAATTTAGAAGTAACCAGAAATGTACTGGCTGTAGTACGCATCCATGCTCTCTGTTTGCATCGCGTTTCCATTTTAACTTTACGTCATTTGTCAGGTCCTGGACCTAATATCCTGGTGCACACATGCAGTAAATTCTCCATTTAGTTTCCTGAAGTCTGTTAAGCGTTGTATAGTACTCGTCAATATATTACTTTGTGGTTTGAGATGCATTAGAGTTAGATATTGTTTTTTCGATTCGATCTAAATTGCTCATCAGTGTATATCGGTTGCTGTATGTGAAGTACACCATCACGATGCAGCATATTTTCGAAGTAAGTTCTCAATCGTGTTGTCTGAGTTTGCGAGCTGTGCAGATAAAAAGTCAATTCGCCGTTATCGGTCAAACGGCGTGCTAGTTGCCGTGTTGAAAATACGTGGAAGTAAAGACCTGAGTGGTTAGAACATACACGTGGCTATGTAAAGTTTTTTATGATATGATAAGTTTGAAATCTAAATCCGAACCCGAACTATTCCACGGCCTTGGGCTTGCGTGAAATGTACTTTCGTACTGTCCATCGTAACACTGCTTCTACAATTCCCGTATGTAGAACCGCTAACGAGTAACTCTTTTGCCCTTTTCCTCCTCTTTTCACCTTTCACGTCTAATAAGTTTATATTAAAGCTGAAATATCTTAATGGTTGCACCATCTTCTTCCCTGATCCGAGATCAAATGATCATAGTCCCGAACCAGGATCCAGTTTGATTTTGGTTCCAATATAAAAGTGTTGCACCAACGAAATTTCATGATTCTGGATCTCGGATTCGTCGATCTTGGTTACAAAGTGAGTGATCGAGATTAAGAATGAGACAAATTTTGCTATTGGTTCGTAATATATGACGTCATGGAAGTAGGCGTATTTTTCACTATAGATAGAACTAGATGTGTTATGTTTGATCTGTTTTAAGTGAATTATTGTTGTACGAATTTAACTGAATAATATTCAAGCGCATATAATGTTGTTTTAATTTCCCAAGAAAACAATCGAACCTAGTTCTATCTGTTGGCGTATTTTCAAACTACATTTGTCGACGATGGCTGCTGATCTCGGATCGAGATTTCGAACCTCCAATTTTAGCGGTTCGAAATGAACTTCATCTTGATCTCCAGTCCGGCTCTGAACTCGACCTTAGATCCGATCTCTGATCGAGTTTCGAACCACGATGGTGCAACCGGCCATAAGTCCGATCTGTTGATTTTTGGCGGGATAGTTGGCATATTTTACGAACCCACTACAGTAAGTGGCATATTTCACGTATCACAGAGGCCGCGGTGGTTTAGATGTCGGGGCTACTCGCCGGCCGCCAAGGCAAAGTGTGTTTTCGATTCCCGGCGGGGTCACCCGGATTCTCGCGTGTGGGGAAACGTGGCGAGTTTTCTCGGGGCACTCCCTCGCATTCAGCCGTTTCCCCATCCTCGCTGCATTGGCACTTAGACTTCGCTGTTAAGAGTACGTGGGCCCGGGGTTTTTTTCTCGCGTTCGAGGTTCAGCGATACGGGCGACAATAACGCGCACGCACAGCGCCCCATCGCCCTTGCTCGAATTAGATTTGAACAGTGGGACTTTATTACCGAAATTGAACGCCGAAAAGATGTAACAACTACTGTAGGGGTTTACTTTTCTCGTAAATGCTGTTTACGATAGAGTGAGCACTTTTGAAATCAACCTCAGAAAAAAGTCACTGGCTCTACCTGTATATGTTTGAACTGGTGCACTGAGTTACATGTGTCCAGTAAAGTTGGTAACGATGGAGGGGAAAGTAGTTCCATATATTAACGTAGAAAAAAAAAGGGTTAGGTAACCATTTATCATAACTTAAATTATTCTTCTCGCTTTCTGTATTTTTTAATACAGCAAAGTGTAAGAATGAGCAGATTTGTACTATACTTACTTATTTACTTTTCTAATAGTTTCACATTGTTTCACTTGACCGACGCACCAATAAAGTGATGAGGCCCGTGGTAGTGTTAATTTTATATAAGGCGGAAGAACGCCCAGCATGTATACAAGTACACCTAAGCAGGGTTTTCAAAAGTGCTCATTTTAATGTGAACAGCCTATACCTTTATGAAGAAATCTACGCGGGCAAGTTCTAAAAATGCGATTTTTACCATTTTAACTGTTTTTTTCTCTTTAAATATACTTAACACAATAAAAACAAAACTGCACGGGCTTAGATGACTGGTTTATATTTTTTCAGGTAAAACGAAACGAAAAAGATTGTTTGCCGAGAGATGCGTAAACGATTGTTTGCCGAGAGATGCGTAAACGATTGTTTGCCGAGAGATGCGTAAACGCGCAAATAGTAACTGTACAGAAAGTATTTCCAGAACGAAGGTCTGAAATCAACTTGTCACACGTACACGTTATACTTGAAAGACGACGGGGAAGTATTTAAACGTGTGGTTGTGCCTTAAGACCGCTGTCTACCGGCTGGCAGCTGCGAAATTTTCATAGGAAATCCCACGTTAAGGAAATTTCGCCTCGGTGCGTTAATTTTAAAG